>JAZGTN010000078.1:1200000-1583580 GCA_037783415.1 Leptasterias polaris
ATTTAGTTGAGAAAAAGGTTTTAGCTGTTGCAAACTGCTTACCAACCAAAAGGACCTATGGTATAAATGTAAAACATATAGTTAATGGACTGATGTTTCGACTTTAGCAGAGTCTTTGTTGAAGGCTAAATGACACATAAACAGGTGTACTGGTGTAACAGAAGTAGTCGTGTGTAAAGAGATGAAAGGGAGTGAGAGGCAGAAGGCATACAGACAAAGCAAGGGATGAACAATGAAGAGCAAAGGGGGTTAGAGGGAAGGTACTTGTTTAACCACAAGAGGTGGGAAACACAAAGGTGGGAAGAGGGAATGAGACAGACTAAAAGGGAAATATATGTGGTGAAAGGAGAAGGCAAAGACAAAAAGTTGTTAGTCATTTATTTCTTGGATGTTCAGATCATAGGGGTTGAATAGTCTGGAGGTGCCTTATCCACAGTTTCATTAATTAGTGGACGGCTTTAATCCACGACAAAAGGAGAGTTAACACTGGAAGAAATTGGTCCCTACTATGGCAGTAAGGCCAATGCTCATGTGAAAGTCTGAGTAATAAGCCAACGATGTAGTTAGGTTCAATATTGGTGAGAACATATAGGGCTTTTTTTTCTCAAATCGTTTTGGGGGTGAAAAAATATCCAAACCATATTACTTTGAAGGAAATCCTTTCTTAAAATATTTTATACTACCAATAGCTGCAGTGCTTCTCACCCAGTAAGATGTTTTTTTATATGGTCATTAAGTTTTGGAGTATTTACAAATCAAGGACCCTACCTTTAAAGGCCCTGTACACTATTGGTAAGATCGAAAAACACAAATGTTCACAGATTCACACATAACTCACATGATTTAAAGTAAGTAATGGTAGAAAGGGTTCCTTAAAATATTTCTGCCTAAAATGCTATCGTTTCTGAGAAATGAGTAAAACAATAGTTTTTATCACGCGCGATAATAAACTCGATGTTTGAAAAACAGAAAACACATAAGGTCTCTTTTCACTATTTTCTCGTGACCTCGATGACCAATTGAGCTCAAATTTTCACAGGTTTGTTATTTCATGTATGTGGTTGATTACACAAAACATGAACACTGTCTGTGATTATTTTGTCAGCTCTACCAATCCTGTATAATACCTTTAACCCAATGCAATTATCTTTGACTTGTAGCTCCCACGACGACTCCATTAAACATTGGCCTAATTGCAACCAACAAGACCGCTATCCTGGTAACCTGGCAGGTAAGAGAATAAATTACCCATTAAAAACCTTTCTGAAACACTGGCTTTGGCTTCCACTCTGGCTGAAGTTCCATCAGTTATTTGTGAAAATGCATTCGGTAATAATAATAATAATAATACGCAGTTCTTATATAGCGCTTTATACTCCCGATGGGTGTCTCAAAGCGCTCAGTATTTTTCCTACAAGGTATGTGGAGTTACGTGTTGAAGTATGAGACCTATTCCTTTGCATAGCACCATGTAATGGTTTACAAGGTGCTGTGGCGCAATATGCAGCCAATCAAACCAGGAACACCGGGGCGAACCCCTTCTCTTTACGATAAGTGCACTGGGTTCTTTTACGTGCATTACACAACACACGGGACCTACGGCTTTACGTCCCATCCGAAGGACGAAGCATGTGGTTAAGTGTCTTGCTTAAGGACACACGTGTCACGACTGGGATTCGAACCCACACTCTGCTGATCAGGTAATGGGCATCAGGGTCCAATTTCATAAAGCCTGTAAGCACAAAAACTTGCTAATAAGCACAGAAAAACTTTGCTTAGCAGAAACAGGTTACCTGCCAACATTTCATAAAATTAACATTATGGGCCACTGGTGCCCAACTCATTTTTTGCTAAGCAAATAAATTTTCCAATCGGTATTTTCTGCTAAACAACTTTATGAAATTGGGCCCAGGACAGAGCCTAAGCTATGGTTTTGAAAAGGGGCTATGCTTAAAACAAAGTGGCTTTCCTTGTTGTAAATTAAGTTCATCAGTTTTTACCTTTAAATTGTTTGTTGCTTAAAAAATTGAGCCAAACAACAGCAAAGGACACCAGAAGCATCCCTGATTGTTTGCCAAGATCCTGGTTCATGCAGTAATTTCTAGAGCTGATCGGTGTAACAAAGTGCTCAGGGAAAATGCAAAAAGGATTTACTGCGAAGATTTCTTTGAAAAATATAAATCTTTGTGCTCCTTCTCTGCACTCATACTCATGAAGGACAGTTTTTATTCTCATCAACCACCAAAATAAGCAGCAAGGATCAAGCTGTTCAATATTTTCTGTGATTTATTTAACATAATAGAGTAAAGCTGGAATTCAGCCAATTGTGTATAGAATTAAAAAGAAGTCTTTTTTAAGCTAAGAAAGTAAAAGGTTAAAGAATTTAAACCAGGGTTAACAAATTTAACCCAGGGTTAAAGGATATAACCTATATTGAGGATTAGAATTAGATCATTTGGCAAAGAGAAGCTGAATGATTTAAGCCTGCTAAGCTAAGTGAACTGTATGCTTAGCAACTCTAAGCAAACCCTTCCAGTTGCTGTATTGACTCACAGTGAAACATAATTGCGCCCTCGCCGGATCACGCATAAAAGGCAGCAAACCCCTTTCCTTATCTGAGGCTGCATCTGTACATTCCCCGCCTACATTACGTGTGGCCGTACCGCACAACCTGCCCTCAAAAAGTATTAGTCAGGGCGAAAGGCAAAGCTTCCTGCCCAGCGCCAAGCAAGATAATAAGTGCACCTGTGATTCACAGGACGTGGTCGCCTCTGGCCTCAACTCTCTCTCTCTATAAGAAGTCTCTTGCTGGTCTCGTTCCCCTTCTCCCCGACTGGCGAAAGAGAGAGAGAGCGAGAAAAAGAAGGGCATGGGGGTCTGAAAGAAATTGCCGTCATTGCCTTGGTATCGGATACACGGTTCGTTAGCAACAATTAAGTCCATGCAGCTGGACGGTAGATTCTTGGCGACTGGAACTTCTGGAGGAAATTTTCAAGAGCTTGAAGTTTAGGTATCAGGTATCTCAGGGTAACCGAACTTTGTCTTATGTTGCTATTGTAATGATTAATACAAAAAGCGGGTTTGGCAAAGGTTATTTATAAAATTGTATTTATACTTTAAATGAAAAAAAATGCTATTCCACCACAGGGACGTTTCATTTGAAGTGATAATGTCATCATTCTTTGAGAAATCAAATGACATACACAAGGTTTTCAAAAAGCGTATTTGGAAAAAATCCCATTTTGTTGTTGTTGAAAATGCTTTTGGAAAGTAATATGCAATGTAATTGCTGATTTGTTGTGGAAATGATTGGTAGAGTTTTCACATAGGAAATTTTCAATTTTGGACATGACCTTTTTGGGGTCAAATTGTAGTCGGTGAAATTTTGTGCCGTCCAGCTATGGGCGTTTTGTGGTACAAGTCACCTGTGGCCGCTTTAGTCTCTACAGAGTTCTGCACGTATCTGGTGTCCTTCACTTGCCCCCACCATGTGACACCGGATTTAAACTTGTTGATGTCTGTTTAATGTATGATACAATACACGCCTATGGGATCTTGGGAATGAACCCCCCAAAGACAACTCAGGATGGCTGAGCCAATGATATCACATTTTCTGGAAAAGTAAACGTTGATATTTCAAATGAAATACAACCTTTAAATGTAGGGTCACTTTGATAGGGATGGTGTACACAATTTTTACACCATGCATTTTATAGTGTGTTACTTATTGTGGAATTTCTGCTTACTTTTATAATTCACTGCTTACAGGGAGAGTGTAGAATGTGTTTACAGAGTAAACTGTTAATCCATAATCAAATTAGCATTGAACTAGTGTAGTAGCAAACAATATACATTACATGTTATTTTGTTCCTGCTATTAAAACAACCTTTTGTGCATAACAGCTTCATGAAATTGGGCCCATGGCACACAAAAAAACCATCCATTGAGTTGTGGTGGTGCTGAAAAGAACCAATTTAATATTTTGATCAGTGTGCTCTAGTTGTCTTCATGAGCTGAGAAAGCTGAAGACAGTTTTCTCCTGAAGACAATCAGAGTATACTGGTCGAAACTTCAAACTGTCAGGGATGTGATTTCTCTGTTTTTAACCGGAAATCTGTTTTGTTTTTGCCCTCCCAAAAAAGAAATCCAGTTTTTTTTTGCCCTCCCCCCAATTTTTATTATTTTTTTATTTTTTTTTAAACTTAAGACTTAAGATCAAATTCATAAAAAATGAAGATAAAACCATATTTAACGCCCCAGATTGCAAAGTAGGGCTTTTCAAACCAAAGATAATTGTTATTAGTGGGCTTCGTGCTTGCAAGTTTTCAAGCTCGCAAGCTTTCGCACTTTGCGCTCAGAGTTCCGTATTTTTTTTTTCTCAACAGCCTATCACATCCCTGAACTGTTCAACCACCGGTTCTTTCCAGAACCACCACACTATCAGAGAGGTTTATGTACATGAAGTTGCCACAAACCCCACTAGACTGCTGAAGTGTGGTTAATTTACAAATATTTTCTTGAAGGTTTATCCCTCACTTGCGGCTATTGGCTATGGCTGGATCTCTACCTCATCATGCTCATGTCCTTAGATACACTCTTAGCAACAGCCATAGTTGTAGCTGTCAGTTTGGATACGGCTCAAGTTACTCCTTCTTTGTGGTTTCTATAATCAGCAATCTTAAACCTCCACAAGAAATTTCTTCTGAAAGTGGAAATCAGTATTTCAATTGCTTACTCCTCCTTCTCCCCACCTTCAAAAAACAATGTTAAAAAAGCTTCGCGTGAGAAACGAGCCATTGGAAATAATCCGATCACGGGTGATTTCCCCCTCATGTTAATGGCACAGCACATTTCACAGATTTCAGTGACAGAATTGCTACCTGGTGCTGATATATCGTGTCGAGATGAGATGTGATGTACGGTTTTAGCATTTGTTTCTCATAACATGTTTTGCTCAAACTAAGAGCGTAATGAGAAGATAACCTTCATCTGAAAGTGAAGATCTGTTTTAATAAATTGTTAGCCGCATTTTAATTCATCTTCTAAGGAATGTGTACTCTCCCCTTTTAGTGGGGCAGTCCACTGTGGAGTGATGACTGCCCTCTATTGACTGATATTTTGAAAAATTAATCCCTACTAAAAATCACGGCTTTGGCCTTGGGTTCTGTCAGTAATTTTGAAAGCGTACTCTTTTGGTACGTAACTTCAAAGAAGCTGACAGTGCCTAAGACGGAGCCAAACCCCAAGTCGTTGTTTCAGAAAAGCCTATTTGTGAAATTTAATGTAAGCCATCAATTCAAAGAGAGTCAGGTTATTTTCTTTCATAGTTTGCTAACACACTCGTCTGAGTAAAATGCATACATGGATTCCATGGCACACATGACCAACCATGGAGGTAGTCTAATTCTACCTCCATGCCCAAACCAAACTACCTTTATACTAACTCCAATAACAACAACAAAACACAGATGTAGTGAATTATTGCAACAGTTGAAATTTGTTGTGTGTGTGTGTGCCGGATACCAAATGTTTAGGCAAACTAGACACAAAACGGCAGGTGCAGCAGAACCCAAAAGCCGGTTCAACAGACTTGAAAAGGGAGTACACCAGACCCCCCAAAATTGGGTACACCAGACTCTTTACATCAGGAGTACACCAAATCCCCCCAAAAGCGGGTACACCAGACCCTGAAAACGGGTACACCTGACCCCCTAAATATTGCAGGTTATTTGTATCCTTAGGTGGTGAAAGGAATTGTTTTATTTAGTAACTTAATGGAATTCTACCTCCCCCACTCCCACACCCCACCCCCCTGCCCCCACCCCCCTGCCCCCACCCCCATGCCCCCACCCCCATGCCCCCACCCCCATGCATTCTCAATATGTTTGACGAAAGGCCTTGCGTGACAAATCACCAACCAGGAATTACCCAGTGAAAAGGAACTTACACGCAGTCCCTTCCTGAAGTGCTAATTTACTGCCAAAATGTGTATTTCTCACCCTCCTGAGTTCAACATTTCAGCCGTTACCAATCCTTCAAATGATATCCAGTGGGATTTTTACTTCAGCCCCAAAGCCTCTGATTCCGGTCTTTTCATCTGTTGTTTCTTTAACCTATATCAAATCATACCCTAAACATGAAACACATGCTCAAATTTTCTCATGAATTTCCCCCAAAAAGTGTTTAATAATGTTTTTCTTGAACTTTTTCTCTAGTCAAAGGGAAAGTAACTGTAAACTGTAAAATAAAGGATTTTTATTATTTTTATTTTCTGCTTTGCAAAAAAAATATAAAAAGCAGGATACCAGTCACAGCTGGTACATGCAACATGACGTTTTGGCTGGTAACCTTATTCTGGTAAACATATGTTTTTTGTGCTTTGCCACTTTTTGTGCCTATAAGTAGCCCTATGAAATTGGGCCTAGGGCTGCTTCTAAAAAGAAATAATTTTCTGCTAAGGAAAACTGAGCTGGATACCAGTCACAGTTTATACATGTGACATGGTATTTTGGTTGGTAACATTATTCTGGTAAGCACAATAGTTTTGTGCTTAGCAACTTTCAATGATTAAGCAGCTCTGTAAAATTGGACCCTGATCTAAATGGCCCAGATTTACAAGCAGCAAGTGTATGTGACTTCCTATTAACACCCACTTTTGGCAGAACAATCAAAATGATTGTTGTTCATAGATAAGTCAGAAAGATAAGAAAGCCTAGACAGAAACTCATGGCTGACTTCTTGGAAAAACTAAAATGATAACCCCACTCCCTAAGCCCAAGATTAAACAATGATTAGAATGATTAGATTACCTAATTGCAGTGTAGAAGACAATTGATTCTCAGCAAACAAATGGAGGAGTAATGGCTCTAATTGTTGATTGATGAATTCACACCTTCACAAACCGGAACTGTTACGACAAAAACAGGAAGTTTTCATAATTATACTTCTTTTTTTCTTTTCTTTTTTTCCCATGAATTTCTTCATGATGAAAACCATTAATTAGAGATGAAATATAGACAGGTTTCTTTGTTCCGGACATCATAATTGAATGAGGGAAAACCATTAAAATTTATTAAGCGATTAACAAGTTAAAGACTTCCTAATTTGCAACCTAAAGTCTTCTGGAATATAGGTAGATTTAGAACTGAGACAATAGACCCCTTACATTTGATGTCACAAGCTTAAAGGCACTGGACACGTTTGTTAATTGTCAAAGACCAGTATTTTCACTTGGTGTATCCCAACATATGCATAAAATAACAAACCTGTGAAAATTGGGGCTCAATTGGTCATCGAAGTTGCAAGAAAATAATGGGATAAAAAACACCCTTGTTGCACAAATTTGTGTGCTTTCAGATGCCTGAAAAAGGCTTCAGGCCTGAAGTCTTTTTCAGATTCAAATATTTTAGTGAGAAATTACCTCTTTCTCAAAAACTACGTTACTTCAGAGGGAGTCGTTTCTCACAATGTTTTATACTATCAACAGCTCTCCGTTGCTCATTACCAAGTAAGTTTTTATGCTAGTATATATTTTGAGTAATTACCAAACGTGTCCAGTGCCTTTAAGCAGCACCCATGTGCGTGGCGCATACATACATGCGCATTTCAATTGTGTGATCTATTTGGCGGTATTTGTAAGGTGTCTACTGACACTTTGTACCATTGTCAAACATGGCTAATCTCTGCCACACTTGCCAAATATTCACAAAACAGTCTAGTTTGAAATGTAAACATTTAAATGGATTTTTTGCATTATATTTTCATTTTTTTTAAACCAACACTTGTGATGGGTTGTTACTGGTTATCTTGATAAAGAAACAGGGCTTGTTCTTTTTCTTTTGCCCGAGTTTTCAGCCAATCAATGAATGAGTTCATTCTTTTAAAACAAACTCATGTGATGGGTTGTTTGTTTAATTTCTTTTTTCTTATTTTTAAAAAGTGCAACGAGAGCATTAATTTCATCGAGATAACAAATGATAAACCCTATCTATAATAGGACAGTTCCTGATTGGCTGAAAACTAGGGCAAAAAAAAAAAAAAAAGGGCAAGCCCTGTTTCTTTATCAAGATAACCAGTAACAAACCTTATCTATAATAGGACAGTTCCTGATCGCCGAAAACTCATGCAAAAAAAAAGGACAAGTCCTGGTTTTTGTTCCTGTTTATTTGTTTCATGTATCAATTCGAGTTCCATCAGTCATGCAGTCCAGCTCAGGTTACAAATCAGGTCAGAAATCTGGTTAGAAATTGCTCCCGTGAGAACGAGAAACGTGTAGAGTGGGATGTTGATGGGAGATGCGAGCAAGAAATCATCACATAGCTCTGGTGAATTACCGCTCCCCGGCAAAGGGGAAGGAATCTAATGTTTTTACTGGCTAATTTGTGTTTGTCAGGTTAATGATGGAGATCAAGAAGCATTTTGAAAGGTGTTTGGAGTTTCTACTGGGAACATTAGCTTTCATTGGCTTCAACAACAAAAAAGCTTTAAAAACTGTATGCATTCAGCAAAATCTAGAAGACTACCAAATGTGTGCTTACCTGGCCCCAATTTCATTCAGCCTGTGATTACCAAAACTTGCTAATTCCACAGGAAACTTTTGCTTAGCAAAAATAGGTTACCAGCAAAAATGCCATACAATTACAGAAATGTGACATGTTGCTTTTTGTTTATAGTATTTATAAGCAAGGTCTAATTTTGTAGAGCTACATAGGCACACAATGTTATGCTGACCAGAAATAGGTTACCGACCAAAATGCCATGTCTTATGCACTATTTGAGCACAAATAGTGCATCAGACAAAATACCATGTCTTATTTGTGCACAAATATTTAAGTATTTAAAGGTGCTGCATACGTTTGGTAATTGGAGCCTACTGATTGTGTTAATCCTAAATTAAATAAATGTAGGTACATACAATAAAACTAACCTGTAAAAATTTCATTTCAAAAGGTGGTCGCGTTTTTGAGATATCACCGAAAAACCGGAGCGAATATTTCCACGCAGGAAGAATATTCCCCATAGGAATACACAGTCTGAGAAGCGTTTCTGACAGAAACGCTTCTCAGATTCAAAGTTTGGGGAATAAAAAGTGATATATTTGTCCATAACCGTAGTACTTCGAAGTTAAAAATTTCTCAAAATTCATTACCCAAAGCTGCTGTATTTCTTACCAAGTAAGTTTTTATTGCCATTAATTTTCAGAGTCATTACCAAATGTGTACTTGGCCTTTAAGACATGGTATTTTGGCTGGTAATCTATTTCAAATCTATTTCTAGTAAGTATGTTGTTGGTATTTTGAAACATTCTGCTCAGCAAAATCTAGCAAGAATGTCACCCACCTTCCCTGCTATTTTTTGCTTAGAAAAATGTTTCAAAGCATTATTTTCTGTAGCTCTGAAATAGGGCTTAACATTAGGACCATGAAGTTGTACCTAGAACCCGAATCATTTAGTTTGTAAACTTTTATCCCTTTTTGAGTTGAAGTACCAAAGCTAAACTTTGCTGGGAATACACCTTATGGTGCAGCCATGTTGTTTGTTATGTGTCACTGATGTGATGTGTTCAATGTAATACCGGTTCCTGCTTAATAACATATTACAAACAGATTGAAGAGCAACGTCAATTGATGACCAGAGAACTGGAACATGTCTCTGGTTAGATCAAAGAAAAAGACACACCTGTGCATGTTTGTCATGGAGAATTGCAGCTTTTCTCAATCTTTTTGTAAAAAAAAATACGAGAATGTTGCCTCTCCGTCAACACAATTATTAAACCACTCCAAAGTCACAAGCTCTAATTTATTTGTTACCGTAGTTTCCCCTCATGTTTTTTTCAGCACAAGATTCTCCCCATAACGGAAACTCTCTGTCATGTCCACAAGAATGATCACCAAAAGTCCTACTTCGACATGAACTCACTGTGTATATTTTTATATATTTTTTTGTATTGTATACTCACAAGCTCAGAATACAAAAAATTGGTTTCCCAAAGAGAATTACTCGTGTCTAGGGTACCTGCAGTGCCAGTACATACCAGGAACTCATTCTGACTGAAATTGTTATAGAACATGTGTTACCAGTACATTGACAAGCCGTTGAACTTTGTTTTTGAAGTGGCAGGGCAGTTTTGGCTGGTTAACCACTTCTTGTCGGTATTCTGAAAAATGTTCCAAGCCCACCCGCGGTATAATTTTTAGGAACTTTTTGGAGTTTCTTGAGTAATCGTTTTCCTTAGACAATACAGTTGCCACAATGAAACCCTGACTTGACAAATGAAGGACAACAAAGGTTTTCACAATTAGCTCCGGGATTTGATGTTATCCTGTGAGAAAATTATGTAGGCACACACTGTGATTCACAGAACCATGGCTGGGAGCCACAGAGGAAAATCTGCCATGGTATGCTGGATTGTCTGAATGTTCAGACTTGCTCCCATTGAGCCAAATATAATGACGAACAATGGTGGCAGGCTGTTCTGTTCTTGCATGTTACATTTGTAAGACAATAGGACAAAGGTCTGGAATCGGGGTTACACAATAACCCTGGAAAGGGATTTTACAAGGCAAGTTTTCCAGAATCTGTTGTACGAGTGAAACAAAGCTTAGGACATTAGGTGCATGCCTGTGCCTGCTACACACTGGAAAGTCCAGGTGGATAATTCAGTCAGCCGTTTGGCTGCCAGCAGAAAATTTAGAAAAATCCGAAGTTGTTCCGGTCATAATAAACCGTCCGCTGTAAGTCAATCAAGAAAAATGTGTTACTACCAAAGTTAAGGACAATGTGTTAACATGGTTAAAATTGTGCATGGTCTTTTCACTATTTTCTCTTGACTCACACAACCGATGAAGCCCTAAAAGTCCTGTATAATACTTTTAAACATTACTCTTATTACAAAATGTTTGTGTTTAATTTTTTGAAACCATTAACACATGGTTTACATAACAGTGACACACAGCATTCTGAGTCACAAGGTTGACTTTTTGTATAAAAGTTGATGAAACATGTCATGACTCAATGCAAATCTATGGACATGGCTTTAAACTTGTATCTTTCATCACAAGACAAATTCTTCGGTGAGAAAGTGCAAATAACTTTTAACTTTACTAAAAATAAATTAAATCAAAATTTTTGATTTGGTTTTCAAAGAGTTATATATAAGAACTAGCTGTGTCACGCAGGAGAACTCCGCTGGCCCTCCATTGGCACAAATCCCTATGGGTCACTTGCATACAAATGTCGACTTGGAAAATGTTTGCTGTGTAAACTGATGAGTGACCAGTGTAACCACATCTAAAACTGAAACTTCCTTCCTTGTCATCTCTCCATTGGGTTTTGTCTAGTACAGTGATTGAGTTTGCTTTTCTGAGAATCCTTGGCTTCACAACCAGAATAAATGAAATGAAATGGAATGGTGGATCAGCAACATTGTCTCAATGGGCAAAACATTTTCTTGTCGGGCTGTGTCACATAGTTTCATTCGCCCTGTAGTTCTTACAAACAACTCTATGATTTGGTCACAATTTGTGGAGTAAGAACATTATCAGCCTCAAGTATGACGTCTGATATTATGTAAGATCCCACTCCAAGATACAGTCATTTGTCATTTGTGCATGGGCTTCCTAAGTTCACAGGCAATTCCCCAAGTTGAGTCGATATCTTTCCCAGCACACCCCCTTAGAGGGTGCAACATTTATATCATCAACTCCTCCCAGTCACAGAAATAAGTTCCTGGAGAGAAATATAAAAAGGGTTGTACTTCCCCCTCACAGTGCTGCAGCAGGAATCTTTCTCTTAGCCGGTGGGCATACGTATGGGAACAATTAAAGCAGCCCCGCCGTAACCTTTTTGTCGTCACGTTCATGCACACAGCAATCAAACCATATCTCTGTCCTGTTCGAAAATACCAACTTGGAGTTGTGGCGTCCGAAGCATCTGTGGTTAGGGCCTCGGCACGTCAGCCTGGGGATTCTCCGCAAAGGCTACAAGACCAGGGTGATGACATGAACTTTCTCAGAGGGGGTTGCTTATTCAAATGTCACCCTCCAGCAGCCGTTCATTTTTTCTTCCGACTTTTGTTTTCACTTTGAAATTAATACGTCTGGATTAGTCATTCGGGAGGATCATCGTCAGAGGACATGTTGCCCCAATCATATATTTAGGATGGGCCTGTGGAACATGTTTCACGAACTGTAGACAAGTGTGACAATTGACCATACCTGCTTGGTTTGAAACACCTTAATAATAACTTATGCTCCCTCTCTTTATGGGATAATGAATTACAAATAGTCAGGTCACTCTTAAGGACAACATTTTGTTAAGTAATATTTTTGGCTTAGCTCTGGTGGCCTTTCTCAGCCCAGTTTCAGTCATGTCAAGTGGACACAATCTCTTGGACCAACTAAGCACAAATCATTGCTTAGCTGAATTATTGGTATACCTGTCACAAATGATATGCATCACATGGCACTTAGACCTGTGACTAATAATTTGTTGAGTAGAGCTTTTTTGCACTTCACCACATATTTTTGTGTAACTTGTCTTCAGAGGTACGTCTTAGTTGTGGTCAAACGTGTTTTGACCTTTCAACACTTCAGGGCAAGATGCTGTCAAACTGTTGACATTCACAGACATTCACACCTGAACTTAAGGTGGTCCATCAAGACAAGGTTAACACTGTAAATCCTTCTTGATCCATCTACTTAAATACATCCCTAATCCTTCAGGGATGAGATATGGCCTTATTTCATTTGTTCCCCATTTCATTTCTTGTTTGTGTAATATGCAAGATTGCAGAAAGTTTTTGACAATCTTATTTGTAATTCTCATCTTCTCTATTAGTACATTTGTGGATGTAGATTCCCCCCCTTTCACTCAAAATGTTACACCGTCTTAATTATTGGGGTGCAGAGTGGTCACCCCACCCCTCCCCATAAACATCTGCAATCAGGGACCTCATATTGTCCCTCTTGTTTGTACTTTAACTATTTGCCAATAGCTCCCATTGGTTTTGTACACATTCTCCAACTGGGGACCTTTACCCAACCGGGTACCCTATTGTCCTCTTTTGTTATAGCTCCCCAGTTTGAATGTGTATACCTACCCACACACATGCCTCCACCTCATCTCCCATCTCCCCCTCCCATCTCCCCCTCCCATCTCCCCCTCCCATCTCCCCCTCCCATCTCCCCCTCCCATCTCCCCCTCCCATCTCCCCCTCCCATCTCCCCCTCCCATCTCCCCCTCCTTCCTGAAAATAAAGAAATAAATAAACAAATAAGTAAATAAATAAATATAAATAAATAAGTAATAAATAAGTAATACGTCTGAACTGGAAGACAAAAGAATTAATAAGTTCAGTAAAAGCTTAAATGTAATAAGAACAGAATACTTTTGAACCACAGAACTTTTCTCTTTTTAAATACTCCTATTTTGAACTGAACTTTTTGTTTCCAAGAACTTAGAAAAAGGGCAACTTTCCCAAGAAAAAAAAATCTATAAGCTAACAAACACCAAAATGTGTTTGTATCGATAAACTCAACAAGTTAAACCTTACACAGGTTGTTTGTTTCTAACATGTTTTTGATGAACAGATAAAGAGACTAAGCATGTGTTAACAAGAAACGCTTTATAAAATTACCAATGCTGTACTTTTTTCCTGTAACAATGGAAATCCCTTCATGAGCTCCGGTTAAGCCCACTTTAATCGATCACAGCTGAGGAGTTACCAAGGATGTCTGGCCGTAAACTGATTTCAGAAAACTTGTATCATCTTATAGCGTATAAGGAGGGACAATGCTTAGTCATACTTAATTTGCTTATTACGAAGGCAATTTGCAGTCGGAGAAAACCCATTCAGTCATATTTATGTGTATTTCCTATGGATTAGAAGGATTTTGGACTGAGCACCGTCGGTAATTAAGGGAAAAAACAACAACGCTTTGGACGAATTGGCGTATTAAAAGCCTACCTAAAACTGTGCCAAACACCCTGTGAAGTTTATTCTACCTGACGTGTTTGTCATTTTCAGGGAAAATGTGAAACGCGTGTGGAATGTGAAATGGATCACTAGCAGGTGATACACTTCCATACTGTAATGAATTGGAACAGATTTTGTCGTTTTTCTCGGCAGAAAAGAAAAGGGTGAAATGAACTTTTAAACTTTTTCAAGGTTGGTATCCGAAGGTCTGAACAGATGCTGTGACTCTTATATAAAGTAAAGGTGCTTATAATTTAGGACGCTTGAAAGTATTAACTGTTCACCACATAGTGGCAATCTCTGTCAGATTCCCCATCTTCATTAATTAGGATTGCATTTATTTCTAATGGGGCCAGACCATAGAAGTAGAACCCATGAGTGAGTGGTGATCAGTCCAACTCAAGTTGTGAAAATATCGCTGAACTCAAGCTGTGGTGTTTCTGATCAGCAGAGTGTGGGTTTCAGTCCCGGTCTTAACCTTCGTGTCCTTAAGCAAGACACTTAACCTTTGTTGCTTCATCCTTCGGATGGAATGTAAAGCCATTGGTCCTGTGTGTTGTGTAATGCACGTAAAAGAACCCATGATAGCTAAGACAAGGGGTTTTCCCTGGTGTTTTTGCCAGTGGCTGCTTATAATTCAAAAACTTCCAAAACCTGTCTGGAAATAATAGTGATAAGCGCTTTGAAATAATAATAATAATAATACGATATATTTATATAGCGCATAATGCAGTAAGCCTCTATGCGCAACACAAAACATAAAACAATGAAATGAATATAAAAGCAAGTTACACAAATAAAGATTCAAACAAATGAGTCTAGATAAAGCACTCTATAAAAACTAGTTAATATTATTATTACATGCGGTCATTTTATTACGTGTATGATAAAATTATATTGAGTGACAAACGTGTATGGCAACTACATTGTTTCGACAAGCCAATTAAAAAAAAACAGCAAATGTGCGCCATTGAAGTGTATGACTTCATTTTGCCACACATGTTTTATTGTTACACCATGTCCATAGGATGCAGAATGCAGTTGAGTTCAGCATTCTATACAGGTTCTATTTCTATTGCCAGACTATGGCACAGTCCGAGCGGCTACGCTACAGCTAAGGCTAGATTTGCACGTCATCATAAATTGAAGTAGGACGCTCTTAGCAACAATTCTGTAGCCGCCAATTTGGATACTGCATATCTTTGCATTCAGTCTAGTTGTGGTCATGCATATAAAGAAAGATGGCTGCATATCTGGATGCAGATTTAGAAAACAATTACAGCTAAACTTTTTTTTTTTTAGTCATCAGTTATCTCAACTTCTTTCGTGTCAGATCATTGTCCCCATGTATATCTTTGTTTTTGTAAAAATTAATCAGCTAGTTTATTTGTTCATAATTAATTAACTAAGTTTGTTTGTTTGTTCTGCTTTCTCTTCTAAAGGCACTCCACTACAAGCCTTGGCTTATTAGGATTGTGCCTCCACAATATTGCTTATTTAAAACATTTTGTTTTGTACTTTTCAAGATGGAAATAAATGTTACATTGAATTGAATTGAAACTGCTAAGAGATGTTTGCTTCTTGAGGGCCTCCTTCCACATGCATGTAAATTGTATACCTCATAATTCTATCTTTTTTACTTTACTTTTTCAATTGTTTTCTAACTTTTATAATTAAAAGTGACTGCATAGTTTGCTTGTATGTATTGTATAATTTGCATAGTGTGGAAAAAATATTAAAGAACTGAACTGAACTGAACATGAAAACTTATTGTCGCATTTGTTGTTGAATTTTGATAGGCTTTGCCTGAAGGTGAGCGGTATGGTCCCATCGATGGCTACTTGGTAACCTATTGGTCTCAAAACTCAATGAGCAGACAGACACTAGATGTCCCAGGATCAGACAACTTCTTGGTTCTAACCGGTAAGTGGTCAAAAATTCTTTGTTTTTTCTTACATAGATGAAAGATGGGGAAGAGTACGCATTTGTCGAAATCAATGCCTTTGTTATAACAATGGAATAGCAATCAACACTAATGCCAAATATAACAAAATACATGGTTAGTGTCCCCGCCCGCTGCATTTTAAGAGGCCGCCTCCTTTTTTTTTTTTTTTTTTTAATATATAGAAAAAAATTTCACCCCTGTTGCAGGGTTCTCATTTCCCCCCTGTTGCAGGGTTCTCATTTCCCCCCCCCCCCCCCCCTGTTGCAGGGTTCTCATTCCCCCCCCCCCCCCTGTTGCAGGGTTCTCATTGCCCCCTGTTGCAGGGTTCTCATTGCCACCCTGTTGCAGGGTTCTCATTTTCCCCCTGTTTCAGGGTTCTCATTACCCCCTGTTGCTTGGTTCTCATTTCCCCCCTGTTGCAGGGTTCTCATTTCCCCTGTGTTGCAGGGTTCTCATTGCCCCCCTGTTGTAGGGTTCTCATTTCCCCCCTGTTGCAGGGTTCTCATTGCCCCCCTGTTGCAGGGTTCTCATTTCCCCCCTGTTGCAGGGTTCTCATTTCCCCCCTGTTGCAGGGTTCTCATTGCCACCCTGTTGCAGGGTTCTCATTGCCACCCTGTTGCAGGGTTCTCATTTCCCCCTGTTGCAGGGTTCTCATTACCCCCTGTTGCTTGGTTCTCATTGCCACCCTGTTGCAGGGTTCTCATTGCCACCCTGTTGCAGGGTTCTCATTGCGCCCCTGTTGCAGGGTTCTCATTGCCCCCCCCCCCTGTTGCAGGGTTCTCATTGCCCCCCCCTGTTGCAGGGTTCTCATTGCCCCCCCTGTTGCAGGGTTCTCATTGCCCCCCTGTTGCAGGGTTCTCATTTCCCCCCTGTTGCAGGGTTCTCATTTCCCCCTGTTGCAGGGTTCTCATTTCCCCCTGTTGCAGGGTTCTCATTACCCCCTGTTGCAGGGTTCTCATTTCCCCCTGTTGCAGGGTTCTCATTTCCCCCTGTTGCAGGGTTCTCATTACCCCCTGTTGCTTGGTTCTCATTGCTTGGCCAGTGGTTCTCATTGCCCCCCTGTTGCAGGGTTCTCATTTCCCCCGTGTTGCAGGGTTCTCATTTCCCCCCTGTTGCAGGGTTCTCATTGCCCCCCTGTTGCAGGGTTCTCATTGCGCCCCCCCCCCCCCCCCCCCGGTTGCAGGGTTCTCATTTCCCCCCTGTTGCAGGGTTCTCATTGCCACCCTGTTGCAGGGTTCTCATTTCCCCCTGTTGCAGGGTTCTCATTTCCCCCTGTTGCAGGGTTCTCATTACCCCCTGTTGCAGGGTTCTCATTTCCCCCTGTTGCAGGGTTCTCATTTCCCCCTGTTGCAGGGTTCTCATTACCCCCCCCCCCCCCTGTTGCAGGGTTCTCATTGCCCCCCTGTTGCAGGGTTCTCATTTCCCCCCTGTTGCAGGGTTCTCATTGCCCCCCTGTTGCAGGGTTCTCATTGCCACCCTGTTGCAGGGTTCTCATTTCCCCCTGTTGCAGGGTTCTCATTTCCCCCTGTTGCAGGGTTCTCATTTCCCCCTGTTGCAGGGTTCTCATTTCCCCCTGTTGCAGGGTTCTCATTACCCCCTGTTGCTTGGTTCTCATTGCTTGGCCAGTGGTTCTCATTGCCCCCCTGTTGCAGGGTTCTCATTGCCCCCCTGTTGCAGGGTTCTCATTGCCCCCCCCCCCCCCCCCCCCGTTGCAGGGTTCTCATTGCCCCCCCCCCCCCCCCCCCCCCCCCCCCCCCCCCCCTGTTGCAAGGAAACAAGCTCCAGACTCTAATTATCTTCTCTCAGTATAATTACTTCCAAAAACATTCTTATAACCTTTTCATAATAATTTGTTTAACGGCCGTGACGGATGCAGCCCGTTCTGGGTCGCTCATGAGCATTAGGGGATTATTTATAGCTTCAGTGGGAATAACTTGCGTTTTAAAATAGAGAGAGGGGGGAAAAACATTTGGGGGGCCCTTGGGTTATTACGTTTCTTTTTGCAATAATGCTACCTGCATTGTTATTTTTAAGTCGTTATACTGGATTGGTAGAGCTGACAAAGTAGTCGCAGACAGTGTTAATATTTTGTGTGATCAACCACATACATAAAATAACAAACCTGGGAAAGTTTGGGCTTAATGCAATTTGTGAGTCAGGAGAAAATAGAGAATAACTGTGCACAATTTTCAGCATGTAAACACAATGTCCCTAATTATGGTTGTAACAACCGAAATCAGCTGATTGCATTTTTGTGGGGTTGAACTTCATAATCAGTTAGCTTCCAGACTAAAATTAAACAATGACATTTTTTATCCTTACCATAAAAGTCAAACAGCACGTTTTGTGTGATTCTGTACAACAGTTTGAGTTATCATTTGTTATGGTGCTGGATTTTTGTTAGATTGAGGTAGGGTCATAGTAAATCACTATTAGGGAGTTGGGGTTTTATTGGAACAAACTGGGAAATTGTAAATAATCAAGTTGTGGCAGAAACTCAGCTGAGACAGTTATGATATTCTACCTACTTCAGTTTGTTTTCCGATTTGTTTGCCATTGGAAAAATCAGAAAAATTGTTATTAATATTGCCTGAAGAGTCTATTAGAGCCTACACCATGTGGACATGTAGGTCAGCCCTTGTACTCGATAAAATGTTTAAACTTTTTTTCCCAAAGACCGAACATCATGCCTATCTCAACTCTCATGTCGATATGAATCAAGATCCATACATATAACAAACTTATCTGTGAAATCTTCAAGACAAATCAGCTAACAAGAAAAAAGAAAGAATGTGTAATTTGCTGTATTTGTGCTGATTGTGGAAGTGGATCTATAACAAGCTATCCGTCTTGGAGAGTACAGAACGTCTTCTTGAGAATGACAGTAAATACCAGGTGAAGTCATCTCTCAGGATGCTTGGTAATCAAGACCATCAGAAGCATCCATCAAAATAAAGAATTTTTGCGGGGAGGAAGAAAAAAAATTTCCAGTCAAACTCCAGGAAAAAGTATAACAGCCAGTGATCACATTGTATTTGAATGTACAAAATGACCGCGCATCTGGTATAGTGATTTTATATGGAGAAGTTTTCGGTTGTTTTTTGTTTTTTCATATCTGCCTATGTTAATTATGAAAACAAGCATTTTGGTTTGTGGTAACACCATTTGATGGTATTTACTTTGCTTCGTAAATTGTTCTGGAGAACTTGTCTTGCTTTTTGTTCTACTACCACAGCGTAGATTTTAGAATTCAGGGGACTTCTTAGTTCTGAAAAGAACTGTCCTGCTTCAGCCTGTAGCCAAGTACTAGTCCAGGCCGAGGCAGGACAGTTATTTTCAGAACTACAAACTTAGTTTATATGCAAAACCTCTTGTAAATAACAGGATATCTTTATGATCTTTATGGAAATGGACTGACAAAGAGCAAAGTTTCAAGTTTCAAGTTTCATATGCTTTACAACTTTTAGAACATTGGGGTGGTTGGGTTGGTGTAGTGGTATCTTTCCACGCCTTCCACCTCTAAGACCCCTGTTAAAATCATACCAGGGGTATTATGTGGATTGGGTTTTCAGTCCCTGCCTGATTGTGTGGGTTTTCCCTGGAATATTTCTCTGGGGTTTTTCCACCCACATCTAAAACTGAAACTTCCTTCCTTGTCTTCTCTCCATTGGGTTCTTGGCTTGTAAAGTGATTAAATTCGCTTTTGTGAGAGTCCTTGCCTTCAAAACCAGAATTAATAAATGAAATGA
Source organism: Leptasterias polaris (assembly GCA_037783415.1). Lineage (NCBI taxonomy): Eukaryota > Metazoa > Echinodermata > Asteroidea > Forcipulatida > Asteriidae > Leptasterias > Leptasterias polaris. The sequence continues at coordinate 1,219,671 of JAZGTN010000078.1, forward strand.
AAACACCTTTGTGTTTTACAGTCTTAGTTCATTGACATTCTATTTGTCCTCTTCATATTGTCCCGCCCGAACGCACTGTTCTGTTCCTCGCTGGGAAATGCAAAATGACAATGATTTCCTGGTGCAAGGAAACCAAATAAACCGCGGGCGTTCCCCACTGTCTTATTTGATTTATGAAACGGTAACTGCGCTTGAGAAAGCTGGTTTGTCTTGTTTTTGTTTTTTTCATGAACGCAGCACAATACACTACTACTCGGGGATGTCTATAACTTTTATAAGCATGGAAAAGTTGGGAGACTTTTTCGGGAGGTTTCCATTTGACTGCAATTGGCGCCCACATTTATGAATAAAATGTTGCTATAGTACACGCTGCAACTGCTTATTAAATGACTCAAACTGCCCTCTTCTCATCAAGTCTTGGTGCAAGACCTCATTGTGATTTGTCGTAGTTTTCCCTGCAAGAGGGCGCTATCATCCATGAACCGCTCTTACAACACAAACAGCCCCATTATTGAAGTCATCATAAAACTTACACATTGGCAATGGTTTTTTATCTTGTTTGTGCTATTTTGAGAGTCGGGTTCTCCCTGTCTTACTGTGCATTTTAAGTGACGCACACGCACCTTATCGCTGTGTGCAATTTGATTTCTAAGATGGCATACACCATGGGCGGACCGCCGGACCGTAGCCGCATGTGATGTCAATAAGTAGTCTTCACCGCATGGTATGTCTTTAAAAATCGAAAGCAGCAAAAAAGGAAATGTTGTGCGACAGTGTGGCTCCATGCTAACCTGTACCTTGTTCAAGATGATGACCAAATATGACGTCAAAAAATACAACGACGCCATAACTGGATTATGATTTAATGGCCGCTTTCCTGTTTATATTTACATTTTTGGACTGAATGATTTATAGGTGTGAGTAATTTATAATTGATCACCTTGAAAAAAAAATTGTTGCAAAAAATATCCGCACAGTCAACGCAAATTGGGGTGAAATATTAATTACTCTTTTCCACAGAACATGCTTTATAATTTAGATTTATGGGTTTTTAATTTACAGCCACGGAAATGTCCATCCTTTCAGATATAAGTTATAGCAAAAACCATTTCTCCATGACTACAAAATGTGTAATAGCTCTTTCCTATGTTGTAGGGTTAGGGTTCTGGGCTCTGCGTAATTTATAATTTACTAGCTGTAAAAAGTGACCCCCATCCTTGCACCCCTGGAGATGCTTGTCAGAGGGGCGTCTCACACCCCCTAACACCCTTCCTTTTTACTAGGTCTAGTTCCTGTTACAAGGACATTGGTAACCTTATAAGGAAGCGTGGCCTTGGCGGGAACACACTGACTAATTGTACAACTACATATCGTTATCAATAATTAATAGCTGTACCAGAAATCATTGACAGTGATTGGTTTGGTTTTTTTTTTGGTTTTTTAGTCGCGGATGAAATTGAAAAAAGCTACTTTTGGGAAAGTTAAATTAAGTATCATGACTTGATCAACTTTTCTGACAGACTGGACTTATCTTTATTATATTAGGGCATGAAATTGCAGTTTTTTGAATAGGTCATGCATGGTCATTGGCAGTCAAAAGTACAAATGCTTTGAGCATAGTTGATGCTGAGGCACTATATGGATGCTTTTATCAATGTACACTGTAACAGGGCGGCAAAATAAAGGGTCAATTTCATTTTGAGCAACTTTAAAAACTTGGAGTTGGTTTGAGGTAGCTTACCCCAAAAGCAAGTTGGGGGAGAAAAAACTCAATTCGAGGATTGTGTTCTCGTTTTGGTTTTCCTGATATCAACTTGCTCGTTTATCAGCTTGGTTTTTATCAAGCTTGCTGTCTGAAGCAAACAACAAAAACACAGGTCAAACAACACCACTGTGAAGCTTCATCAGTGTTCATATAGGAAATGAACACCGGCGTTGTCTTTGAGGGGGGGGGGGTACACAATAACAACGCTGACCGGGATACCCTGATGCCATCTTATTAATGGTGTCCTCAATTATAATAAACTGTTTCCTCAATTGTAAGATTTATTGCGCTGGACACAGCGACTGCGTCCTCTTCTACGAAGAGCGTGCTTCAATGCGAAACTCAATACCCCAAGGCACGGGGACAAAATTACCGGAGGTGGTCTGGTTTTTTCACTACTCGATGATGGCCAGAGCTTGCCATTTGTAAAACCCCTAAATTAAATCTAAGTTTTTTTTTTCCTTGGCAAGGTCCTTTCTCTTGGCTTTTCCTCTCTTTACTGTTGTTTGTTTCAGTAGTATTAAAGAAGAAAAGTCAGCAAAAACTTTGAAAATCTATGAAAAGACATCTCTGTAGGTATAATTCATAACCATGTAGAATCTCTTTTCGGCCATGTTGGGTCTGACAGCTAGAGCTAACTAAACAGCTCCTCTCAGAGCCAACACTCCTTCTAAAAAGAGTTTTGTTACATGGTTGTGCCTGCAAGAATAACAAGAAAAAGCCATTCTCACCGTGCAAAGCTTCAAAATGTTCCTACTTTTGTCTCTCTTTTTTTGCACAAAATTGTAAAAAGGGCCTTACATTTTGACTCTAGCAGAGTCTTTCTCAAAGGCTAATTTGAGAAAGAGTCTGTCAAGTTCAATGTCATATGAGGCTATTAAAAACAAATTTGAATTTATACCATGGGTCATTTTTAGTTGGTAAGCAGTTTGCAACAGCTAATTCTATTTATATTTTACATTATTTTTTATTTATTTTCTCTTGTTATTATTATTTTTTAGATGTGCCGTCAGTACATGTGCAGTTTGTCTGGTGACAAATAAATTCTATTCAGTATTTTTCATTCGTTGTTGTTTCTTCACTTTTATATATTATTTCTCTTTTTAAATATTGTTTATGGCTGAAGAAGTCAAAATGAGTCTCATATCCAAATAGACCGGTTTCAGTTGTGACTTTGACTTGTCTGGCTTAATTTGTGATGAGTAGTCAGGAAGCTATACATGGATGCAGTATGATAACAGATACATATATATCCCAAGCATCAGGTCAACTGTGCAAATCTCTTGAACTGTAACAAAGCAACTTCCCAAGAGGAAAAGCGAAAATTGACCCCCAATAATAGATTCCCGAGAATAAAAACGTCTCCGCTATTGAAGGGTTCCGAAATCATCAAGTCGACAATTGAAGCTTTCCTGATGCATTGGCACATCAGGAGATAAAATGGAGACATGAGGAAAGTCTGAAGGATTCTCTTTTATCTTGGATTGTCTCTTGGGAGTCGGGGCTTTTTATCTTTTTGTTGCCAACTCTCAGAAAGTTTGTCATGTTTGTGGGTAGATTGTATGTACATTTACATGTACACATGTACAGTGTTCTTTAACAAGAAAAATGTATTTGTCACACGGAAATTTCTGTAAGCTTTTAGAATTATTCAGATGTTGAATTACAAAAAAGGGAGACCGTTAACATGAGGGCTAGATAGCTCAGTTGGTAGAGTGCCAGCACATTAATCCGAAGAATTTGTTGAATGCCGGCCCTTTCCTATGGTATCATACATGATACTCTTAATCAAAATCTCTTCTTGTGAGTTTTCAATAAGTCGTCTAATACACTGTAGAGCGAAACAAATTTTCATGCGCATGAGCTGAGCGAAGGAGCATGAAATGAATTACTTTCCTTGGAAAGGATTCACGATTTTATGTTAAATTGTATTTATATACAAACCTTTTTTGTCAAAAGCTTCACTTCGCAACCTGCAAAATCTGGATGGAAATTTAGTGCAGAATATTTACCTTGAGCGGTTCATGGTACAGGGGTCTTGAGGGGGCCTAGGGGAAGCAGCCTAAAGCAGTGGAGTCCTCGGCAGTAAATGAAAGACAACTTAATTTGCGCATTCCTATACCGCCATATGCAGCTTGTATTTTCTTGAAGTCCTCTCTCAGCAGATTGAAGCTCTGGAAGGATTATTCTATGATTCGATTTGTATAATGAGAAAGTCAGTGCTGTAGTTTTTAGTCTCGGAGGTGGGGAGTTGTGTTTCATTTTAGCCTGAAAGGATATGATGATTGTAATTGAAACCGTTTGGGCTAAAATGACCCCCATTATTCAGGACCGTTTGGCATGGGGAGGGAGGCGTAGCTGATGCTGATTTGAACACTAGGATAAGTCATATTTGAAGCTTGGTATGGTGTGTATATTGAGAATTAACTACTGTAGTTCTAGGTGACAATTGTGGCAAAACTTCACACAGGGACCATTTGTCTGATTTTGCTGGTACCGTACACATGTTTTTGAGCATGAGTACCAGCTAATATCGGCCGTCAGTAAACACATTTTAAAGTAAAATTACCAATGAAAGATTATGATTTAGACAGTCTGTAAATCCTTTGAAAATGACATTTGGAAACTTGGGGATTTCGTGTCAAGAACAAGAGGACAACGCTCACATTTGTTAGGATTTAAAATTTGATTTGGGGTTGAACAAAGAAAATTTACTAGAGCGGGATTTGAACCAACAAGCTCCGGTTTAACGTGCCAGCGCTCTACCAACTTAGCTATCTAGTCCTATGTTGGCGGCCTATTTGTTCAATTCTTTGTTCGGGGATGCTAGTCAGAAGCCCTGAACAAGGATTTAAAATTTGTAAAAAAAACCAAACAATTATTTCAGTAAAGACACTTGTTTTTTTCTTCTTCCCCTGTCAGGTTTGGAGGTCGCGACACTCTACAACTTGCAGATGGTTGCCTACAATCTAGTGGATGGCATTCGATTAGTGGGTCCCCCATCAGCAGAAACATCTGCCTCAACGCAGGAAGGAAGTAAGAATATTTCCCATTCAGTCAATTTGCAACTCCTCATAGTGGACTCTTACATAAGGCTATTTGCTAATTCAAAGTGAGAATGGCACCGGAAGATTCAATTTGTAGAATTCATTTTAATTTGATAATAAGGTGAAGCATCAGTTGCTTTCATTTAGGGGAGGGTGAGTTTGGTGTTGATTTGCGAAAGATTACAGATGCTGATGGTATCTGATGTTTGCAAGAATAATCCTGTTTATTGTTGAAGAAACAACAGATTATCAGTTTGAATGATAAGGAGGCAACCCTTTGCAGAATTCTCACTGGGTTGTGGCGGGCCGAGCGGTCAAGAGCACTTGACTCAAGCTCTGGTGTTTCTGACCAGCAGAGTGTGGGTTCGAGTCTTGGTCTTGACACGATTTAAGCAAGACACTAGCCATTATTGATTGGTCCTTCAGATGGGACATAAAGCTGTAGATCCTGTATGTTCTGTAATGCACATTAAAGAACCCAGTACACTTATTTCTGGTATGGTTGGCTGCAGATTGTGCCACTGCACCTTGCAGACCATTACATAGTGCTGTATTAATAAATGGGTTTTATATTTCAAACATAGCTCCACATACTGTATAGAAAATAATAATGAGTGCTTTGAGATGCCCGATCGAGTGTGATAAAGTGCTGTATAAGAACTGTTATTATAATTACATAAGAAGGAAACACAATTTTGCAACTTTCTTGTGTGACAAAACCACACCGTTTTCATTAAAACTTTCACATTAAAACTTTGCAGACAATCTAAGTTAAAGGTCTTTCCAGTTACAAACTTTTGATACATCTATTTATATATTCATTGTTGAATGCTTATACATAGAAATTCATGTTCTGGTAAGAATGTTGAAGTCTTCCTCATTGGGCAAAGTGAACTGTACTTTTGGCATGACCAATTTTACAATGTGTATGGTTCAAAATCAATAAGCCTTTTTGAGTTATGGCGGACACAATGCTTCAACACTATTTGGTTTGGGTAAATTTGTCTGTATTCCCAAACTAAACAGTGCACTCCTATAGTGTCCGCCATATCTCAAAAAGGTTAATGGCACATGACCTTTAAAATTAAAGCTGATGTCATCAAATTTGTGCCAGGGCAATTCTAGTGACGTCATCAGAGGTTGCTAAGTAACACACAGTGATGTCACAGAAGTAGTGATGTCATTGTTAGACTCATAGTCATACTTTGTATGATCAACACACATGCTATTGAAGTCAAGGTGGAAGTCAAATACTTTTTTTTTTCATTTACTGTTAAAGAGAAAATGTCAAATTACCTGAAGACAAATTACATTTTCATGATATATTGCAGACTCAAAAACTTATTGCAAAATATCTTATTAAAAATGTAAACATTTCCAAGGCATTTTCTTTGGACGACTTTGAAACCGGTAAAATGATCTGTCAATACGAAGTCAATTACTTGGGAGGTTTAGATTGCGCTTTCACAATTGATTTGAAGGATATGTAAATTCTCACTTACTGTGTATGGCTTGCAGATCCAAACATAAAAAGTCCCAAGAATATCTGTGGCACAAAACTCATCATTTCACACCCAATCTCTAATTAACTTGTTACCTCAATCCCCCGGCTAGTTCCCGGACCCATCCGATCAATCACAGCCTCTGAAGTTGGCTCCGACTACATCTACCTCAACTGGCAACCCCCCTCCAAGAGCAATGGAGTGATCCTGGCCTATGTCATCACGTACACGGCAGACTTTCCTCAGGAAGTTACCACTGACATCCTGAGTGTAGTGACAGGGGGAGTGAGGGGTAAGTCCTTATTTTCTCTTCCCGCAGACCTAAACTTCTCTTAAGACGACGACGTGGGTTTAGGGGAACGCAAAGCACGTACCCTCTCACAGTTCTCTTGGGAATTCTAAAGGGGTGAAGTTAAAAAACAAATACTCGCACATTTTGAAATGAGGCAAGTTCGGCATTTGTACTTCATCGTCAAGATACATCTGTCTGTGTTTGGGTAAGTCAACGGCATACATTAGATCCAATTTAGATTGACTCTCTTAATGTTCAGATCGGCCGGTTGTTGGTGTTCATTGTGCCTATTTAGCAGGACACATGTAAAACGTGTTTGGCCGGCAAGGTGTACCCACACTGTGAGTCACCGCTGTGTGGGGTTTTTTTTTCCCGCTGCTTTGGCGTCGGCTTTTGTTTATAATAACGGTTATGATCTTATCTCATGCAAGTATTGTTTCTATAATTGAATACCAAAATGAGTCAAGAGGTGAGTAACTCATCAGTAAAGGATGAATTGCATTGTTGTAAAAATTTGAAGATTTAAATAGTTAATATCAAAGTTCATGTTTGTCTTGAGGCGGAAATCTAGTTTTCTCAACACTTTACAGAATTCGTTGATGGGCACCTTATTATGTAATAGTTTTGTTCAAAACGTGTGGCTCTAGTGTTTTCATTGGCAGAAATTTATACACAGATTGTGTTGTTTCCGAAAGAGTGCTCAAAATTTCTCTGTTCTGTTATGGTCTCTATGCCCACTGGATGGATTTTCTAATCCCGTATATGTAGACTGGTCACTGATTGCTTCGTCATGCTGCAGTTTAGGCTCCAATGGTGTCAAGCATGTGTGCTGAAGTTTTGCACTGTTTTCAGCGGTGTTATTTAGTTTTTAGAAAGTCCAGGCTTTCATGATTTCAAACTTTGGCATGTATTTCAATGCTTAGGAACAGCTTTAGAACAGCTTTAGAAGTAGCTATGAAAAGGCCTCGTCTTCAATGTTGTTGCTGCAGTCGATTGCCATATCCACAGCCGTAGTTGCTTGTTTGTGACACTCCCTCAGAGTGAACTTCATGCAGCAAAATGTTATTTCCATTTGTAAGCACAGAAAGGCTCTGAGCAAGAAATTGGACAGGATTTGGGGCATTTCCTTTTTCTTTTAGTAACGAGAATTTTGATCACTTTCTGAGGAAATTTTTTATTGCACTATTGCGCCATTCCACAACCCCCCGTCACTCTCAATTCATGCACTCCACTTAACAAGTGTTATACAACTTTTAAAGGTTAACCTGGTTTTTATTACAGCTGCCAAAATTTAACAGGATGGGTATTTTATAGTTCAAGTCCGGCAAGGCCACCTGTACAGGTAATAGTTGTTTAAAAATTGAATAAACTGAGAAGTAGTAAGCCAATGAATGCATGATGCCAAAACCCAAAAAGAAAAGTCACTTCCTGGTGGAAGTAGTTGGTCAGTAAATTTGGCTGACCGAGACTTTGAGGGTTTTAAATTTCTTGCTGATCATTTTTAAATTATGGTATAATGTTACTTTGGTTTTTTGGCATGGGTCTTTTTACAAATATTTTTAGGCCCTTGGATTTTCTTGCTGATATATTTTAAGTGATGGTACAAAGTAACTGTTTTCAGTATTTGTTAAATGTGGGTCTCTTCTAGTTTTCAATTTGTAGAACATGTACAACTAAGACCTTGACACAAGAATTGGGGTTGTTGGGGTTTATTCACCATCACATCACAAAAATTAACAAGAATGGCACTCACTGGGTCAAATGTCTTGGTAGAAAAACAAGCTTTTATATATATTTCTGGTTTATTTATTATTATACAAAGGCCAAGATCACTTCAAAGTAAAAAAAAAAAAAAGCTTCAGAGTGTTTTGCTGCAGCCCATGTAATAGTAATAATAATAATAATAATAACTAGTTCTTATATAGCGCATTTTTTACAACAATGTCTCAATGCGCTTTACATTAGTGTCGTAGTCATTGGGCCAATAGCATTCCTGTAATCTTTCTCAGCTCCCTGGGGAGTATACAGCCCCGGGCTGCCAAGGTGCTTTTAAGGCTTTTTCAAACACAATATCAACCTCTACCCTCGCAGGTACCCATTTATACCCCTGGGTGAAGAGAAGCAATTAAAGCGAAGTGTCTTGCTCAAGGACACAAGCGTCATGACCGGGACTCGAACCCACACCCTAATCACATCAATTACAATTTAAATATTTCTTGAATAGTTTTGACTCTGAAAAAAGACAGCGGTGTGACAAATTCAACATTTCGATCTGTATACTCTGATTGTCTTCATGAAAACTGTACTCGTTCCATTTAAATCAATTCATGACTCATTTCTGCACGTTTGGAACAAATACGATGAAAAATGTGTGCTTTCATAGTTTCCTGACTAACAACAAACAAGCTAAGCTTAGCTAAAGCTCTCAATGGCTGGTGTTTCTGCACGTGGATCAGCGTTCCGTTGAAGTATGGGCACATTTACAGGCAATTTGCTGAAAGTGTATACTTCCTTGGGAGGAAGTAAATTAACGCCAAGTTCATACAATGTTCGTTACAGTATAAGTGATTGTCAGATAATTGCATTACAAACAAAATTGGCTTGGTATAAGAGTGCTTAGTCTTGCTTAACTCACGGCCGAACGTTTAAGCCTTATAAATTCTTCACAATAATCAGGTAATACAGTACAACCCCCCCCCCTCTTGTCCATGCAAATAAATTCTTCAAGAATTAAAAACAGTTCAGGAATAAGTCACCTCTTTAATTCCTCATCAGTCCACAACTGGATAACAATCTTTAAATCTCAGCAGGACGCAGTTCCTCTGCCTCTTGTTTTGTTGAGACGTTGAATGCCCCCCCTTTCCACCCCCACCCCCTCCATCCTTTACATATCTATTTCATAACCCAAGTTGATGGATTGATCTCCCATTTCAGGAATTCTGAGAGGGAATGATATGTACACACAAGCTTTCTACATTATTTACATGCAGGTTATGAACGCTATATGAACATGCCAAAATTGACTCCAGATGAAGACCTTTGAATACAAATTTTATGAGCAACTGCTCAGTTCATTATCAAGCTTAATATTTGTTTGTACTGCAAAATAATTCAAAACTTAATTAGTAATTTTTGTTATAATAAAAGGACTCATTTAAATCATGACAAATTGTATTTGCAGTTACCCCCCTCTGTCATTAGTGGATTGAATTTTTTACTTTACTCTGCATTTAACAAAATTAAAGACTTTGAAAGGACAGTTAACAAAAAAAGGTTTTCTATAAAAGGCTAAAAAAAAACACCACAACAACGCTGGAATACTTTGTGCTCTTTTTAAAAAAAACCTTTCGTGGAAGTATTGAGTCTCCTTGAACTCATGAACTACCTTTTCTACCCATCAAACTCTTCTGTTAAAAACATGTTGACTTACTCTGAGAACACTTTGCCGTAGCCCATGAACAATCACTTTACCATTGCCTATGGACTACTTTAATTGATTCATGTAATACCACTTTTTATACATCATCGGCAAAGTTTTCTGGCCTTGTTGACATTTTCGAGTCATCCCGAGTGAAGCAAACAGACAACCCATCAATCAGTCTCACTTGTGATTTGACCGTGAAACACAACAAACAATTTCAGAAACCACATCCCCTATAACAATCCCCCACCCTAAAACCCCGCTGCCCGATGTACCGTAATCGGCTAATAATTTAAACCTTGTCAAACAAACTTTCCAGCCTTGTCACTAATGCCATTCAGCCTCATCCGAAAGCAGGAATAGACAGTCCCGCCTTAACTTTTGATCCTAATCTATCAATCCCATTTCAATTTGACCGTGTATCTCGCAAACAATTTTTAACCCCCTTTCCCCTCTCCCATAACCCTTTTGACTCCCGAATAATATGCAGACCCAAGCTCCCTGCTCTCCACCCAGCTCAGAAGTTTAGCGGGGGTAGCATTGATTAGAAGTCTGAAGCTAATGACTGGAGATGGATCAATTGAAACGTATCCTTCCTGAGCGTCTTAGAAGGGTCTCGCTGCAGGCCGCCATCTGTCTGGAAGACAAGCATGGGCCCTTATCATGTCTGTTCCAGGTCCCCGGTATTAAGCCACCAGTTGACTAGGATCCTTAAGGCCCAACATGTTTCGCTGCACAAATCATGGGGGCCTGGGCAATTACCAAAGTTGGTTTTTTTTTTGTGGGATTTTATCATGACTCAGGTGGTGGAACGAGTCATGTAATTGTACATGACTAAATGTTTATCCTGAAAACAACTAGGGCCCAATTTCAAGGAGCTGTTTAAGTACAGAAAGTAGCTAAGCACAACACAAATATGCTTACACGAATAAGGTTACCAGCCAAAATAGCGTTTCACTTGCACTATCTGTAACTGGTATCCTGCCTAATTTTGCTTAGCAGAAAGTTGTTTAAAAGCAATGTTTACTGCTTATAAGCAGTTCTATGAAGTAAGGCTCAATTTCAAATCATAGAGCGGATTAAGCAAAGTGCAAAAAACTAGCTAAGCAAAACAGATTTATGCTTGTAACGATTAGGTTACCAGTCAAAATACCATGTCACTCGTGTCATGTGACTGGTATCCTGCTTATATTTGCTGAGCAGAAAGTTGTTCAGCAATATCTTATGTGTAAGGCCTTAAAATTGGGCCCGGAGCATTCTGACTATTCAAAAGGTTGAGTTACATTGCTGACTCTTTTATAGACCCTTTCAAATTAATAGATTTTTAGTTAAATTGTTCTATTAGGATCCTTCATTGACCCTATACAATTTGAATGCATGAAAATCCTGCTATTAAAACACTTACGTGTGTTGCCAACTCCAAAATTAGCTTATCCCAACAACAATTTCTTGTGAATGAATACCCCCAAAGCAAATCTTGAAACAAGATCCTTGGCTTGAAAAAACTGTTTGCCCATCAGCATTGGAAGTTTTCTGTCAGCAGCTGGGGGAGCTGGTCTTGGATGGATTTCTTGTTTGGAAGCGGTTAATTTATTGTTGATGGATTGTTCCCGGTGTAGAGTATGGAAGGAGCTATTTGAATCTGTAAGGAGGAGGAGTGGGGTGCAGTCTCAAGGTTGTCAACGTTGCAACAGGCTATTGGGTTTGTTACTCCATTAGTATTGCTCCTAGGCTGCGACTTTCAACTGTAAATAACATTCTGAGATGACCTGGTTTATCAAAGAAGATGTGCGGTAGCACCATAAAATGTTGTGTCATGGCCGAGCGGTTTAGTGCGCCAGACTCAACTTTTGGTGACCAAGTCATTGCAGTGTGGGTTCGAATCCTGGTCCTGACACTTGTGTCCTTGAGCGAGACACTGAATTATGATTGCATCTCTTCATCACCCAGGGGTAAATGGGTACCTGTGAGGGCAGAGATGGTTCTTGTGATGATTTTAGCTTGGTGCGCTATATTTATGGCAGCACAGGCTGTTTTACTCCCATGGGAGCTGAGATGCTTCAAAGAATGAAATAAATTGCCCAGTGACAGGGGTAATAACGTTGGAGCACCATGAGCAACACTGTGTGACTGGTTTGAGCACTAGACAAGAAGCAGCTATTGTTGGTATTATTATTACTATCAAGTTACGGTTTGTCTTAAAGTTATGCTCTTTCTGTGCGTGTAGAAACGCAGCATTCTTTCAAAAAATCAGTACGAAAATTGTTATAATGAAAAACAATGATTTCTCAAAAATGCACTTCATCACTGTGGAAGGGAAGCCATGGAATCTGTAAAAAAGAGAGTTTTCTGTATTAGCCAGAAACAGTGATATATATATATAAGCATGTATAGAAATTAACATAAGCGTTCACATTTCAGAACAGTTTGGGTAATTTTCTTTCTTTCTTTTTAATTGAGGTCAATTAGCCTAATTGTTCATCAGATAGCTTTTAATGCGTCTGATTAGACTCAAGGGCATGATGTTATTGTCTGGAGTGCAGACGAGAGAGGAGTTATTAATTTGTCTGGATTGGTCGGTGATTGGATCAATGTTTGTGGGCATCACACAGGTGTACCGCGACACCTGTTTTGCTGTTCCGAGATAGTGGATGAGTATGTGAGATATGTCTACTCACCAGGAAGCTGACCCTCTCCGAACTATAAGAAACCATTCACAGGTTCTACAGTTCCACACAGACAAGCTCAGCATGGAGCCGGGCATACGACCATAATCAAAGTCCAATGGTTTAACTGTTGATGTATCCAACCGTATGGTGTCGGGCTCTACGAGGAAGGATCCTAAGTAAAAGTATCATATCCTTTGGGGTTTCAGAGTTAAAACAGTTGTGGAACTTCCATCACGTAAAGTGTGTACAGGTGAGATTCGGATTGTAATTTCTTGTGACTTAACTTTATCAAATGATTTAACTTGTTTCCTGTGAAAACAGCACAATTTTCATATGTGGGTTTTGTACACAAAGTATTGCTGTACATGTATGCAGGCCTATTGTAATAACTAAGTCACTATTTGTACTGAAAATAGGCATTTTGTTAAGTGGATGTTTCAAATTAGAACAAGCTAACACAGTTTTTACTGTGGGTGGTATGGGATTGTAAAAACAGCTTGTCGTGAGAGAATTTATATGCCAGTTGTTTGACCTAGTAAACCAGAACTTATATTAGAGGAAAACCCTAATTCGTACTCCATTTAAAGCATTACAAAATAACCAATGAAAAGATAGATTGAGACATGAGTATACATGAGGCGTGCAAAAGAAGGGGAGGCTGGTTGGTTGAGAAGTGACTTGGCTGGATTGTATGGTTTAATTGTGGCTTCCTCATTGAACATAAAAACAAACTTTATGACTGTTCTGTAAACTTTTAGTTTATAACACCTTCCAGATATTCTCAAGAAGGGTTGGACTGTTTATTGAATGAGACTATTGGCTGCCCAGCACAAAAAAATGTTGTATGTGCTCTGCTGGGTACAATGTGATTGGTTTAGTGCTACAGTATTATCATGTGGTATTGCCGTGCCTGAGTGGAAAAGTGCACTCGACTCAAGCTCTGGTGGTGATCATCAGAGTGCGGTTCGAATCCCCGTTGTGGCACTTGCGTCCTTAAGCAAGACACTTGACCATTATTGCTCTGTCTATTGGATGGGGCGTAAAGCCGTAGGTCCCATGTGTTGTGTAATACGCGCAGAAGAACCCAGTACACTTATTACTCAGAGATGGTTTTGTCCAAATTGCGTTGCAAAATCCGATGTGATACATGCAAAATCGTTCACAGGAGTCCCAAAAGCAAAAGCCAAAAGGTCATCTTGCCTAGAAATCCAATCTTATGACCTTCTCTGCAGTCTAAGTGCAGATATCTTGACCAATAAACCACCGAGCTTCCCTGCTCTGACATGTAACATAAAGACACAATCATGTTTGCAGTTAAGAAAATTGCTGAGGAAGAGGGCATTATCGGCCTGTTACACTGATGAGCCAACGCTATAGAGGCTCATTGTGTATCCAACCTTCGGCCAGCAAAAGAAAATAAACTTAAAACCTTTGTATTTTAGATTAACATCAACAAGCTTTCCTTGCTTTCACCACCTAATCTTCTATAATTCCCTTGGGTGTCACCGACATGTAGTACAAAGTGATCCCTCTTTCTTCCCGAATTGACACAGCAGACTTTATTTATATCCACCCAATTACCAGGCTGTGTTTTATGTTTTTAAGAAACTACGTTTAACCAGCTCGGAGATCCTGGGCTCAGACAAAACTTTCCTGTTTCTGGTGGGTTTGTTCTCAAGCAGATCTCCGCCTCGGAATGTTATGCCGGGTTCTGGTGCTATTGTTATCTATTTGACAATGTGACGTCCATGACGAAGCTCATGTAGTCTTTTAGATTAAATCCTTGATGGATCTGCTGGACTAACTTGTTGACTTTGACTTGGTGACTCGGCTTAAATCTATACTTTGAGTCAGAATGTTTTCCAGACTTTTGGCTTTGACTGGGGACAAAGTTGATGTGTGACTTGAGTTGACTTGATTTAGGCAAGATAGATGTTTCTTTATGCTACAGTGGTTTGAGTGTGATAGGTTTCAGTCCAGGTGGAAACAAAATTGATTGCATACCTTAATTTTGTTCATTTGTATCTTAAACATAAGGTAAGCCTAACATTACTTAATCTTTGCTTTTTTTCGGAGCCACCACATTTTTATATGAGGCCGCTCTAGAATGTATAATTCAAAATGCCAAAATATAAAGACAAACCTGCATGTTATTATGCACTTTTACTATTGATAGTGTTCTAGTTTAGAAGAATGTTTGATTTGAAATATCGACATTTTCTTTGGAGAAAAAAAGGTGTAGGAATCCACATTGATGTCTGGATATTGTCTGTTGTATTAACTTCCTATCAGTGTGAACAAGCAGGCCCATGTCAACCCCCTCCTGGCCCAGACAGCGTCTGGCAGTTGACACGCAATACAAGTCTCGTATTGTCAGGAAATTAAAGTGTTTGTCTCCTGTTAGAAAAGGGTTTTTCTCTCAGTGATTTGAAACTTTTCCAAGTTGAACAATCGCGTCCTGTCAACTTTGATGGCCAATAACCCCCGAAGCATGGGCTGTGATGGAGGAAGGGCATGGCATGTTTCATTTGAGTCATTTTTCGTTGAATATAATGTCAAAAAATTATAACATGTATTCTTGTTTTTCCTTCTTTTGAAAGCAGATAGCTCTAGACGTAGGAGAGACGTGGTTTTTGAGAACGAGACGTTCGGTCAACTTGAGACAACAGAAACATTCTATAACTTGACTTCATTGAAGCCGGAGACAGACTACGTGATTGACATTGTAGCACGGACCAGTGCTGGTATGGGAGTCAACACTGAGAAAATCTTCATCTCTACTGGTAAGGTTTTGAAACTTTGTCCTTAAGATTTTCTTTTTGCTGAAACAGGGAAATTGTTTATGATCTTGAGAAATTTATTGTTTTCTGTCTTGTTTTTCTAAATTTAACATTGATTTCACCTATTGAGGACAATATATAAAGTCAAACCATTGCTCAAGTTCAAACTGGTCAAACTTTTGTGGCAAAAACTTGATTACTGTGGACACTTTGTGAAGTTTACATGTTACAAAAGAAACTGGGGCTGAACATTGACTCTTCAAGAAAGTATTACTGCAGATTCATCTGTCCCAATATGAGCAGAACAAACGCTTTTTCTGAATGGTTTAGCAAGACTACCTCGGACTTGCAGCACACTGGTAAACTGGCTATATCTTTATGTACTTAAGGCAAGGCACTACCTACCAGGTTACCATCACCAGGGCAGGGTACCACTCAACCACCGATGGACTCTCAGCCCCCTCCACACACAGAGGCCATCAGCCCCTTCCCAGGAGAAACAGCCTATCCTCTGTAAGTATAACTAACCTCCTTACATACCTTGGACTTGATGGAAGCAATTGCCGTCAAGGCATCAACAAAACTTGTTAAGCACAGTAAAATGGAAACAGGGTTAACAACCAAAATTGTATATAGTTGACATTGTTGCCACTGGTTCCAAATCATTTTTTGCCTAGTAGCTTTAGAGAATCAGGCCCTGATCTTAGCCTTTGTGCCATTTGAAATACTCCAATAGATATGAGAAATGATGTAATACCTAAATGTACACTCACCACTTCATGAAAGTTTCTTCGAGGAAAATGAACCACTACACGTACGTCTGTTGTCAGAGTTTCAAATAAAAATGTTTAATGTGAATTTGTTAGAAACCTTTTTTTGTTTTTTTAAAACAAAGCATCTTCAGATTGCAAACAGATCCTGATTGTAAGCTAACAAATATTGCTTGATACATTGCACTTGTAAGCAGAAATCAGTAGGAAACTCTCTAGTCATTGAAGAGGAAGCTCCAAGGTCAAATTCAGTTTTGTGACCCAATCGTGTTCCAATTGATAGATTCCTCATAAAAAGGGGACACAAAATTACAGTTGTCTGACCTCAGGTTAAAATGGTGCAAAATGCCACTGTATTTGATACCCTTCAATTGCAATTTTTGTCAGAATCCCATAACGTTCGATGACGTTCACAATTCAAATATTTGGTTTGTACATTTTGCCCGATGCTTTAAGTTTCAAATTTTGCTCTGACCATTTTAACTCTTTCAGTGCCAAAGTCATACATGTACGATCTATTTTATGTATTCCGGAAGCGCCATTATCGTACATGTACGATCTATTTTATGTATTCCGGAAGCGCCATTATCGTACATGTACGATCTATTTAATGTATTCCGGAAGCGCCATTATCGTACATGTACGATCTATTTTATGTATTCCGGAAGCGCCATTATCGTACATGTACGATCTATTTTATGTATTCCGGAAGCGCCATTATCGTACATGTACGATCTATTTTATGTATTCCGGAAGCGCCATTATCGTACATGTACGATCTATTTTTTTTTACTCAAAAAGTGTCATCAATCGTACCTGTATGACCCATAATGTACATGTCTTCACAAAAGGGCAGTATCACTCAAGAAATACTATTGACTTCGGGATGTACCAAGGCAATGCAAATCAGCAAGATACATTTTGTTTGGTGAGAAAGACTTTTTTTTTTCCTAATACAGAATTTCAAAAAAGCTATAAAAAAAGCTGGGCATTTTAGGTTCAAAGTGTAAATTAAAGCGGGCACTAAAAGAGTTGGCGTGAGGTCAGAGACAGTTTTCCCCCAACTTTTTCATGAGGATTTTATTTATTGGAAAATGAGTGCATCACAAAAGGCAATTAATTTGAACCTCTCTTTAACAATCCATTACTTGGCATTTTGGGCTGCTCATGCATATCAGCTTCAACAAACTATTAAACTATTTAATTTGGACCCTGGGGCCAATTTCTGTGAAGGTCACAAATTTGCTGAGGTTTAAGGGATGTTTCCTTCGCAGAAGTACTTTCCAACCCAAAATGTCAAGATGTGTAATCCTTAAAATAAAAAAAAGGTTCACTGCCCCTTTTCGCTAAGCACTTTCTTGCCCCTATTATTTTGGGCCCAGGTGTAAAGTCAAATACTCAACAGTCCAGGCCAAGCCCCAAGCTATTACCAGGTGTAAATGGTTAGGAATCTATCAAGGTGCAGACATATGTCTTTTCAGTTTGTAATTAGTGATGACCCATGTTGAATCATGGCCTAGTTCAATTGATTCACGGTCGGGACAGTTTATTACTTATATTAAAGGTCCAAATGACTCTCCTTCAAGGATTTGGTGCATTAGATAACTAACCCAAATAAAATCCATTGTTAATGAGAAAAATCAAATATTCTGTTGATATGTCAATCCCGATTGGCTTTGCTCTCTTTTGGAGAACATAATCAGGCCAAATTGGGGACTTTGGCATGTCCAATAGTAGCAGACATAGCAGGTCATTTTCCATTGTGTATGTAATTCTGAACATATACCCACCTCCAAGAACAATGGATTGTCCCTGTACCTCTGGTGCCACCTAGCGTCCCGAAAGTCTACCAGGCCATAAGAGCTGATTAAGCACATAGAGTGAGCTAAAAAGAACAGTTTAGCTTACCTGGAAAAAAGGTTACCTGCCAAAAGTACACATTTACTGTTTGTGATTTTGCCCCCTGGTCCCAATTTCATGATTCTGCTTACTGTCTAGCGAAAAAGCCAGAGTTTACTGCAAACAGAAAAGTCTGTGCTGAACACAGGCGTAATACACTGGTTAACAAGGGATTTTTGCTTCGCATTCGTGCATACTTCATGCACTGACCCCTGTAAGTGGAGAAATCTGTGGTAAGCAGAGCCATGAAATTGAACCCTGCTTCTCTGTCCTTCAAAGAAATTTGTTGAGCAATATTTATTTTTTTGCTTTGAGCAGGGCTATGAAATTGGGCCAGGAACTTTGTATAACTGCTTGCGACATAATCAAGAGACACAGAAGGCCATTTGCGTCCATTGCTGGGGTTGTTTAAAAGGTCAAGGACTGTGAAAACCAAGTAGACATTTTAAATTCTTATCCAGAGATGGTCATCATCCAGTATTAACACTGATACCTTCAGACATAGACAGTAAATGCCTTGAGGCAGCAGGTCAGAGAAAATATCTCAGACGGGTCAACCGGTTCCCCAGTGCTATCGGTTACCAGCTGAGAAGATGTCTCTGTGGTATCTCCGGTCGTCATCAAACCCTTTCAAATCTGAAGTTCAGTTTTGGTATCTCTTTAACTGCCTTCGGATACTCAACAGAAATGCCTTCAGAAATGTACCATCAGATATTCTGCTGTTTTCAGTTAAACAGAATGTTCTAATCAGGTTTATATTACCGTTTCACAGATCAAAAAAAAACTTTGAATACATTTCAGAGAATGTCTAATGAATAAGGGGAAGTTTACCTGGGTGAAATTACAGAGGTCTCATAGAATATAAAAAACGAAACTGCGTTCAAGCTCCTGTTGTTATTTGTGAACTCTTCCAAACCCCAAAATAATTTCAAATTGGTAATGCTTTAAAACTGAGGGTTTCAGAATTCTTCCTGGTGATCTTTACTAAAACAAAAGCACTGCGTACTAATGACGTCACTTTCGCTCAAAATACCCTGCTGTCAGACAAATTTTCCACCATTTACGATCACCGCGTCATCGATGCGCCAAAAGTGCCCTAGTAGTATAGTCAGTATACGCGAGTAAACATAAAACTTAGTTGGACATGTACACGTGCGCGTATGTCGGTAAAGTTTGACACATTTGTCTCAGATTCAGGTACATAGCTCCTGTTTTGAGCATTAGTGTAGAGTGCTATAAAACAACAAATTTAAGTGGAAGATTTAAAAATTACGATTTTGTTTTCGTCTGCTTTTCCAGAAACTCCCTGATCATCTTCATCTCAGCTGTCAGTCTTGCTGGAGCTGCCCTCTGCCTTGCCGTCGTAGTCCTCCTGGTGTGGTGTAAGCGACGTGGCGATGACAAAACGCTCAAAAATTCAAATTACTGTAAGTCAATTTGTTGTCTAGAATTTCCAATGATGGTGATGCTAACTTCCATGACCTCGGTTGAACCCTTATTCCTTGTGACACATGACTCTAGGGTTTAAACGGGCAGTGGTCAATTTCACCAGCTAACCTTTCAAAAATTAATTTCATTTAATCAAAAATATAAAATGTACTAAATATTTTTCTGATAATTTTTGTTAAAGGACGTGTGGAAAAGGTCAAACTTGAAGGAAATTCCTTCTGTGAGACTGATTCAAGTTCTAAAAAAGAATTAAGCTCAGTTACCGAGTGTATTTTTGAAATAAACTGAACAAGAGTTCACTTTGGCCCTTTAGCTTATGTTGTAAAAAGTTTGCAATTAAACTGTTGTAGTATTTATGATGGCCTTCCCTTTCAATTGTGTAATTTTGTGGATGGATTTTGTGCAGTTATTACTTTTCTCATAATGAACACAAACTCAGATTTTATATTAGATTTTGTTTAAATTAAATTTTTTAAAGTGAATTTGCTAGTTTTTCAAATAAAGAATCAAAATAATTAGTTAAATGTGTTTTCATTTTAATGAACAGTGATTGAAAATGATCATATGTGCTCATCAAGCCAACGCAGTGGGAGCGATGATATTGCGCTGGACATCTCCAGAGCAAAGTAAGTTTGTAATAATACTGTGAAACTGTCACCAGTAACACAATGTGACATTGTCAAAAGTATTACAATAAATGCAACATTGTAACAAGTATCATAATACTGTGCCACATTCATATGTAACAATAATGTGACACTGTCACAAGTGAGCCACTATGGTGAAAGTCTTTTTTTTTCATTCATTCTTCATTCAATAACATTTATTTCAATGCTGTCATTCATTACAATAATGCACAATTATGTAGAAATTACACAAGTAATACATTAGCATGAGATATGATATATATTCGTGTGAGGTTAAGCGAAATGCTTTTGTTCCCTAACCAATGGACAGACAAACATGCAACCAAGGAACCGTAACATGGACAAAGAACAAATGAAGCAGACAAGACAATGTGAGACAAGGCCAACACAACTTACAAGTTACACCATAGTTTATGAATACGAGTCAAGGAACTGAGCTCTTATGTTTTTAACAAACACAGATAGACAATACTTCAACGTTGTCACAAGTAACAGTGCAGCCTTATTAGCAAAACTTTACAAGGATGTAACCTTGTCCTTATCAGAAGGAATGCCTTACTGGAAAATTGTCAAAAGTCTTAGTATTAATAAATTGTCCTTGTGGGAGATTTTAGAAACATTAGCTGTCAGCAGGCATACAAGGTATATTTCCTACAGAGTTCTGAGCATGCGCACATTTCAGAAAACAATGATTAGTCTGCAGCCACCTCGAGTCCCTCCTAAAATCTCCCATTGTTTTGAAATGAGTGTTCAAGTAACGTACATGTACATGTTCGTCAAATACTTTAAATCAAATATTAAGTAAACTATTAATTTCATTCGAATAATGAAAAAGGTTTACTGGTTCACGTTCACCAAATGTCCGTTTTCCCCACTTTCACTGAGTTGATCTTCTTTTTGAGATTCTTTGAAAGCTAAGCTAAAGTAAGTGGAAGTGACATTTTCTCTTGAGAAAAAAACTAATGAGAATAAAACCAGTGGGAAGGTTTATTTTACCGTGATCGGCTTTAACGCACCTGTACGGATATTGATTTGAACCTTGGCATATCTGGCTGCGGACTCCTCTGCAGCCAGACTAAACATGGCTGTGCAAGCACAAAGTATAAACTTACAGGAACTAGGAAATGTATAAGACTCCCTTGAGGTGATTCCATTGGCTGCCTGTGGCTTGTGGCTAGTATGTTACAGTTTCCTGTTGTTATTCCCAACCTGCGGGTGATAAATTTTGAGAATTTGATATTTTTGTAAAGACACTTGTGACCTGCCCACTCAAAGAGAGTGGAAAGTCATAAAATGTGATCACTGGATTTTCCGATGGAGAGTTTTTTAGTATTTTTATTCAGACAGCAACATCCGATCATCTTGTGCCAAATTAAAAGTATTAACAATTTCTGGTCCCGGCCTGCTTTCTTTTTTCATGGCTGCCTCAATATTTTTTTAATTATTGTATTTGTTATATTTAAGTTTAAAAAATATTAATAATTGAATTAAATTGGAAAACATTTACTAAGTAAAGTACCATGGAAGGTATTTTCTTTTGGGAACAACTTTGTCATGCTGGAGTTTCAATTTAATTCCACCTCCTTCCTTAGAAAAAAAAGCCCAGACAATTATTATTTTTTTTTTCCTTTGCCGTTTTTACCCCAAGGTTATTGAAAAAGGAGAACAAATACTTGCTCAGCTCCTGGTTGCCTTCCTTCCCACACCCACACAAAGTTGGATTGATTACATTTTGCCTTGTAGAGTCATCATCTCACAAACGATCTTCATAGAATCCATTGCGATATCAAACTTCAGAAAATCTTTCACATTGAATCAGAAAATATTTTTTAAACCTTGCTTGTTGGGATTGGTTTGTTGTGATTGTTGAGTGGAAGACATCTAATGTTTTGAAGTTAACAAATTTCTAAATTGATCAGATGTATTAATGATTTCTTTAAAGCGCCCTAACAGTTTGTATGTAGTGAACTTACCTTCCAATTGTATCTTTGCTTCCAATAGTTCCAAGTCGCCCTCCACCGTCAGTTCAAGAAATGCTTCCCGTCTCCCGTCCGTCTCCACCCTGACCCCTTCCCCACCAGAGGAATTTGCAGACCTGAGCGGCATGGAGGATGGCCCAATGGACCCGAACCGCCCCCGGTCAAGCTCCTCCCCTAGCATGGACCACATGAGGGTCAACAGAGGTATGGATGGATATGCGGCGTACGGTGGGCAGGTTGACCAAGGATCGGGGACGGTACCGAGGGCCAACGGGAGACTCTACACTCCCGCAAGAAGTGAGTGTGTTTTATGGCTTGATTGAAACAGCAAGCAGATCTTCTCATTGATAAAGCAGCATTCTGAGGCATTAGTAAAGTCTAGGTGGGCAAACAGTTTTGAAGAACAAATAAGGGAAGGATATTTGAATCCAAACGAGCTCAATAATGCCTGTGTTTACACCATTAATTTGAGCTCTTTAATCACCATATTTGCAATTTTTTATTTATTTTTTTTTAAATTTCATTTTAAGTATTTTTGTTATCAAGGTCTTGAGGGTTTTTATTGTGAGGTGTTTTGAGGTATTTTACATAAAACGCCATATAAATGCCATTTTATTATTAATATTATTATCATTATTATTTTGAGAAAACAGAATTAGCCGTTGCAAACTGCTTACCAACCAAAAGGACCTGAGGTATAAATGCAAAAGTTTAGTTAGTGGCTTGACGTTTCGACCCTAGCAGAGTCTTTCTTGAAGACTCTTCTCTTCTCCTCTTTCCCTTCTTTTTAGCCCTCTCCTTGAGTGGCTTGTTTTATGACTCTGTGATTGGCAGCTTCTATAAAATAGTTTTGTGAAAAAATGATACTAATAAAAACATTTTCATTCTAGGTCCGAGAAATGCCAAGTACCATCCAGCCTCCCATGGGCAGTTGGAGAGTGCGGACACAACGCCGGACAAGCTTGATGAACTTTATAACAAGGTAATAGCAGAATTCTTTATCAGTCAATTTCATCATCCTGCACGGCTGAAACTATTTTTGGGAAGTGTAGATTAGATATTATAAGATTGTTAATGGTATTCAAAAAGAAAATAATTTGGGGATGAACAAAGACAAATTGACAAGGGCAGGTTTTGAACCTGCTAGGATTACGTGCAGATGCTCTACCAACTGAGCTAACTATATAGCCCTATTTTTGTCAATATCTTTGTTCAAAATGAAAATAAATACAAAAGTTTATATTTTGCTTCATTTGAGATGTCGTTTCTTCCCAAATGTCCTTTTGTGATCTAGCTATTGAGGTGCAGAAGTGACAATTATTGTGTAAGAAAACTTGTGGATTGGATTTGTGAAAAAGTGAAAATAGCATTAGCTGTTGCAAACTGCTTATCAACCAAAAGGACTCAAGGTATAAATGCAAAAAATAGTTAGTGGCCTTAAGTTTCGACCCTAGCAGAGTCTTTCTCAAAGGCTAAATGACAATGATTTCCATAAACAGGTATACAAACTGTACATGTTGTGTTGCCACTAAGCTCTCGGGCCACTAACTTCTTCTTTTTTCTTTTGTAAGAGTGTAACAACTGTTTACGGAATGTGTACAATTTGATCAAGTCGTTTGAATAGCATTATGATGTTGACATTTCCAGGTGACACGAACTTCAAGAGGTCCAAGTCGACTGAAGCAAGATAGCCTGGCAGCCATCGCCGTACTCCTGGACCAGGAAGAGACCAACGGTGACCTTCAACCTATGGAAAACCCTTCCTCAATTGTCATATCAAATGAAAGGACTACCCTCTAACCCTCCGAGCTCCACCGCTCATACCGTGTACATATATATATGTCAATGTGTGAATAAATAATAACTGAAGAAGGATGTGAACCCAGTACCTCTGGATGAACGCAGCGGTGCTGTAGCCTTTTACTGAACTACATAATGTGCGCTGTGTGGAACGTTTACCAATTCTCGGTTGGAACAAAGACCATCGCCCTGCGTGGGACTTTTGGAATGCTGGATTTTCTTCAAAGTCGCTTAAATGAGCTAGAGGGACGTGATTGGATCATGTGATTGGACGATGCCTTCCCGCTGCTGAAAGATCAAGCGTAATGTTGAATAGCTCCAACCAGCATATCAGTGAAGCAGTCCAAAGGAGAATAAAAAAAATAAAAAAATGACCTTCGTCTAAAGCTGAGTTTTGAAACTGTGTTATTAGAAGTTACTGTGTAAAACAGTCATGATATTCTTTGTCTTTGGAAAAATCAGAAAGTTGTTTATTAATAAGGCCTGAAAAGTTTATTACAGCCTACACCATGTGGACATGTAGGTCAGTCCTTGTACTCGATAAAATGTTCCCACTTTTTTCCAAGGACCAAACATCATGCCTGATAAATTGAACTCTTTCCTCGTGGATGGATGGCACACCATCAATGAATTTGCTCATGGAGACTGTAGAAAGCAGTGTACTCAACCATCTTGAAATAAGTATTCAGTTTGTATTTTGTGACGCAGTTTGGCCTTGATGCATAGAGCAGTGTTTTTCATTAGCAATTGAGTTTTTCCTCTATACAGAATTGAGGTAGTCATAACTGAAGTTCAAAGTTTGAGTTATTTAAAACTTACTAATTTTTGTTGTAGCTGAATAGGGGAGATTCAATTTAACAGTATTACCCAGATTATTAAATTAGAAAATTATTCAAGGTTGAAGGAATTGCAAATCTTTGAAAGTTTTAATCTAAAACAATTTTTTTAATTATTTATGACACATCCAACAGCACAATTAGTGCCAATAACAGGATGAATAGGAAACGAGAAGAAATGTTTAGTTTAAGATGTGGGAGGCAAACCCCACGCAATCAGGGAGGAACTGAAAGCGCAATCCACATGCAAGGCTCCGGTCAGAGGTGGGATTCGAACCAGGGTCCACAGAGATGAAAGGCAGGGAAAGAAATCACTGAGCTAGCCTGATCCTTTACTTATGAAGTAAGTTTTGCTTCAAACATTGACAGCTTTTTGTCACAATGAACTAAGCTATGCCATTCCATTAAAGGCAAAGTATACCTTCGTTTTTTTGAACCGTTCAATTGTTTTAATCCTATATAAATGTAGATACATACAATAAAACTGGTTGAGTTTTTGAGATATCGCCAAAAACCGAAGCGAATATGTCCACACACAGGAAGAATGTTCCCTTTAGGAATACACCAAACGGTTTTGACAGAAACATTTTTCAGATTCAAATTTGGGGGCATAAAACCTGATATCTTGTTCCATAACCACATTACTTCAAAGTGAAATGCGTTATACTTTCGAAAGCTGCTGTACTTTTTACCACGTAAGTTTTTATTGCCTTCAATTTTCAAAGTCATTACCAAACGTATACAGACCCTTTAAGATATGGAAAATACATCGTATGTGCAATGTCAATTTGGTGTATCAGCTTGCAGGCGGATATTTCAGTTGTGTTTTTGACTTAAAGTTGAGGTCAAATAAAGTTTTGCTGTGAGAGGATAAGCCATTGATGATTCTCCAGTCCCAATGGGATTGCATTTGTCATTATGACTTATTCACACTACCGAAGGGATAATTTCCCCTGAGGGGGGACAAGGGAGGGGTGAGTGTACCCCTATCGAACTCATGTACGGGGGGGAATCGCTGAAGACTTTCGTCGGGTAGGCAGGGTCGATATCCGATGGGAAATATGCTTAATGATTCTGCACATCCCATGGGGGGATACATTCTTGATGGTCTGTTTACAGCGACCGAAATCATCCCACATAGGAACTTCAGATGCGGCACTAACTTTGCCATTCAAATACTATGGAGTGATGATTCAGGAAGGCTCTCCTTTCACTTGAAGTCCCTCGGGGGAGACGGGCATTAGGGGAACTTGAAATGTTTCATTTAGGAAGATATCTGATAGTACAACCGAACTTGCTTTCAGGAAATCACAACCAGTTTGTGCTAATGGATGTGGCTCTGTGAACTTTCCCACTCATGTTTTTATGGTGTCAGCATCAGAAGTTTTTCTTTTTTAAAATTCATTTGTCCTGGTGGATCCCGGGTTCTGACACCGTAAAGTGAGAGTGAAGGTCATAGTTCTCCCTCTTGGCTCAAGTTTGGAGTTTGGAGCCAAGAAAGTGTGAAGAAACCTCATGAGTAAAGTTTTGAGTAAGGGGAACAAAAAGCAATATTTAGTAAGGACCAAGATCCAGTCCACATGTTAGTAGAAACGGTTTTCATAAACTGGTACGCTACTAAAGGTGGGAGTGAGACAGTTTCATAAGCCACTGAGATTGGCAAAGTAAGGCATATAATTTTGAGGCTTTGGTTTTTCTATCATAGCAGGTTGTTTGTATGCATCTAGATTAGTTCAGCTTTTCTCTATTTATGTGCGATGTTGTCTAGTGTTTGTTACTTGCAGTCTTGGCTAATTATATACTTTAATGTGTGCTTTAACAGTTATCCTTGTGTACCAAGAGGTGCTTTATTTTTACCTTAAACATTAAGATGTATGGAAAGAAATACAGGTCGTTATGTTTACTTTGTGCATTTTTCTGTTTTATAAATAGATTTCGAAAAGGACGCATTCCTCGCTCTCTCTCTCTCTCTTTCTTTTCATCTCTATTAACATTTACACTTTATTATACTCAGCATTTTATAAGTGAGGTTTTTTTCTACAGTTTGTATCCCTTGCAGTGCGAAGTCTAGACAAAGTGTTCAAATTCAAGCCATGTTTTCATTCCGGTTTCAACTTATGAAGGTCAAATTCGATTTTCCAATAGATTGAGCTCTTAATATAAGAGACTTGTAATTTTTATTTCCACTTTCACAAGAACTGTGTGCATCAGAAGGAGTGCATCGCAAAACTGAAGTTGACCTTAGATCTCCCTCTTAAAGTTTAATACTTGAAACAAAGTAAGTTTAAAATGAATGTAGCGTACATTTGAGTAGAATTCTTGTACTTAAAATTTTTGTAGTATTTAATATCTTCTTTGAAGATTTTTTTTTATCATGTTTTTTTTAAATCATGTTTTTCTGGTTTTTGTCCATTGCTGTGCCTTCTTTTTTAAATCACAACTCATTAGCAATGTAAAAAAAATAGGCAATAACATCATTTATATTGTGTGTCGTGCATTTTAATTTTTTTTAATTACTAAACAGTATTTTATTGCGTAGTTTCTTGAATACCAGGATCACTTTATAATCTGGGCCCAATTTCATAGAGCTGCTTAAGCAGAAAATGTTGCTTAACAAATTTCTTCTAAGCAAAAACTAGCAGGATATATCTGTCACAGATGGTACTTGTAACAAGGTATTTTGACTAGTAACCTTATTCTTGTAAGCATAATTTGGTGCTTAAGCAGCACTATGAAATTGGGCCTTAGATATAAAGTGTAAGAATTAACTGCTGTAACACAAAATAAGTTTATTTTTAGGCTTTAAAGTCGTTCACCACTAAAGATTTTTCTAAAACATGGTTTTCAACTCCAGCTTAAGTACCCTAATCGAGTGTGGTACCCTGCTCTTTAGGAGCCAACATTTGTTTAAAATGAGGCAGTATTCAAAATGGACTGGTGCCTTTCAAACAAAAACTGTTTACTTTTCAATATGTAGGGTCGGGGAGAATATACACAAATACGGATGCAATTAATTTAAACAGTCAAAACCCTACAGGGTTTTTGTAGACTAGTTTCTGAAATCATTTTCTTGTGAATAGTTTTCTCTCTTTCTGGTGTAATTCCTGGATTTTCGAAAAAGGGAATACACTAGCTGTAAATTTATTAAGATTGTAGGAATTATAAGCACTCAGTTGCCTTGTAGCTGATGGTGAGTTGTACATTGTACATAACTGTTTTGTATGAAAGTTTTTTTTTTATACTGTATTTTTTAAGTAAGCGGAATACGTCTTGCATGATTATTGTTGGGTATGAACCATGCTGTGTGTATCTGGATACACAATAAATTGAATTTACAAACAAATGAAATCTTGTTTCGTCTTTTATACCTTGCAGTTTTGTATAAAAAAATTTTTAAGATGGTGGAAGAACTGTTCCAAGTTTTCTAAAAGAAATTGAAAGCATTTAAGAACTTTCTTATGATGATTTGATCCACCCCAATAAAAACCATTCCTACAAATAAAAAACCGATCACCATCCACTTTCAGTGCCAATCATTTATATTTATAGATAGGTTGCAAGTCGGCCATCTTTACAAGTCGGCCATCTTTACGGGCAATTTGGAACACGCGTTACGCGTGAGAACGGCGTGCAGCACGCGCACATTTCACAAAACTCATTGCATGATTGGTTAGTGAATGACGCGGCTGCGTTGAGCGCTTGACGCGCCTGCAAGCCAAAATGCGATTTGCCCGTAAAGATGGCGTCTACTGGGAACTATCTATACTGAAATTTAATCTAAAACAATTCACAAGAACAAAAATTGTATGCAACAAAAAATTCATTTTTTTAACAAACATTGTTTATTATACAACATAGTTGACCTAAAAATGGTCCTATTGAAAACACAAACAGAATTCTTTCAGTATTTAAATTAAAGGCACCATATTTAGGGCACATAAACAGTTTTTCAATTTACATAGAATTTACCTTAAAACTAAATGGACGGCATGTGAGGAAAGTATATTGAAAAATAAATATATACACTAACTTTGAACGACAATTTAATGTGGATGGATTATAATTAGTGTTGCAGAAGTAGTAGAGTTCATGAAAAAAGTCAAATTACTTATTGAAAAGCAACAACAAAATACTTGAGGCTTATTTCATATATAATAAATATATACACTAACTTTGAACGACAATTTAATGTGGATGGATTATAATTGGTGTTGCAGAAGTGGTAGAGTTCATGAAAAAAAATCAAATTATTTATTGAAAAGCAACAACAAAATACTTGAGGCTTATTTCACATTAGTATACACATGAAATTCTTACTGCTTTTTTTGTTTTGCAAAACAAAATTTACAAATTTCCAAGTTCTATTGAACCTGT
Source organism: Leptasterias polaris (assembly GCA_037783415.1). Taxonomy (NCBI): domain Eukaryota; kingdom Metazoa; phylum Echinodermata; class Asteroidea; order Forcipulatida; family Asteriidae; genus Leptasterias; species Leptasterias polaris. The sequence goes on from JAZGTN010000078.1 coordinate 1,248,901, forward strand.
CCATAGGCCTATACTATTTAACATCATTTGATATTAGAATAATCTTCATATATTTGTATTTTATTATAAAAAATGGACGGTTGAATTATAATGGAAACTACAATTAAAATAATCTTTTACAAATAAGAACAATCTGTAAATTGCTTTTTCCCCAAAAGTAATTGTTAAGTTTGTGTTCACTACAATTATTCCTTGCTCAGAAGATGTGATTGGTTACCAACTATACTTCCACATAGACCTTATGGAGCTTACAATGTAACTGGTACCCTGACCCATGCCCCCTCCACACAAATTCAAAATGGTGCCTGTCTACCAACCCCTTCAAACTCAGTAATTTAATGCTTCAGATATTTACAAATTCTACAATTTCTTAGATGAAAATCAAAGGCAGTATCCATGCCTCCTTTTAATACAAATCTTTGACTTTCTGGACGGATCTTTGCCAGTTTTCAAGCCATCTGGACTCTGCTGTTAACTGCTCATCTCTCTGCTGGTCAATCTCAGCCAGGTTCCTGTCAAATGCATTCAGGTATTCCTGCAGGATGAAGGTAAGGATGGAATCTCTATTTCACTTAAGATATCTCAATAACAAATTTCAGGAAAAGATGCAAAAATCTGACAACCATTTTGGTCATAATGAATGAGAAGAGAGGGGTTGGATTTTGCAATCTTTCCCCAAATTTCACAGCAAGAAAAATTTGTTTCCACATCGCACCGGTGTTTCTCTGATCCAGCATCAACCCAAAAACTATCCCAATGGTTTGGCTTGAAATTAATGGGTTGAATAAATATTGGCAAAACAAACTTAGCATGAGGCCACCAATTCTTACAGGTACATGCCTTGTACAATAAAGAAGGGTCACATGGTGAGATTGTAAGGGTTTTGGGCAAATATCCCTTAGTGGCCACTATTCACAATGGTGTAGGATTTGGACAGATTTCTAAAGGAAGATGCCAAGTGAAATTTCCACGGGTTGGGGTTGGAGGTTACTCCTAGAACTAGAACATAGAGATGATAGCGGAACGAACCTCATAGTTCTGGGGGGAGGGGAGGAGGTAGTAGTTCCTGACACACAGTCCATAACATAACCGGTAATTGTTGTTGTAACGTGATACTTGTTGTAACGTGATACTTGTTGTTGTAACGTGATACTTAAGAGAAATTAGACTGCTTATAGAGTCCGACCTCTAGTGAACAGCAGTATCTGATGCTTTAACCATAGAGCCTTGTAAACTGTACAAAGATTTGACTTGAGTTCTGACTAGAATTGAAGTAAATGCAGGGTTGAGAGTCACTGCCGACACAAAAAATCTGAAACTGGGATCTAGATCTTACGAGGTAAATTGAAATGATGGCATTTCCACCTTTTTATAACCCTTGGAGTTATAGATTGTAATGAGCTTTAGGGAACAGTATCCTCAGTGCTGGAGAAGAAGATCAAAAAGCATGACTTATTTAATCAGGACCCTTTTTACAGTTTTCAGGATGTTGACAAATCAGCAGTGTCATTTCCGTCGACATTTTACAAGATTTTTTATTTACTTACCACAAATTTACTGTAAGACATTTATATGATACTTAAAAAGGGAATGACACATGCAATTCCTCCAGGTATTCCTCAAGAAAAACAACTTGGCAAATTCGTTCCGTTTTGTAGACAGAGAAAAAGTATAAATAAAGTGCAAGGAAAAAAGTTGCTGCATGCTACAACTTGTACTTTTTAATCATTTGTCCGCCCGTACCGACTCGTTTAAATTTTCCATCCCCTGCCGTTTTGCGGAGTCGGAGTACCTTGTCTACTGCCCTTGTTAGTTAACAAAACTTTAACGTAACCTTAGGAATGATTTTGATGCCTATGTTTGCTTTTTTGAAAGACTCACTGTGATTCTTCTTTCTGTTTTGTTGGGCATTATAAATTGTACTGTGTCTCTCTTGATATTCTGCTAGTGTGGTATTTATGACTTCACCCTTTCTTGCCGTAACTTTCTTGGGTTTTTTGTTTTATTATTGGTTGGTGGGCATCCCACTGTTAATTTCTTCTCTTTACCCAGGGGTAAATGGGTATCCTTTTAGGGCAGAGATGATTGAATTAGCTGGGTGCGCTACATACTTGGCAACACAGGCTGTATACTCCCCGAGGAGCTGATGGTTTAAGGAATGAAATAAACGGCCAAGTGACCAGGGTTAATCATATTTAAATATTTAACATCTACTCAATCAATGTGGTACCCGCTGCTACACAAAATAATGTTAAAAAGTCTAGTGGTAAGACATGTCATGAGTCATGAGTTCGAATTCCACCTGAGTGATATTGGTTTCCACAGGACTCGGGAAAGAACCGAGCATACAGTGCTTAATACACATGTGTAATAATATTCGTTATCCCTAATGCAAAATTTACATCTATTATAAAGTTGTAATGCTCATGTGGCATGTGCATCAAAAACAGCAAATACTGGCAAAATAAAAATGTCAGTTTTTGTTTTGTTTTAGAACCCTGAATCCAGCAGGTTTATGGAGCCTGTGGATCTTCAGAGTAGAGTACATAGTCAGACAGAAAGCTGATACAAGTTACGGACATGGGTATAACTTTAAAAGATGCAGCAATATATCTTTGTATTGTAAGCAATTACACCCAAACACTAATGGGAAAAAAAAAACTTCAAATTTAATTTGTAAATTCCTGAGCTGCTTATTCTAAAGGGATCATAAACTTTTCTCAACAAGACCTCAGAAGAGAGAGAGAGAAAAAAAGCCCTCAGGAACCGAGTATTATAAATGATTTACGTTTGAAAATGAGAAAAATGCAGTGTTGCAGGTAAACCACTCAAATTGAGTTGCAAATAGCACTTTGGGCTTTCCCCGCAGACCTGTCCACCCGTATGACGCTAGGGACTTGGACTCTCAGGGTCTGTATCAAGGGATCACATTTGTAATCCGGAATCATTCCCATGGTAACCGTCAGGCCCAGGGAACCACAGGCAGGTGACTAAACACCTAGGGCTGTGTGAATTATACCTCGGGTAATCGTCTGTGATGAAATGTGGAGAGTTCACGGTATGCACTAGATTCGTTTTTTGAAACTAGCCTTTATGTGTTATAGCTATTTCAGTGCCACATTCCAGGACCATAGAAACCTGGGCCCAATTTCATAGAGCTGCTTAGCAGAAATGAGCAGGAAACCAGTCACAAATTGTACATCTGACATGGTAGTTTGGCTGGTAACCGATCATTCTGGTAAGCGTAATGGAAATTGGGGTGTAATTTATTCCGGATGCTTCAAATTTTCTCACATCTCTCAGTTGCTCTTAACAAAAATTGTAGCCCAGGAGAAAAAGTTTCCAGACGAAACTTTCTAGAAATTGACAGACATTTACTGCAATTATGCAAAACATTACTGGACCACATTTTCCACTGACACTTCACAGACCAAGAAATAACAAACTGGTCCGGTGGTTACCGGGGAAAAAGTCTAGGGGAGCTAGAGGGGGTAAAAGTTCAGCAGACCACATGGCCTCTATCGATGGGGGGGGGGGGGGGGGGGGGGGGGGAGAGGGACCCACAAAGGGCGGTAATTCTTTGTTGATACAAGGCTGGCAATGTTATAAGACACAACAGCTGTCCTAGTAGAAGGCGAAGAGGTCTTCAGAAACTGGGTCAGGAAATAACACACAAGCTGGGCAGTGCCTTGATGATAGGGTTGTGGTTTCTAGGATTATTGTTATCCGTGTTTTGTGACGCTTGAAGGTCCGTAATGTAATCACTAATCAGTGAAGAACACTCTTTGGAATTTTGAGTATTTAATGAGTCCAGAAGTGGCTGGACTAGAAGGTCAGGGGCCCGACCCCTTGGCTTTGAGTTGGAGGGGAGACTCCCGTGGGTCCTGGAGGAGCTATGGCCCCCACCAAGTGGCGGTGCCAGAAGGTCAAAGAGATGTTGTCACTGAAGTTTATAAGATTTTAACTGACAGTCTCTCGGAGTGTCTTGCTTTTATAATTGTACACAGAGCAAAATCTTGTTGTAAGATGCATCACAATTTATCTTCAAGCAATTAATATATATCCTCAATTCTGATTGGAAGATCCATAGTAACAAGTGTGTAACATTAAACCTATCATTCTCGGACCATATCATACCTGTTCTATTGCGCTGTTTTAAGATAAATCAGTGTACAAGCGTGCTCATGAAACACAAACAAAATAAAGCGCGGCTATGTCCCACATCCAACTCGGCCTTCGCGCTTGTGTGCTAACTAAAATTGATGCAATATTAGAAAAAGTAAAACTATTTCTTCCATCACGCAAAGCTTCAAATCTCACTCAAGAGCAAACGTTGCCATCACGGTGAATAACTCATATCACCATCAGCTTGACACTCAAAAGTAACATCAACTTGAAACCTACATTGTCTCTGCAGTAAAAAACTATGTACCCTATCATCATCCTGGCCAAGTTCACACATCGACCATCTGTCGACTAGCAGCCGGTACTCACGCTGAAAAACATTAATGGGTACCGGGCAATATCGGCCTTCAGTTGACAAATGGTCCTTGTGCAAACTTGCTCTACCTTACCCACACAGGAAGATGTCAGAAGACAGAATAAATCTAGGCTAATTGGGATGTTTGTAATTAGTGGGCAATGACTAACATTTTTTTTTTGAGGCGGACGATAATTACTCCGGTATAAGGACAGTAGTGAAGTACCTTCCCCTATTAAACAGCCACCCAATCACCGCCCACTACAGCCCACTACAGCTCACTACAGCTCACTACAGCTGTTTCTGATTAATCTGGTTTGATACAGTTTTGATATTGCAAGGATATTTACCCTAAAAGGGGGTTACACTAATCCGCTTCTGGGCCCTCTGGAGGTCTGATAGCTCGGCAGCTGCCTTTGTTTCTTCCTCTACCTTAATCCCCTATTGCTTAATCCACTTTAGTTTGCACCCCTCCTTTATCTGCGAGGGCCAAACCGGCTGAGGACATGGACCTGAAGCCGACCATAAGGTGTCTTTCCTCATGGGCTTTGACATTGTACACGCCTCCCCTAAAAGGATGTGAACACCATTGGCAACCAGCCAAAGAGTTTGAAGATCTCTGATCTTCTAAAAGCAAACTGGCATTTCAAAGATGCATGAAGTTTTTTTGGGGAAAACTGCAAGGTCTGCTATTAGTTATCCGCTTGAAATGAGTTTATCTAAAGGCGTACTTCCTTTCCTTGGGTGTGATCCCTGGCTACATGGCAGTTAACGATTGTGTGGCACCCCGAACAAAGATATTGACAAAATAGGGAGACCGCCAACATAGGGCTAGATAGCTCAGTTGGTAGAGTGCTGGCACGTTAAACCGAAGGTTGTTGGTTCAATTCCCGCTCTAGTCAATTTTTCTTTGTTAATCCCCCAAAATACTTCATAATGTTTGTTACATTTTTGGTTCAATGAGGGACAAATATATGAGCATGTTTGAACTGCTGGAGACCCCTTGCACTGACAATACACTTATCTACATTCTGCCCATAGGCTGCTATTCTGGGAGTAAAAATGCATGTGAAGAAATAATGCACATCTCACCCTGTGCACGTCGGCCATAATCGACACTGTACTATTCCAGGGAATCTGACACCCAATGTGGCATGATCAATATTAATCGTTAGGGGATGAGATCATAATGGCCCAATTTCAAGAATTATTAGCTTTATAGGGCGACGAAAGTGCAGAATTCTGTGGTAAGCAGAGCCATCATAGAGCTGCTTAAGCACAACATTTTGCTTACCAGAATAATGTTACCAGCCAAACTACCATGTCACATGTACAATTTTTGACTGGTATCCTGCGCATTTCTGCTTAGCAGACAATTGTTAAGCAATATGTTCTGCTTAAGCAGATCCAGGTGAATTGGGTCAATATGTAATGTATGGTTCATTTACCAATGAACATGCCCATAACTAACACCCATGATGGCCTTAGGGCAGAACCACAGGTGAAAATGGATGCATCTATTCTTTGTCGTCTATGGTAGCAAGGCATGTTGTGGCCGAGCGGTTAAGAGTACCGGACTCAAGCTCTGTTTTTTTTTTATCAGCAGAGTGTGGGTTCGAGTCCCGGTAGTGGCACTTATGTCCTTGAGCAAGATATGTTACCACAATTTCTTTGTCCCTCGGATTAAGACAGGACGTAGTTTCCATGTACTCCGATTGTTAATGCACAGAAAAGAACCCAGAATACTTATCATGGAAGAGTAGGGGTTAACCCCAGTGTTTCTGGTTCACATAGCAAGCACCCTTGTTTACAGGTTTCCTCAGGCTTGCCAGCTACAGTGAATAAGTTCACTAATGAGGCATCCTTGGTTTCATTACCAGAAATACACAATAGTAATTCTAACAATAATGGTAACAGATGAGAACACCAACAATTCCCCGGCCCTGAGGGCTGGTCAGTTGTAAAACTTTTCATTAGACTAAACTGGTTCACTGGACAGGTGGAGCATTCAGCAAAGCACTAAAAAATACCTGCACACATGTCTTTAATATACAGGGATGTGATAGGCTTCTGAAAAAAAAAAAATGAATTCTGAGCGCAAAGCGTGAGAGCTCGAAAACTTGCAAGCACGAAGTCTACAGGCCTATTAGTTCTCTGTTGGTGGGACAGACATATCCCCACATTGTGGTTTGGGCACTGGCCTGGTGACCAGTCTTGTTTCTTTAACTTTTTCATCCGTTCTATGCATTTAAAAATGTTTTATGCCCTTTTGGAAATTGTTATGGAAGGAGCGTAATATAAATTTTAGTTATCATTATTATTATATTGATATGAAGTTGTCACTGTCTTCAATTTTAATGCCATATTTTACTATTTTCCGTACTGTGTCTGGTTTTGGAGTGACGCATCACATTTTGTGTATTCAGTGCAACAAACCACACTATCACTGAATCCATCTACATTTCTCTCAATTGAAACACAGTGTAAAATATTTGATACAAAAACATTGTTAACAAAATTTGTCACACCGTTGGGAACATCTAAATGCCACGGATCAGGTTTCATCACTAAATACTTCAAAAGAAAACACTTTCCAGAAGCCCAGAAGAAAAGAAAATATGAGGAAAGATATTGAAAGCGACATGTTTTGGTGGCTATTCCCCGCTGGACATTGTCCCAACACGGATAAAAGTAGTGAATGAACAATGAACAGTACCCTGACTCTGGCAGTCTGCTTTCAACAGGAAAATCTCAGTTCCTCTGCGCAGTCCTGTTCATTCACATTTTCTTTTTACAAGGCAGTGCTACTACTTAAAGAAACAGTGCAAAGATTTTTTTAACTGTTAAGATCTCTATTTTTCAAAATTTTAACGTGTGAGCCAGTGTTCAAAATACTATCTTGGCCTTATTGCCTACAGCTGACTTCACTCCTCTGATATCCTCCCCTCCTATGTCACTTCAAACTTAGATAAGGTTGGAATGCCTGGCCTAGTGATAAGCAATTGTTCTTTGGGCCTACAGCTCAAAGTCCTGCTGAATCGGGCTGCCAACATGTGCATCTTGGAATCAGGGAGATGTTCACAGAGTTGCATTCAACGTAATAGGGGGAAAGTTTCCATAAACATGGAGATTATCAAATTTGTAAATTTGTAAAAGAGCATGGACAGATTGGCTCATTTTTCAGGGAACTTTCTGCAGAACCAGGGAGAGTTGGCAGCACTGCTGATGAATCCTTCATTTTGGTAAAGAGGGTATAGAAAGATTGGGGAGGGCTGGTATTAAGAATTAAAAAAACAGTTGGCTGAAAGATTTTGGTAGCTTTATATATTCAAATTTCCTACTGAAAATCATTCAGATTTTCTTTCCATCTGATTTACGAGTTACTGACGGGATTGTAATCCTCTTGTTTATCTGTTGTTTGCTCACCTTATACACTTGATCTCTAGAATCAACCAGTGCCTGGTGAGCCAGTGTTGTCTTCCCTGTCGTTACAGCGGCTGAGAGCTGTGGTTTTGCTGGTCGGTTCTTACCAGTCAGCTGATCAACTGGTATCCCGACCCACTGGCGACTGCCTCTTTTTATCAGGGGAACATACTCGTTGTCCTCCAGTGGCAGGCCGGCTTTCTTGCGCCGCATGAGAGCGCTTGTCTTCAGACGTTTTGGATCGATGCCTTTCAACAGAAACAAGATTAGAACTTTAATGTTTGATAAATCAAAATTTTAAACAAAACTGAGCTGCAAGACCTGTTCAGTAAAAAAAAAAAAAATTCAATCTTGCCCAACATTGCTGAAGCATTAAGCTAAATGACTTATACATGCTGGTGGTAGGAAAATCTACAGGCATCTTGTGCAATGACTCTTTTTTTCTTTCTTTCCAGTAATCATAGTGTACTGTTGTCGTCAGGCTGGTTTAATTGGTCAAATAAAGTTACAATCACACACTCAAAATAAACTAACAGATTTTCTAAATTTGTTATTCACATCTGAAACGGAAGAAATATGAGCATTATAAACAAGTAGGTTGCACAGTTATTAGTAGCCAACAGGGCAAATAAGAAGAGGCTTATATTAGCCAATAGCAGATTTAACTAGGCATTGTACATCCGGCTGGTGTTAAATGTGAGCCCTGGGGAGCTTTGTGGGTTGGAGTCCTTCCCATGGTGGTGATTGGATTTGCTTGACATACGTCATTTTCAAAACCACAGATTTGGCTTTAGGCACCAACCAAAACGTGTACATTCTCACAACTTCTGATAGAGGCCAAGCCGTAGTTTCCAAAAGGGACTCCGAAGTCTCTGAGTATAGACCATGTTACCTTTGTTTACATAAATGGTGACCTTGTACATTCTAATGCATTTCCTGACGGGCAAGATACTACACAGGCCATATGGGAAAATGTACATTTTGTTTCATAATTTTCACATAAATTCAAAAGTAAAAAAAAAAAAAAAAAAAGCCGTAGAGCTTTTGAGATGTCCTCCCTTTCGTCATATCAAAAGTTGAGAAAAATCAGACAGTGCAATCTCCATAAAATATAAGATTTATTGTTTTCTTCCATTGAGCTGCGTACAAACTGTGCCTGCAGGAAGTCCAGGCTCTGTGGCTCTTTTGTAAACACGTGATGTCACAGGTCACATGGTCTATACAGTGTTTATAAAATCATGCATTACCATAAGACGACAATACCTTACATTCCTAATGTAAGCATTAAATTAAATAAATGTTGTAGATTGTACTTACGACCAATTTCTACTTCATCAACAGTCAACAAGGAGTCAAACATCAAGAGAAGTTTCTCTGATGCGGAGGCAAGCTCCTGAACAAAGTCTGTTCCTAGATTCTTTGCCGATTCCTACAAAATAAATTCATGAACATGGACTGAGAAAAACATTCAATAACTGACTCTGCGGCAGTAGAATAAATAGCAAGACAAGTTCTCAAAGAACAAATTTACACAGTGAAGTAGATATATACATGGTGTTACCACAAACCAAATATACATTGATACCTCACCATGCAATGCCTCAAAAACCAAACTGACTAAAGTAGTTATTTATTGAATGCTCATACTTTGTTAAATCTTTGATCAACAGTTGAATTACCTCCCATGTACCGACCAGAGTCATAAGCTCTTTTTGAAAGTGAAGGTAGTAAGTAGACAAATGCAATTAAACTCTTACCTTGAGACTTTGGGAGTTGGTCTCCACGCCGATCATGTAGTCTTTCTTACGAGTCTCCTCGCTATCACACAATGACTGTAGCTGGTTGCGGTTGTGTGGATGGCCGAGAGTTGGTCGTAGAAGAATCTTGTGCTCAGACTAATAAAAAAAAACACAAATTTCAGTTTGGGTATAAAGCAAAAATATAGAAAACACTTCAACCACTTAAGTTTACTAGGCTTGTCTAACCTTTTTTTTTTTTTGGCATGATGTTTATTCATACTTTTTTCAATTTTTCAGACAATTCCTTTCAACATTATTATTTTTTCCCAACTTATTTTTTGTGTCTTGTAAAATGGGTCAAAGGATCAAGTTGGCTTGTGGTTTCATTCCCTGCCTTTCATTTCTGTGGACCCCGGTTCTTATCCCACTTTGGCTGGAGTCTCGCCTGTAGATTGGGATAGGGTTTTCCCTATTTCTTAAATTCCTACTCCATCTAAAACTGAACATTTCTTCATCATCTTTTACACACAAGAATCTTCAAGCCTACGGGTTACAGTGCTTGGCGTTTTTGAGGGTCCCTTAGTTTCATTACTAAAAAGATTTGAAAACTAAATGGAAAAGGCCTTCGATCAGCTAAAGATACGGTTGGTTAGTGTTTCTGGCCCCAAATTATGGAATAATTTGCCACCAACCATACGGTCTTGCAATAACGTCACAGCTTTCAAACGCCAGTTGAAGACACACCTGTTTCGTTAATGATGTTTATTTATAATTGCTTTGGTGTTTATTTTTCGTAAGGATTTCATATTGTAAAGCGCTATGATCATGTCTCTTTTAAGCACCGTTTATTATTATTATTAATGAGATTTTGTTGGATTTATTGAGTATATGATATCAATTGAAAACAAGGGAACTAAATTTTCCTTCTTCGAATGAAAACATTAATTTCTCTCGCTATATCCTTACCCGTTCCTTGTCCCATCTCGCAAGGTTATTTGTGAAGTCTTCAGAAACCTTGTACAGTGAAGTCTTGGATATTGTCAGATGTTTGTCTAGAATTTCTCGGATCACCAGTGAAGGCACTCTGCCGTTCAAGATCTCAAGTCGCTCAAGTTGCTCACGGAATTCTATTGTGGAAAGATAATTTGATGTACATGTCGTTACAATTAGCAGCTATTGATCATCTATAAATCTTATTGACGAATTCCGTTATTATTTTAATTTGACAAAAACATTAAGTAATAAGCCAGAGGGACGCTGGATGCAAATTAAACAAAATTGGGTAAGCAACAAAAAGTTGACTATACAGAGGAATTTAAACCTGCGACCTCAGAATGTACATAAAGGTGCTCTACTAACTAAGCTATCTAGCCCTATGATAGCAGTCTCTCTATTTTGTCAGTATCTTTGTTTTGGGGCGTCAGTCAGAAGCAATACCACTTTATGCACCATGCAACTTGTTTAACCGTCTAGTCACTGCACCGCCCGAGTTTGCTGAAACGATGTTCAGTTTTCCAAGACTCTTACAGTAAATTACTAGAACCATGGTTCAAATTTTCAAAAGACACCATTTAAAAGGCAAATTATGTAGGCCCTATGTACAGTTTTCGTATATTTTGTAAATATTGTCATTGAATAGCATTATTATTTCCAATTCGAAGGTGATAAATCCCTAGGGAACAATAACTGCCTCTCGTTAACGGCTACCGGAAATTTTCCTGACGATTATTTTTCATAAGGTTAAAATGAACACAATAGTTTTGAAGCCTTTTATCTGGCATCAAATGCTCATAGTGATTAATTGCCGAGTCATTAGTTTTTGATAGTATCATCATGATGAAAGAAAATTAATTTTTGTTTGGTTACAAATGAGCATGTTGTTGGTGAAAGCTACAAAATTTCATCATCATTAGCGTTACCATCTTTACAAGTCATCTGTGAAGGGGAGTGAATTAAACACTATTATCTAAACTATTGCCATTGACTTGGCCAACTGGCCATATATTTATATTTTATCGCAATACACAAGCTTGTGAGTTTTTCCTTCTACCGCATGTTACGGTTTATCGATTTTGGCGGCTGGGCGGTCCAGTGGCTAAAAGGTTAAAACATCAGTTTACATCAACCTTTCGTGATTTGATTAAATGGGGCTGTTTTTATGGGTTTGGGGGAACCATTCAGAAGCCATACCACCTTATACTGCTGTTAAGCCAGGGATCACACCCGGGTTAGGATACAACCTGAGAAGCGATACTACTGGATCCCCATTAGGGGATGCAACGTTTTTGTTTGAAACCTGTGGGGATTTGATCAAACAAATTTTTTTACAGCAAAAAAACGCAATTCTGAAATCGAAATACTTACCTTGAAGACATTGATTATGATAGTCATCCGCCTGGATGAAGTACGATTGCAGCTTGGCCACAACAACGTCAGCACACTGCTCAAATGAATCATGTATAGCGTGGGGTCTTGTTTGTGGCCTTAAACCCTTCTGACGATAGTAAAGCTAAAACAATTTTAGAAAGAAGAAAAAATGTTTTCAAATTCCCTTCAATAGTGTGTGAAAAAAGACTAAAAATTGGCCTCCACTTTAAATTATTCTTTTAGGGTCTAACTGTATATCAAACTCACCAAAATCATTTATTTGATACCCTTTTAGAGAAAATTTGAAACATGGCGTCATCAGACAGCAAAAAACAAATGGTTCTGTAGTTTCCAAAGAGGATTTATATTTCGGCAGTCAAAGGGTCAATAAATGCCGTTTTGATTGAATATCATCAAAATTCAAGAATGAAGTGAAAATTCTCTGTACAAAAAAGTGCAGATCATCTAATTGAAATGTGAACTTCATCAAACATTTTTGAACTTTGAACAAAAATTGCACTTGGGTATCAAACACAGTTTGAAACATGACGTCATCGGACAGCAAAAACAAATGGTTCTGTACTTTCCAAAGAGGAATTATTTTTCGGCAGTCAAAGGGTCAAATTCAACACTGTTTTCACGTGAGGTAAGATACTTCTAATTTTCCCCCCATTTTCATAACTCTACCCTTTGGAAAATGAGTGGAGAACAAAACTAAATTTGATCTTGGAGCCCCTCATTAACTTCAAAGAAGCAACCTTACACATAGCTTCAGTGATTTTTAAGTGGAGCGCACTCTTCGTTTTACAATTAACGACCCCTAATAACCCCATTACATCTCGTCTTACAATTAGTCACGTTTCTTTAAATACACAATCCAGCGTGGCCTAAATTTAAATCACGAGGCCATAAAGCACTTCCAAGCCCAAATCCTAAATGATCCCTTTTGAAATTATCCCAAGCAAGTATTTTCCGCAGGTTACATAAAGAGGCCTAATAGTCACTTCCATGTCTTGTTTAGTTTTGAAATACTGTGATAGATTTGTGTGATTATAAGACTACGGTCAATTGTTGGTTCAAAATTTGTTATGATCGGGCCACATTGATAAAAAATGTTGGTGTCCATCTGGACTTGCCAAATCTATACGTGTAAACAATAATTATATGTTTTTCCTCAAGTTCTATTCAGTTATATTTTGAACTAAAAAATAAATCCTTTTGGTTTTCTAACATGAACTGGTCTCTTATACGTCAACAGACACACTCAGCAGTCTAATTTGTTCACAACTCTTGAAAATCAAATACTTATAATTATAAAAAGAATAATAATAGTGTACATTTATAATGTGCCATGTCCGTCATAAATGACACTCCCGGCGCCGAAATAGCAAATTTGGTGGAGCTTGTTACGAATGATTTTACAAGACCATAATACAATACCTTGTAAGAGAAGGTGAGGTGCCGGACCAGCCAGAAACACAGAGTCAAACCCCTTCTCTGTTACGATAAGTGTAACTGGGCCTTTTTATGCGCATTGCACAACACACAGGACCAACGGCTTTACGTCCCATCCGAAGGACGAAGCAATAATGGTTAAGTGCCTTGCTTAAGGAGCTTTGGTTGTCACCGAAATCAGCTTGCTTTTTTTTTTAGGTTTTCAAATACAGTTTTCTCACATACGACTTCATTTCAGAGGGAAACATTTCACAGAAAAAGTAATTCTAGTATGAACTTCATACTCAGTCAGCTTTCAGACTAAACTGAAACAATGTTTTTTATCCTTACCAATCCTGTATACCACCTTTTTTTAAGTTATCCAAAAAACCAAAAAAAAAAACCAACCAGAAGACATTTATATAGCGCCAAAATCAACAACAAAATACTCAAAGGCACTTAGCAGAGTTTATGAACCTTCACCAACGTTTTGAAATCACATGGCCTATTTGTTGACAATTGGTTATTATGACTATGGACTATTGGTCGACTTACATCAGCTGTTGTGAGTAGACCATCCAAGGCGTCCTGTAGGATCCGCCTAATAAGGCCCAGGAAATGCCTGGTTAGGGAAGAAGAAAAAGGACATATGGGGTTCAGTCCAATCAATATTCATTACAGTACATGAATGTTTATTACTTCATTCATTTCAGTCCTTAAAATAATCTGTGACACTTTGTTTTTAGCCAGTCCATCATGCGTCAACCATATTTGTCTCGTTTTCTTTTGGTCAATAGCAACATTGGATACTGATTCTCAGTTTACCGATGAAGAGCCAGACATTGTCATTGCAACCTCAGTTTGGGTAACATTGATTTGAATGTGACCAAAAAAAGATGTCTGTATAATGAAACAGGTCTATTGCATCAAGTTCTCACTAACATTTGGTTTGAGTTGAACTGTAATAACTATGATGAAAATAATTTGCAGTTCTTATATTGCGCTTTATCACACCTGAAGGCATCTCAAAGTGCTCATATTTTTAACGTCGGGTAGGCAGAGCTATGTTTGAATTATGACACCCATTTATAAAGCATGGCTTAATCTGCAGCCAATCATGGCAGACACAACGGGGACAACCCCTTCTCATAACGATAAGTTACTGGCTTCTTTTAGGGTGCATTACACAACACACGGGACCTACGGCTTTACGTCCCATCCGAAGGACGAGGCAATTAAGGTAAAGTGTCTTGCTGAAGGACACAAGTGCAATGACCGGGAGTCAAACTCACACTCTGACAACACCAGAGCTTGAGTCAGGTGCACCAGACCACTGGGCCGCGACACACTAAGTACTGGTACAAATACGAGAGCATTTTACAGTACAAAACTTACGTTTCTCGTTCAGGCTTCTCACCAAAAATATAATATTTCTGATCGAACTTCAGAGTGGTGTTCTTGTTTCGCTGAACTCTACAATGAAAGCAAGAAAGATGAATATCACTAAAAAAAAACAAACATGATAAGGAATATATTTGCCACAACACTTTGCAAGAGACTTTAGACCAATCTTCCTATTCAACTCTGCCAATCAACTTCAGTTCATGTCTTCAAGAAAAAACTAAAGTCTGAACTATTTAGATCTGTCTAGAGCTTTATTAATAATTTTTTTAATCAAGTAATAAAACACAAAGGAAACTGACCGGGTAAATTTTAAATAATTTTGGGTTGAACAAAGAAAATTTGACAAGAGCGAAACCTCCGGACTTATTTTTTTGCTATGTACACGGTGCCTTGATCTAGCTGTAAGGATAATATGTGTGATTTATAAGAACTCAATTCTAATGTTATTATATTTGGGGATATTCTTATAAATAAGAGTAGAGGGCAAACACTTTGGAGCAGCAAGGGGGGGAGCAGGGGTTGGCAGAGGGCAAACACTTTGGAGCAGCAAGGGGGGGAGCAGGGGTTGGCAGAGGGCATTTTGATGGTCACAATGTCATTCTGAGAAGTTACATCATCTATCTTGCCTTACAGAGTCTCCTTTACCCTCACCAAAACACAGAACAAAACAGCTGTGCTCATTTTTTTTTTTTTTAATCTTCCTAATTTGAGAACAGGAATTCCTTCATCTTTGAGTGTAGTCTTGACTTCAAGACCCTTACATTCTTTGTGCAATTTGTTTATGCACGGACCGACTCCACTTGCAGAGGGCGTTGTGTATACGAAAGTGAGAGTTTGATTTCAAACCCTTTGCGTTCAACATTTGTGCGCTCTCTTTGTCATTTATCTTTCAACTAGGATTGACGGGGGGAATCCTTCATTTTCAAAATCCCACACTTACCCTGATGCTATCCTCCGCGGATTCCCGCTGTCCATAGTCTGTGAAATCTTCCTGTTTTTCATTCTCTCTTTGTCCTGCACTGCCTTGACCTGAAGGGCCCTGCCAAGACCCCTGCATCTAGCGTCCTCTGCCTGTATGGTAGACTGTGTACCCGGGGGTCTCCCCACCCCTGGGGTAAGGGGCACGTCACCTAGCGTGTCACTGTCCCCAGTCATTTTCACTTTCATCTTTTGAGACCTACAGATTCAAATAAATTGGTGTCATTGATTGTAGTTGTTTTTTCAATTTTAAAGGGTGTGTACAACATTGGTAATTGCCAAAGACCTGTATCCACACCCAACATATACATGAAATAACAAACTGTGAAAGTTTAAGCTAAATCGGTCTTCGGAGTCATGAGAAAACAGTGAAAAACCCCATTATATGTTCGGAATTTATCCTGCAGGATAAAGACTATTGTTTTACTCATTTCCTAAAAACTATGGCATTTCAAGCAAAACTACTTCAAGGGAAGTTTTCCACCATGACCATCTTTACACCATGTACGTTATGTGCAAATCTGTGAACATTTATATTTTCAATTTTACCAATGTTGTATACACATCCTTTAAGGGAAAGAACAAATTTCCAAAATAACTGTTCAGTAATTGTTTTGTCATTGTTACTTTGGTTTACCCTAAGACCGATATGTAGCAAGCACTGTACATAGTCAGTACTTTCCGAGTCACACAGGAAATAAAATCATACCACTTGGGTGGGACTCGAACCCACAACCTCTCAAACTCTAGAGCAGATGTCTTAAACACTAGCCCACATAGCGTGCCAAGTGATGAGAGGCCAGTCAAAATTCCTGTTATTAGCAGTGGGTACCATACTGGCCTCTTATGCACGCTCGGTGATAAACTCTTGAAAAACTCTTGAAAATCAACTATTTATACCCAATCATAACTTCTTTTCACAAACCCCCATGTGTACTAACATCAAACATTTTGTCGCTACATCAATGATATGAGCTGGATCTAACATCAATTTGTAAACATCTATTATTTGTTGAATAATGCATGACTTTAATACCATACCGCCCATTGTGGGGTGAGTCTGATTTCAGCAGGAGTTGTGTGATTAAAACAGTATAACCAGAGCAGTATTTTTGTTGTCAGTCCCATCTGCAAGGCCTAAATAAATTACACTTAAGACTTCATTTCCCTTTCAGGCTTTTTTCCCCAACATTTCATGAGTAGCAACTGCACCATTTGGCAACCCATGTGTATATTCTTTATAGGCCCAGTCCAAGGAAAAACCTGTTTAAAGCATGGAGGAAATTGCTCGGCTCCTTGTGTGACAGCCCTTAATTTCTTTAGCCCCAAACCATGAGTGGACGTTTTGTCTTGTGACGGGTGGGAGCCCGTCAAGAAGACAAAGTAAAGAAAACTGTTTTTTCGGAAACTCACGTCAGTATGTTCTTAATGAGCGAAACGGCTGAATCTTCAATCTGCGGCTTGGCAGACTTCAGCATTGTCAGGGCTGTTGTCCCTTGACCTGTCTGTTGTGTTTGTGGTTTGTCGTCTCCAATGAAGGCCACCTTGGCGCTCGGGAACGGGAGACCCGACTTCTTGGTGGGGGAGTCCAGAACGATGGCCGGCTGGCGGAGACAGTTGACATACTTGCTCCGGTCGTCAAACGCCTGGAAGATTGCCTTTAAGCTCTCTAGGAGCTGCAGAGGTGTGATTTGCTGAGTGGTATTACAAGAAAAAGGAAATTTCACTCATGGGCAGACTAAAAGCAGCTTTCAAAAAACATGATTTTGTGATAATGGGTTAAAAGTAAAAGTGGAGGGGGGGGGTTTGAGTTGGTTACACCCATGTTAAATTTTCAAAGTCAGTGTTCATCCTAAATCTTAATTTAGAGCCCATGACCAACATATTTAAGGGCCAGGGTCCTCAAGGGTCCCTGGGAATTTGAATCCTGGGGTTAGGCGAGACAGTCGACTGACCAGCCTTGCTGTACCATTTCAACCAAAAACTATGGTTTATATGTTAAAATTGTCATAGCAGCATACCGCTGAATTGCAACACAATTTACAATCGTTAAAAACATTATGAAAGGCAAAAAAAGAAAGACATAGGATTACAAAAAAGAATCATGTATATATTTCTACAATAAAAAACCAGACTTGGAGAACAATAATAGGTAAACAAGCAATTTAAGTGTTCAAAAAATTTGTGAGATAGAGCAAGGGGCTGTTACGAAACCTGTTCGTCTTGCATTTAAAAGAGCCAAACTTGGGTCTTTGACGTAGTTACATTGTCGAGTTGTACTCGTTGTAACTATACTATCCAACTAGCTCTTTATGTTTATGAATAGTAATTTGTTTAAAATTCCATCATGTATCCAATAACAAAAATTATATGTAAAGAGAAAAAGGAAAAACAAATTCAGAAGAAGGTGGCTTTTTGATAATTTGAGTTAGTTATAGGCAATCTGGTGCCTTTTGTAACTGTTTAAGATTTACTGGTGGCTTGTTTGACATCTTTATCATTCACAAACATAGGTTTTACTGTAATTGTCTTTCCTAGATTTCGAAAAATATAGTCATATTTCTCTGTAATTTAAATAGCTGTTAAACTTGAATACCCCCTCACCCATAGTCAGTTTAGTTTCTCCAAACCATATACTTAAATATATTCCACAGTCCCATTTAACCGTTTTGATAAACAATTGAAATATTCCTGCATGCCCAAATCTTACCAAAATGACCTATGAAGAAAATGCAAAATTGTTTCATGACCTCATGTTAACCATAGCAGTCTTTCTAGGCTCAAAGCTAGGCTAAAAAAAAAATTGTCATTCCAATAATTATTTTTCGACAGACCTCTTTATCCAAGTTGGGTTTCTCGCATGCATCCACCCTCTTCTCTAGTACATTGAGATGATGCATGAGGCGCTGAGCCTGAGCGTTACTCTCCGCGACCTCAGACTTGACCTTGACCTGGGTGTTGGTCAACCACCGGGTCAACTTCTCGATGAAGGTCAGGTCAAAGAGATGATGCTTAAATCTAAAGCAGGGAAATAAACAAGGATGGATATATTGGAATTGGATAAGGATTGTTTTGCAGCACAGTACTTAAAAACTAACACGGTTACTATGCTCAAGGCACCTACACCATAAAACAACGCATTTATCTGGGTATGACTGGATGACGTGTATGCACGCACAATGTTTTTGGACACAGGACCGGAAGTCGGTTAAACCCGCTTTTGTGTAAACTCAGAATACGGGAATGTTACCACACCTGGACATTCTATTGTGTAGTGTGCACTAGGCGACTAGAGAAATTCACTACCCGACTAGTCACCCTTCAGTTAGTCGCGACTTCGACATTGCTCATGACTATTTTTTCAGAAGTCGTGAGGGCGTGGTGACTTCTATAGTTTAACCCTTTGTTCATTTGTTGGAGGATTCAGAGAAGCAATTCATTCCCAACTAACCTGTCCTCAAACTTATTAGCAATGTCCAGCGCCTGTTCTAGTCTCCGAGCTTCCATGCCCTCCAGGTCGGCCATGACGAAGCCTTCAGCCGAGTCAATCTTTATGGCCAACTTCTCCAGTTTCTTCTTGTAGGAATCTACTTCCTCCGGCGAAAAATTACCCCCATCAGAAAACAATCTGAGGGAAAAAAAGTAACAATAGTTTAATTGTCTTCATAAACTTTGTAACAATTGATGGTATTGTTATGCATGTGAACTTTTTTGAAAAAGATCTGCAATATGATACCATGTGGTGAATGCATGTCACAGATGACAGTCAACCCTCCTACTGTCTGACCACTGGTTTTAAATGATAGATAAACTAGTGTATACCAGCCTGCAATATGATATCATGTGGTGAATGAGTCTACACTGTTCACAGTCAACCCTCCTACTGTCTGAACACTGGTTTTGAATGATAGACTACTGTATACCAGCCTGCAGTATGATACCATCTGGTGAATGCATGTACACAGTACACAGTTAACCCTCCTAAAGTCTAACCGCACAATATCATCCACTGTGGTTTTGAATAATAGACAAACTATGCCAGCCTGCAATATGATATCATGTACAAAGTCAACCCTCCTATTGTCTGACCGTTTAATCTCATCCTCTGTGGTTTTTGAATGATAGACAAACCATAGGCAGCCTGCAGTATGATATCATGTACAAAGTCAACCCTCCTATTGTCCGACTGTTTAATCTCATCCTCTGTGGTTTTTGAATGATAGACAAACCATAGGCAGCCTGCAATATGATATCATGTACAAAGTCAACCCTCCTATTGTCCGACTGTTTAATCTCATCCTCTGTGGTTTTTGAATGATAGACAAACCATAGGCAGCCTGCAATATGATATCATTAACAAAGTCAACCCTCCTATTGTCCGACCGTTTAATCTCATCCTCTGTGGTTTTGAATGATAGACAAACTATGCCAGCCTGCAATATGATATCATGTACAAAGTCAACCCTCCTATTGTCTGACCGTTTAATCTCATCCTCTGTGGTTTTTGAATGATAGACAAACCATAGGCAGCCTGCAGTATGATATCATTAACAAAGTCAACCCTCCTATTGTCCGACTGTTTAATCTCATCCTCTGTGGTTTTTGAATGATAGACAAACCCTCCTATTGTCTGACCGTTTAATATCATTCACTGTGGTTTTGAATGATAGACAAACTACATGTATACCAGCCTGCAATATGATGCCATGTGGTGAATGCATACATGTACACATTTAGTCCTGCGCAGTTTTAGTGTGCCATCATACACAACCCTTTGAAGTTGTATGTTTTCAAATCCCTGTTCAACTCACTAGAAATGTTTACTTACTTGAACGATTTGATGAATCTGGCATTGGACTCTCTCAGCATCTGCAAAGTGTCGTCCAGATATTGTCTGAATTGCCTCAACGAGGCACGGATCACGTCCATGTGTGTCTCAACTTTGGTGCTAACCTGGTGGGATAGGGCTACCAGACTAAATAGAAACAAAACAATGTGAATGGAATAAATTATTGACAACTCACTTTACTGACCATGTCACTTTGTCTACAAAGTGACCACCATGAGCAGTCCAGGGCATTTTCTGGCAGGCAAGAAACTACATCGGTAGTTTTAAATTGTTGTATTAAAAATCCATATAGTGTTGCAAAAAATAACAGCTGAATAATTTGCAGAGATCTATGCACCCCCTTTCTTCATACCCAAAGCTGTTAAAAAACACATACTTCCATCTTCTTCAAATTTAAAATTGAATGTTTTCTTTCATTGAGCTGTGTACAATTTGTGCCTGCAGGAGTTGCTTAAGCAGAAAGTATTGCTTAAACATTTTCAGCTTAAAGCAAAAATGAGCAGGATACCAGTCACAGATGGCACATGTGACCTGGTATTTTGGCTAGTAACCTTATTCTGGTAAGCATAATTTGATTGTGCTTAGCTCCTTTTTGTAACCATAATTCACATCATCTTTACACTCTTGTAGATTTTCAACACATGCAGCTCAAAACATCAAGATAAAATCACGCTAAACGGACTTACGTTGCCGATTTGCTCGCGTTGACAAAAACTTCTTCCAAGGCATCAATCTCATTGCGGAACTTCTCCGACAGTCGGTTATGCTCATGTTGCATCTCAACAAATCGGGATTTGATATCATTGAGGGCGCCGTTGATGCCCTTGGAATGGCGCGATACGCGTTCCTGGTGGAGGACTAACTCAGCTGCCCGTACATGATGGATGTCCAGCTCGGCTCTCTGAGAGCGTGGTCCGTGCAAGTGAAGGCGTAAGTCCAGTTCACTGTTCAGTTCTTCGATCTAATCAAAAAATGAAGGCAGAATCAAACCATGTTATGATGCAACCAGAGTCTGGTACACTGGAAAATTCATAGACTTGACAAAACTTCACACAGAGAATTTAGTGAGGCTGAGGTACCTTAGCAGCAACCACATTATTTGCTCTCTCAACTGCTTCCACTGACCAGGCCTCCAGGTGGTTCAAGAACTCCATTCGCATTCTAGAAGAAAACAAATCAAATCTCACACTAAACATGAATAAATAAAAGCAAGCACAAACAAATCCTTGAATGATAACAACAAAGTTAAATCCTCGATCCTCATTGGTCAATATAGGCGTGAAATGTATAACCACAAACCACCATGGCTGCAAACCCATATTTCACAATGCATATTACTGTTCACACACGCTAGTGCTAGACTCATCATTTCAATTTTTTGGAGTCTTCAGTCCGCTCCTCAAAGTTGCCTACATCATCCTGTTTATCAGGCTCTTAGGATTCCTGAAACAGTCTCAACTCCTTAGGAGTATGCAGTACCGACAACCACAGACACAAAGGTTGCTAATCCTTAACATCATTGCAAGTACCCATTTACTCCTGAGTGAACTAGAACCAATTACAATTAAAAGTGTCTTGTTCAAGGGATTCAAACCCATACTCCGACGACTCAGCCACCAGATCTTTAGTTCTGAATACTTGATGGGGGGAAGAAAAAAAATCAAATATTTCTGACACTCACACTTTTCGAAGTTCTCCAAACAATTCATGGGGAATCAAAACATTCTGGGAGTAAACCACAACAGCCTCTGGCTCCACTCCGCTCTCCGTGATGAAAGTTGTGTCCGGACCCTTCCCAGAATCCTCCTCTGATATGCCATGTTCACCGGCAATGGTGAGCACGTAGAATGTAGTTCCCTTATTGGTTGCTAGGACCTCTTTAACTGCCGTGGGAACTGGGCTCTGGCTTAAGGATGAATCGCCAGGGTAACTCTAAAAAGAAATGAAACAATTCAATCTTCAAACTGTGCATGTTCTATTTCAAAGTTGTTTTCTCATTTTTCGATGTGCAAGCAGTCTATACACGGTCCGAGAATGTGGTTGATTATTCAACCAAGGCCACTGCTCGGTTTAAATAAACTTCAACTGAGTTTTCTTACCCTCTTAAAGCAGAAGATACTGCAATTTCTTTGCTAAGCACTAAAAATGAGAGGTGTACCAGTGGCAACAATGTAAACTTGATGTCATTTTGGCTGGTAACCTGTTTCTGCTAAGCATGATTTGTTTGTGCTTAGCAAGTTTTTGTGCTTACAGGCTTGATGAAATGGGGCCCCAATAGATCGATCCATTGAGCCCCGCCTCCTTACAAGTTGACCAATCACAGCCGCGAAACCTGATCAACATTAGTGCAAAGATCACCAAACGGCTCAAATGGTGATCAGATTTCGCGGTTGTGATTGGTCAATGAGAAATGGGCGTGGCTTAATGGATCGGTGTATTGCTACCATGTGAAATGAAATACGCTGGTAATTAAGCAAATCTTTCTGCTAAAATAAACAAAACAGTTTGTTTTTTATTAAGACTCTCTATGAAATTGGCCCCCAAAAAGACTGAAACTTGGAAGTATGTAAACAAATCCCTACTGATTGTGTTAATCATATATAAATGTAGGTACATACAATAAAACTAACCTGTGAAAATTTCACTTCAAAAGGTCGCGTTTTTGAGATATCACCGAAAAACCGGAGCGAATATTTCCACGCAGGAAGAATATTCCCCATAGGAATACACAGTCTGAGAAGCGTTTCTGACAGAAACGCTTCTCAGATTCAAATTTTGGGGAATAAAAAGTGATATATTTTTCCATAACCGTAGAACTTCGAAGTAAAAAGTTTCTCAAAATTCATTATACTACCCAAAGCTGCTGTACTTCTTGACAAGTAAGTTTTTATTGCCATTCATTTTCAGAGTCAATACCAAACGTGTACTGTGCCTTTAACTCTTAGCAGGAAGGTGCAGGGGTGGTTTCAAAGAAACAGAGGACACAACAAGGGAAAAACTGGATACAGCTTGGCTGAAATTTTGGTAGAACCTACATCCCATAATATTTTTTCTCCACATTGATCTTATATTTACCGTCACAGACTTGGATGATGAAACTCGACTCTCCGGGGGCACAGCTAGATCAGCAGCTGGAGTCGTCGCGCCCCGCCGCGTTTTCTTCTTGAGGTTTTTCTTGCCTCGTGATTTGGCTTCCTCGTTCATCTCCTGCTCAATCTGCTGCAACCGCTCCTAAAATCACATTTTAATTTAGCCAGTCAATTTCCCTTGTGGTTTAAAACATGATATTTGAAACAAAAAAAGTCACATGCCGTTAAGGTGATCCCCTGGCTGCCGCTTCCCAGGTTGTATCGTAAACTTGGGTGTGATCCCTGGCTACACGTCAGCTAACGGTTGTTTGGCTTCTGACTGGCACCCCCGAACAAAGACATTGACAAAATAGGGAGACTGCCAACATAGAGCTAGATAGCTCAGTTGGTGGAGCACCGGCATGTTAAACTGGAGGTTGTTGGTTCAAATCCTGCTCCAGTCAACTTTTCTTTGTTCAACCCCAAAATTATAAAAAAACTTACCCAGTCAGTTTCCCATGTGGTTTACAACTTGATAACATTTTTATTTCAGTACAAGCTTGCAGCACCAGAGATCTTCAGCCTGCTTGGAGGACTGAAGACTCAAACATTCAATCCAGATCACAAATGAACTTTTGTTTACAAATATACCCTTCTTACCGTGGGATGCAATCTGTCTACTTCATAGAACATACAGACAGACATATCATAGCGTTGTAATTCTTCCTTCACCATGTCTGGATAATCCCTGACGATCCGCATCTGATCTTTGTGGAACCTTTCATAACTGTATAATGGCATTAACAATAATGATAATAATAATAAAAGGCATTTTATAAGGCCCTTTTAAACATTATATCAAAGAGCCTTACACTATTACAGTCCTTACACTATTGGGCAGTCAGGTTGGTATCTTGCCCCGCCTTCCACCTCTGGGACCCCGGTTCGAATCCCACTATAGTGGATTGGGTTTTCAGTCCCTGCCTGATTGCGTGGGTTTTCCCTGGAATATTTCTCTGGAGTTTTCCTCCCACATCTAAAACTGAGGGGTTCTTGGCTAGTATAGTGATTAAGTTCGCCTTTCTGAGAGTCCTTGGCTTCACAACCAGAATTAATAAATGAAATGAAATTACTACCCCTGTTTGTTCATAGGATCTTAAACATTTCTGAAACCATCCGAACACCTTTGGAGAATGCAACACCAGCCGCCAAATTGGTGCATATAATTGCTAATCCTTCACATCAACAATCTCTACCCTCGCAGGTATCCACTGACTCCTGGGTAATTAGGAACATATTATCGTTAAGTGTCTTGCTCAAGGACACAAGTGTCATGACCGGGATTCGAACCCACACTTTGATGATCTCAGCCAGAGTTTGATGCTCTAGACCGCTTGACCACAATGTGCTACATTATATAGCATTCTAAGCAAAACAATATAAATTGAGGTTTTTTAATCCACTCAGAGCGTGGATGTCTGAGGGTGTTCTAAACATCAAGCAATCAGAGCAACGCTCAATAATATCGGCTCTTATATAGCGCAATTCCAAAGAATGATCATTGCGCTTCACACATTATTACCCCTCGTCACTGGACCATTTATTTCATTCCTGAAACAATCTCAGCTCCCTGGGGAGTATACAGCCTGTGCTGCCAAATCGCACTAAACTAAATCATTCACAAGAACCATCTCTGCCCTCACATGTACCCATTTTACCCCTGGTTATGAAGAGAAGCAATTATAGTGTCTTGCTCAAGGACACAAGTGTTATGACCGGGATTCGAATCCACACCCTGATGACTCAGCCACCAGAACTTGAGCCCGATGCACTTAACCGCTCGGCCACGACACGCCACAGTGGGTAAAAACCAACAATTTGGTAGTACCTTGATTTGATCTTGTCAAGCATGAGGAGAGCTTTGTGCAATCGATCTTCCAACGTTTCTTCACTACTCTCTTGTCTCAGCCTGTCCATGATGATGTCCAAGTTAGCTTCCATATCCTGCAGAGAGAAAAAAAATCACAAATGCTAATCAAGGAATGCTGTAGCCAAGCCATCTAGTGGCTAATTGTCTAGTTCCCAGAAACTGTCAATGAACTGCTTATGATACAAAAACTGTTGAATAGTACCAGTCTATGAAATGCTGTAGCTAAAAGCCGTCTAGTGGCTTATCATCTAGTTCCCAGAAACTGTCAATGAACTGCTTATGATACAAAAACTGTTGAATAGTACCAGTCTATGAAATGCTGTAGCTAAAAGTCATCTAGTGGCTGATTATCTAGTTCCCAGAAACTGTCAATGAACTGCTTATGATACAAAAACTGTTGAATAGTACCAGTCTATGGAATGCTGTAGCTAAGCCATCTAGTGGCTTATTATCTAGTTCCCAGAAACTGTCAATGAACTGCTTATGATACAAAAACTGTTGAATAGTACCATGGGATGCTGTAGCTAAGCCATCTAGTGGCTAATTGTCTAGTTCCCAGAAACTGTCAATGAACTGCTTATGATACAAAAACTGTTGAGTAGTACCCGTCTATTTTTTCACCCGAGCCTCATTGTGACACTTCGGGCCTGTTCCAAACCTCGGCTTGGGTTAAGGCTCCACCTTGGGCGCCGTCATCAAGTTTGGAGCAGTGTACATTTTGCACGGTGTGTCCAACATCAAACAAAGCCAGAGATCAAGCTTTAGTCAAAGTTTGGAAATACAAGGAAAAGGCACCTGTAAAACTGTGCATGAAAAAAATATTTAAAAGTCCATCCTACCTGGTTTTGGTTGTCATGATCATGTCTACATTCTTCCAATCTTTCTTGTAGTTCTCGTTCCTTCTTGGCTAACCCAATCTCATGGACATCCCAGAGGTGGGCCGCCCCCTGAGCAAATTTGAATAGCGATCGCAGCTGCTGACCGTGATGCTCTGCTAACTGCTCCAAAGATTTCTGTGGATTAACCCCCCAACAAAAATTAATTAGTTTCAATGATCGGCAGCCATTAGTGACAAATTTGGATGAATGTGTGTAAATTGTGGAAATCTGTGACCCATTTCTATGATAAAGCTAATGTTTTGCTCTCTGTGAGCCATAATTATGTCTACAATTATTTTGTGTTCATTGTTATCAAAATTCTCCCATTTGTTGTCATATTTCTCACTGAGTTGACTAACCACTTGAAACCATTCAACTGAAGGGTTTTGTATGGTTGCACAACTGTGCTCTAAATGTGTACGTGTGTGTACTGTGTAGATGCATTTACCCTATTGCAGGCTGGCATAATTTATCTATCATTCAAAACCCAAACGGATAATTTTGAATAGTTCAGACAGTAGGAGGGTTGACTGTGCTCTGTGTATCATATTGCAGGCTGGCATAGCTTACCAACCATTCAAAATCCAAGCAGATGATACTGACTGGTCAAACTATTTGAGGGTTAACTTGTTCCATTACAGCAACTAGAAGATATCTTGGTTTTAAGAAAATGTCATATCTTGTATTCTTGCAAACACACAATCAGGTGCCTTAGGTTTTTTGTACAAACACACGTATTCAATTTGAGGCATCTACCAATGGCGTCCTAATATCTCTTATTTTGCGGACTTGCTGTCCCTTTTGTTTGAGCCCTCATTATGCAGTCAAGCATATCTGGGGTTGTTCACAAGACCCAAACAGCGCCCTCTCTGAGGTCAATGAAAAACCTATCATTGGCTGAGAGTTTTGCGCTGCACGTACATGTGGCATGTTTCCATTGTTTTACCTCAGCAATGGGAGACAATGCAAGGGGTCTTAAAGCCTTGTCACAAGAATACATCAAACTCTTTTCTTTATGGAGGTAAGGGTGGACTGTACTTACATCTATCGTCTCCAGTGTATTCTCAAAGATTCTTTGTTGGTTGCCGACCTGAGGCAGAAAGTTTTCCTCTATCACTTCCTGTACCTTCTCCTCGGTGGACACTCCCTCCTCCAAAAGCTCCTCCTACATCAATAAATAACATGAATAGATGGTTAGATAAGATGTACAAGCAAAGCCTTAAATTTGCATTTTTGACTCTGAGGAAGAACCCACTAGCAAGGTTTAAAACCTGGGTCCAATTTATTTTCTAAATGAGTAAGAATGCCTCGTAATGGCGGTGTGTCGTGGCCGAATGGTTAAGAGCACCGATCTCAAGCTCTGGTGTTTCAAATCAGCAGAGGGTGGGTTCGACTCCTGGTCATGGCACCTGTGTCCTTGAGCAAAGTACTTTACCACAATTGCTTTGTCCTTTGGATGGGACATTAAGCCGTAGGTCCCATGTACCAGGATTGGTAGTGCATGAAAAAGAACTCAGAACATTTATCATGAAAGAGTATGTAGGTGTTAAACCCAGGTGTTTCTGGTACAGCGCACACCCTTGTTTACAGTGAGCTACAGAGATTAAGTTCACTTATGAGGCATCCGATCCTTGGTTTCATCATTACCAGAAATATATAATAATACAATATTAAGGCTTTAGAAGAATTCAATGTTAAAGAAATTTTTATCTTATTCACTGATAAGCCTGCAAAATGGCATTTTAAATTTATCTTTTTCCAGTAGTTTGGTGACTCCCGGTTGTGGCTACAGCCTGATCACAGCAATACCCATCTTCAATATTGCCGGCTGCAGCCAAAACCGAAAGCCATAGTCAAAGTCGCTCAATTTCAGAAATGGCTGAATATAAACCAAGTGGAGGCTCAAAGTAAAAAATAGCTTGGTCCCATTATTTGGGAGGAGGAATAACTACTACCCATTCCAATGGGTATACAGGGAATGTGACAGATTGGGGGGCATTGACAATTGACCATACTTTAACCCTAACTCCCTTGAGTGATTTACTAGTCTCTTTCCTCACTCCGCCAAAATCCAACACTTATGGTAATAGTCAACGTGGTCAAGTGGTTAGACGGTCAAGTTGTTATAGACTGCAGGTCTTGCAATCACTAGGTTGTGGGTTCGAACCCGGCCAAGCTAACCACTGATGTTACAATGACTAGAATAAGTATTGCCGTCTAGTTACTGAATCACAATTTATTGACTAGTGCAACTCATAATCACAGACGTTAAAACCAATGTTTGTATGAGAGAGATTGGCTGTTGACAGCTTGGCGCTTATATCCCCCTTGCAGGTACTTTTGCCGAGTTCCCTTGTTGGGAAGACCATCCAAACAATAATGATGATTATTATCTGTATGTTTTCTTACCCTGTATTTGTCCACTTGGTCCAGACAATCCTGACAAACTCTCTCATATTCCTTGTGTAGCTTTCCGAGGTACTTGATGTGTAATTGCTCAAGATGTTGGCAAGTAGTGGTCAGCTGTTTATTCCACTGGTACACAGCAGTCTTGGTTGAACCTGGCGGCTTCATGTCCCTGTAGGAAAATCAGAAGTACCAGGGAATTTTTAAAATAATTGTGGGAAGAGCAAGAAGAATTTCTACGTAAAAGTTGAGTCAACGCAATGAGTCAATTTTTTATTACTACTTTGAAATGTACAATGTGGTGTGTCATGGCTGTGCGGTCTAAAGCATCGAATGAAAGTTCTGATGTCTGTGTAATCAGACAGTGTTGGTTCGAATATTAGTTGTGACACATATGTTCTTGGACAAGACACTTAATTAACTATAATTGCTTCTCATCACCCAGGAGTAAATGGGTACCTGAGGGTAGGGATTGCTGATGTGAATGCACATTTTTAGTTTCAGACAGACGAACTTAACATTACATTTACATTTGGCTCAGCTCATGACAAGATCGACGTCTAAAACCCGAGACACTCTAAAGTCGTTCTAAGTGACTGCAACAGTCGATCTTTCGACTTCCAGCACAACCAAACTGATTCAGAAGTCGAACTTTTCATGTAGTTAATTCAATAGTTTGGTTCGGCGCGACTCTAGAGCGCCTGTCTGAACCGGGTGTTACTTAGTAACCGGTGCATCCATTTGGTTGCCGGTGCTGCATCCTCCAAAGGAGTTGAGATAGTTTTAGGAATGCTTAAAGGCCCCAATGAACAGGGGTAGGCATTAGGTAAGGCTCTTTGATACAATGTTTAAACGCCCCCAATAAATGCTTATTATTATTATCATAACCATGCACTGCCTAATCTAACTATTCTTTAGTTGAAGTGTAAAGCAGTAAAAGAGAATATGCCGGCATTTTTTATATTCCAATTGATTGCTCCGATGGTCCAACAGACTTGCCCATGAACGCCTGCTAGAATACTTAACCAATCCAACCAGAACTTTCATACTGCCCAGCTCAAAAACCACCAACTCAGACATGGCCTAAGCCAGCCCTGGAACTAAGAAATGAGTAGACATGGTTCTCCCCATGCACAAGCTAGCATTTCGGGCCAACGCGTGAATTGTGTGCTGATACGCGCAAATTTCTGCTAATATGCAAGAACATTTTTGTATTATTATTGTGTTTTTTTTCACAAAAGACATCAAGAAAAAATCCACGATTTCACAGTAGGGCTTTTAGAACCGAGAAAAACACCAAGTAGAAAACATTCCAAAGACCTTGTTTCAATTCAGTTTCAACATCCAAACAAAAAATTGGATCCAGAAGTTTTGAAAAATCTTGTGGAGAACCCTGGTAGTCATATATACATATTGGTTTTTGGGGGGGGCCTTACATTTGAGGCCGGTCAGACTTGAAACCTTACCTGAGGGACTCAAGTAGATCCAGTCTTGTATTGTTGAAGATCATCTGCTCTGCCTTCAGGTCCTCCAAGAGAAAACCAATCCTCGGTGGATTCTTCACCTCCTTACTTTGCATAAACAACCTGTCCATCCAATCATAGACCAAGAAACCATGATTCAATTCCCAGTATCTTTACCGCATGAGGGCATGTTCATTTTTTAAATATTTTTTTTCAGATACACATTTATTTTTATACTTCTATGACAAATAATACACCGATCCATTAAGCCACGCCCATTTCTCATTGACCAATCACAGCCGCGAAATCTGATCACCATTTGAGCTGTTTGGTGATCTGCGGCTGTGATTGGTCAACTCGTAAGGAGGCGGGGCTTAATGGATCGATCTATTATGGAGTAAAGCAAAATTAAGAAGCATTAAGAAGAATAAGTGTAATAAATAGAGTATGGGGCTGTTTTGATAAGCAGAGCCTTGTAGAAAAAAGCCAGACTGTGTGATGTGTCTAAAATACGCATGGATGATACCTTCGATATCAGAAACTAACACTCACGTGAATTTGTCGATAGCGACGTCTGTGTTCAGTCTCTTCCAATCAGAGACCCTGGTCTCCCAGATACGATGATGATTCTTATCTCGTTCCACGTCCGTCTTCATCAACCTTGTAAACAGGTCTGCATATGCTCTTCTGTTGTTCAATATTGTCTGGTTGATGACTTGACCTTCTTTGCTGATCAGACGTTGGACGTCCGGGGGCATGAAGAAGGCGATCTTCTCCATGTTTTTAGCATAGGATTTCAAGACGTCTCGAATCTGAACAAAATAAAATAAATATTTTGGGGTTTTTTCCAAACAAGTATTTTTTTCAAACTTAAGAGGTTCAAATTTGTAAAATTTAAATGGTGTAAGGGACTGTCCAAGTTTTCAACATTCTCATGTCAAAAAAAAATTAAAGGAGGGGGGCGTCAGAAGCTGTGTTTGTCTTTAAAAGCTGTTAAAAAGTTGATTTAAGCCCTTAACTCTTAACTGAAAACTAAGCCTACACAGACTAATTTTTCACAAACATTATGGTCTGTGTAATAGTTACACAGCCTGTGGCTCAAACAAGTTGTAGTATTGTCCTTCGCAATTCAGCTTCTCAGCTGTGAGTAAGGATGATTTAGCCTCCCAAATTATGATAGTTATTATAATCCTACCCTTTGTAGTCTTTGAGACTCGAATCCGTCCAGAGTTTTGTCAAGTTCGACGATCCATTCCCTCCTGCTGATTGACTGAGTACCAATCAGACTCCAGAGTTCATTCAGCTCATTCAAACTGTAGTCTCTCAGATCCTGGATGTGCCAAAAATATATGATCAAACAATCAAATTAAATCCATAAAGGCAGGGTATGCTTTCGGTGATTGTCAAAGACCAGTATTCTCACTTGGTGTATTCCAACATATGCATCAATTAACAAACCTGTGGAAAATTGGGCTCAATTGGTCATCGAAGTTGCAAGAAAAACACCCTTGTTGCATAGAATTGTGTGGTTTCAGATGCCTGAGAAAGGCTTCATGTCATGCTTGAAGCCTTTCTCAGATTCAATATTGGGGTGAAAATTTATCTCTTTCTCTAAAACTACATTACTTCAAAGGGAGTCGTTTCAAACAATGTTTTATAGTATCAACAGTTCTCTAGTGCTCTTTACCAAGTAAGTTTTATGGTCATTAACTTATGTTTTTTGGATGCTGTCTCCTAAACATTATTTTGTTCTTTTCCTTTCAATCTAAATGATTCACTTAAACTTTATTGAAGACGATTTCTTTATACTTACACCATCGTCAGCAATTCTTGCAAGCATCTTCTCAATTTCTGAAGAGAAAAGGTTAACCACAGAGAAAGAGTGAATTTTACACAAAATGCAGATGGAAAGATCATTGCTGC
This sequence comes from Leptasterias polaris, assembly GCA_037783415.1. NCBI lineage: Eukaryota > Metazoa > Echinodermata > Asteroidea > Forcipulatida > Asteriidae > Leptasterias > Leptasterias polaris. The sequence continues at coordinate 1,281,243 of JAZGTN010000078.1, forward strand.
AGGTTTTTTAACTTAAAAAAGAAGAATATGACAAAAATTGTTTTCTTTAAAAAAATTTGATTCTTCTGACCTTTATCGTTTTCCTGTAGTTGCTGAATGAGTGTGTCTCCTGCATCAGTAATTCTAGGCTCAAGATCCTGTCATCAAGGTAAATCAAAATATCAATTATAATAAATCTTCAAAAATATACATACATTTTAAAGGTATTGTACACGATTGGTAGAACTGACAAAATAGCAGACAGTGTTCATGTTTTGTGTGATCAAACAAATACATGACATAACATACCTGTGAAAATTATGGCTTAATCCGTCGTGTGAGTCAGGAGAAAATAGTGAAAAACGATGCACAATTTTAAGCATGTAACACATTGTCCTTAATTATGGTTTGAACGATCTTATTTGACCAGTGAATGCAAAACTGTTGAAACTGAATCACTCCTTTATGACTGTTGAATGCTGATACAACGGAGCGTTCGTTTTTTAAACAAAATTGAATTGAGGTGTTAAACTTTAATGAGTTCTTGGTGAAATTGTCAGGGAAAAATCTACAACACTTTTGTTCTTGCTTACATTTGCAATGACAGTCAAATCTTGATGGAGATCTTCCACGGCAGCTTCATGTCTTAATCGTCTACTCTCAGCTATCCTCTCAATGATATCAGATCCTGTCTTCTCCGCTTCTGTGGTAATAACAGAATTCGTAATAACAAATTTGTCGTTCTACACTTGTAAAGCATAGTTACAAGTGATCATCTTTTTAATTTATCGAAAGAGTTCTCAAGCTCTGAAGATGAAGCAAATGGACTAGTAGAGAAGCTGTACATATGCAGGAATGGAATTTCATCATAGCGAGGGCAAGGCCATTGTCATTCATGGAAGTGCCCTTCCATTGGAAAATCTTAAAGTTTATATCTTATAAATATCTTAAAGGCATCAGGTTGGCTAAGTCATGTTAGTGGGGGGGGAGGGTTTCTTCTGCCTTTCACCTATGTGGACCCCAGTTCGAATTCTGTCTTGGACCGGAGCCTTGCGTGTGAATTGGGTTTTCAAGCCCTACCTGAAACTGATTATTTCTTCTAGTTTCCTAATTACCATCCTATGATTGGTGCTAGCGCTGTGGGATGTGTAATGAAATAAATGTACAAATATATGGGAAACTTTTGAAGGGGCACCAAGGCCAAGACCAGGGCAACATAGGACATGGCTTCAATGTAATGACAGGCCTGCTAGTGTTGTCTGAACTAATTATGTGAGTATTGGTAAAACTTACGTGTTGTGACACACATCAAATCTTTAACAATACAAAATGACTTGCAAGTAAAACATTACAGCTGCAAACAACAAATATTTCATTCAACAAAATCATATCAATCAGTAGATCTCCAAAGAAGTTTGTAGATGTATTTATGTCTAATCATTAAAAAAAACCATGGCTTAATTGATGTTGTTTTTATTCATTCTTTTTCAAAAGTTAAATTTTTGTTATTATTTAGATGAGTTACTAATGCCACTTACCTACAGAATCAGCCAACCCTCTGACCTCCCTGGCTGCAACAATAGAAACAGGCTCAGTAGCTGCAGCTTTCTGCTCCTCCTTTCCTCTTCTGCAATAAAAAACCCCCACACAGTCATTTTAGAAAACAAACATTTTATCACAAACCTTACTCCAAAGGCAACTGAGATTCAATTGGCACTGCTGCACAAAAAACCCAAGAGATGGCACAACTAGTATTCAGGGATGAGATAGGCTGTTGAAAAAAAAATGAACTGAGAGCGAAAAAACGAAAGCTTCAAGCTCAAAAGCTTGCGAACGCGAAACCAACTAATAATTAATATACATTTATCTTTGGTTTTAAAAGACCTATTCGGCAATCTGGGGCTTTCTATATGGTTTTATCTTCATGTTTTTATGAATTTAATCTTAAACTAAAAATTAAAGGGGGGGGCAAAAAAACGCAGGTTTCTGGGGAAAAAAAAGAGAAATCACATCCCTGAGTATTACACTGGGAGCCTGAACATGGCAAAAGATCAAGAGAGTTCCCGCTGCAACATTTTTCAGTGTAACAGTCAAAATACATCCAGATAAGAGGACAATTTGTAAGGTAAACATTATTAAATAATTGAAACAATTCCTCACTTCAGTAACACTGGGTTCTCTGTCTTGTGATCATTAGGCATGCTCTCGATCCATTCAATCTGTCTGTCTGTCAGTAGGCTCTCCCCCATTGATGTACGACCTTCTCGGACCAGTGGGATGGATGCTGTCTTTAATTCCATTGTCTTTAGATCTTTCTTTGTCTTCTCCAAGGTGTTAACCAGTTGCACCTAAGTACGGGATACAATAAGTCAATAAGTCATATTTACAGGGATGAGAGTCACTGGCAAAAAGTCTGAAACTACATATTGGATCCAAATTTTAGGACGTAGGGCCTACATGTATGTTGAAATGATGGCGTTTCTACCTTTTGGTAACCCCTAGGGAGAGTTTGGAATTCAAAGGGCTTTTAGGAACAGTGTCCTAAGCACTAGTGAAGTAGATCAAAGGGCAGTCTTTCTTTTATGTGGAAAAATGAAAGGCATTTTTTATTCGCCAGGCTGACATAAAAAGTCTGAATTCAGACAAAAGTCTGAAAAATCTCATACCTGTATTTATGAACTTTGGATATTAGTAAAGTGCAAAATTTACAGGAGTGTAATACAATAATACAATAATACAATGGTTAATAAAGCGACTGATTTGCATTTAATATACAAACAAGTAGACAATAATTTTTTTAAAGTAAACAATAAAAAAATAAAAAAACACAAACAAAAGGAATGAGTCTTTAGCGGTTAAACACATTCAATTCAACTTATCAACTTATCTTTGCTTAACAATTCTTATTTTGATCACTTTGTTTTGTTTTTTTAAAGGTTTTTTATTAAATTATTGTTCCTCTTTTCTACTGCAAATTGTGTTAATGGCCTCAAAACATTTGACTATAGATAGTTCCCAGTAGACGCCATCTTTACGGGCAAATCGCATTTTGGCTCAAATTATTAATGCAGCCGCGTTGTTCACTAACCAATCATGCAATGAGTTTTGTGAAATGTGCGCGTGCTGCACGCCGTTCTCACGCGTATCGCATGACTGTGTGTTCCAAATTGTCCGTAAAGATGGCCGATTTACGTCATATTGCAACCTATCTATAGTATTACACTTACAGGGTCTTTCTCAAAGGCTAACAAAATACCTTGAAACCCTTTTTTCTTGTTGCAAAAAATGTTTATCTGGCCAGTAACCATCACTACATCAGTGGTTTCCTTTCTCTTTTCAATAAAATTTGAGAATTTCTTATTCATATTTGTATGTAAAAATCATTTGTTTATTGCAAAATATTGTTTTTAATGTGTTAATTTAATATAATAAATAATTGGCATAATAATAAAATATCAATAGGGCCTACAAAAACTTTAAAAACCTGATATCAGTATTAAAATTTCGTGTGATCCATGTATAGTGTTTGGGGGGGGGGTTATTAAAAAAAAAAAATTGACAAGTTGCTTTCTGAAATTAATTTTAAAATGACATGTTTAGACTTCAGCAGGAATTGATCCACTCCAAATGCAGTTTTCCCGTTTTTAGAAATTTAGCACTTACCTCAGCATCAAATAATTGTCGGTAAATCTTGCCAGATGGCACAACCCGCACTGGCCTTGTCTGTGTTTCTGCCATCGTTAATAATTCTTTGGAACAATCCCCCGAGAAAGTAACAATTTGGTGGTTTGTTTATGAATGCCCCACCTCAGACACCTTGGACAGGCTATCCGGCTATCCGGCTACACAACACTACTGTCACTGTGTGAGTGCATGGAGGAATAAGAAGTTTTCCGATCTTTCCAGTTGTGTAAAAGCCATCAGAAGATTCAAAATAGATCAAGATAGCAACCTATTCAATGATAGACTTCCAGTTAACAAATCATTTTAATTGTTCAAAAAAAATATCCAGACGATTCCCAGAAAATCGTCAGTAAATGAAGACATTTTAGTGCTTTTTACAGTCACAGTTCCTTGGCAACTATATACACAGAGCATGCGCAGTCGATAGGAGAACCAAAGGAGGAGTGTGCGGAGTCGCTTTGTGTGAAGCAGACGTAACTTTGTTCCCTTTTTAATTTTAAAATGTTCACTTAAAACGTTATTGAAAAGTTGTATTTTTACATGGTATTAATATTTGTTTAAACAGAAACAAACATTAACACAAAATAAATTGCTCATAATCACTATCAGTGGTACGGTCAAAGTTCAAATTTGTACGTTAGTATTTGAGTTTGTATTCCTGGTACAGAAGAGGAAAATAAACGCAGCGCCTTTAACATCATAGCTAAAAGGGATAAACATACGCATGACGATTCCCTGACTCCTTTGATGGATGAGGAACATGAAGACGTGTTGGGGCACCTGACTGTATCTTTACAAAATAATGATTTTCCGATTTTCCATTTTCCTAAACTTGTGAACGTAAACTGAACAAGTCGGCAAAATTCTTCCAAGATGTCTCATCGGAACGACCCAAATTTGCCACCAATGCACCAAGGTAGACATGGTGGTAGGAATTCTGACTACCAGAAGAATTATCAAATGAACGAGGAAGAAAAGCAGGTTTTGCTCCAGTGTCAATCCGAGAGTTTTTGGCACCGGGCCCTGCCCTTTGCAGTCGGTGCAGGCTTGCTGACGCAAGCGCTCATTACACGGGGTACCATAACGACAGGATCAAGATTTGGCTCAATTCCAAAGGTATTTTTTTGATAAGAATTTGTCAACAGTCCCTTTTCTTTTATTTTAAAGAAGTGTAGAAAATCACCCTAAATAAAATTAATTATCTTAAAAGATCTATTGTTGCTTGTAGGCCTAAACAAATTAATTGAAAAAGCAAAACAATTTTTGTTTTATTATTTGTTTTTAAAGTTTAAATGATGATCTCTGATTTTGAAGCCAAGTTAAAAACATGATTTTACGGCTGAGTGTTATTTCTTAATATCATTTTGATATTTACCATCAGCCATAACTTTTCATTTGATTATTGAAATCTGTGTCAAGTAAGTTTCTTAATCGAGCTTTAAGGGTTGTTCTGCTTCTTTAATATTTGTTTGTTTACAGTTGTGTGTTTTATTATTTATTATGGTTTTATTTACTGTTTTTGTTTTATTGTATTTATGCCATTTGTTTTTTTATTTGTTTTAATTACGTGCATTTCTTTTAAACCTTACTTTCTATCAGGTTGCTTTTGGATCCATCATTGGTTTCATGGCTGGGAAGATCTCCTACGTCAACACCTGCAAAGAGAAGTTTCTGAGACTAGAAAACTCCCCCATCGGTGAAATGCTCAAAAAGGGTGGGGGTATGCCAGCCGGTCCAGGCGGAAACTTTGGATTGCAACTACCCGGTTTCCAATCAAGTAATGAAGATCCTGCAGGCAGTACCAGTAGCTCTAAAAACGAGACGTATTCTAGTTTCAACGCCAATGATGACTACCATGCAAACGTTAACATAGATATTGATACAAGTAATGTGAAGACCATGGATAATCATTCTGACTTTGAGCTCAACAACGACGCAAATCCAGAACTTGAAGCCAAGCGACCAGAGATGACAAAGACGTATGAAGAACTACGAAGAGAAAACCGGCAGCATCATCCTTCCCATTTCCAGCCCCGCCCTCAAACACGCCCACAAGAGCCTAAAGTACAGAAGGAAAAAGAACTTCCTTTTTCAAGTAAAGCAATCAAAAAGAACAAGTATGGAGATGCAATGGAATGAGTAGAAGAAGAAAAAACATTGTTGAGAAATAGACAATTATTTAGATCCCGTAGTTTCCAAGTAATACTAATGGCACATAATACTAATAGTACTTATTTGTGACAGCTTTTTAATTTCAAAAGAAATTTACGTGTGGTGCAACAATCCAAATCATTGGTACCAAAGTCAGCCTGGAAGGGGTATATCAGTAGTATCATTGAATATGATATCCTACAAGGTGTAACTGTTCTGCAAAGTGTTTTTTCAAATGCATGTTTTGCATCATATTTGTGTATGCTAAAGTTGAAACCCTGCCACCGAGAATTTTGCTGTTACTTTTGATTTCAACAGTTGCACTTTATTCAATCAGACTCTATTACAGGAAAAGGAAGTCTGCAAGTTGTGTGCCTCTTTGAAAAGTTGATTTTATCTTTAAGGAGATACATGTACTCTTCTTTGGTGGTTCAAATCTTTTTTAGAATTGGATGTATCGGATTACAAAGTGTATCATATTCTTTTGTGTGAAAAAAGGCATGATTTGCCTAGGTGTACAAAATAAGAAGTAACTAGTTTGCAGGTAACAATTGTGAGAAAGAAATTTTGGTTCTGAAAAGAATCAGGTGAAAAAGTTTCATCAGAGTTAAAGTAAACCCTGTTCTTTTTTCATAAGAACAGAGTATACTGTTCCAAACATTGAGACGGAACGCATCTTCGCCCTGGTTCTTTTCTTCCTTAAAGACATTACTATTCTACTTTGTGTAGAACTGTCTAAGTAGTCCAGCTGCTAAGGCCCATATGTGAAAAAATTGTGCACTTTGTGGTAAAAGCATGGAACTTCCTACAGTTGTTATATACACCCTAAGGATCATTTTAAGACTTGGACCCATCTCGGATCTTACCTATTTTAGGGGCGGGGCTATGTTTTAAGAAAGTGGGGGTAAAAATCGCCAAATTGACTTTTCCACTAGATTGTTTTATTTTTCTGCACTTTTTGGGACTGCAAAACATAAAAACAGTGAAATGATAAATGTTTATATGAAGTTTTGTTTATTTCTGACCCTTTTGTGGGCGGAGTTACGTTTTTTAAAACATAATCTGCCAACTGTTAACTTGAACCTATTTTTCCCTTTTTATTGAAGCAACTAAATGTAGATCATCAAGATTTTCACCTAAATCTGTAACTAGGTTTCTTCTATTCTGAAGAAAAATGGAAAGGTAAGGTAGATTACCTTGACAACACAAGGTATGCTGGTTTTCTTGGAAACGCAACAATAGGTCTTAATCTTGGCATTCTCCTGAGCATGCACATAATACAGTGCATGCCAATCCAGCCTTTCCACACTTGCAGCGTCCACCGCATGACTTCTTGCATGAGCAGTGTAGTAACTCTGAGCATGTCTTGGATGCTTCTGGAAGTGTGGTCCAAAATGGATGCCACAGTCCGGACACTTTTGTCCATCCCCAATCCGAAGGGCTTGGCTGATGATGATCAGGATGAAGACAGAACTTCCAACAGTTACTTTGAAAGCAAGCACGTTTGATGTGTTGAAGAAGGGAAGCAAAGGTCGGTGGAATATTCTCTATTGAACGGGACTTACTTGCAAACAGTTGTTTTCTTGCCTCATTTACAGTGTCAAGGTCACTGGTTCGACAGTAAAGAAGCACCACAAAACGCTGCATCAAGGCAATGGACTTGTGGCTGATGTTATCTGGCATGGACACCAACTCCTCAAAGGCTTCAGTTGCTTCAGGGTACACATTCCATACATTCCATGCCGTCTTTTTCCCTATCCCTGTAAATGATGATACTGTATCACAGCCAGTGAAAGAATGAAAGAATGGGAGGGCAGCTGACTTCCGAGGACCAATTGATGCAGCAATGCTGTGAATGGGTATATATCTGAAGTTCTTGCCAACTCCAAAGGCCACCCAGAGCTCTTCAGGCTTGATGTCATTCATGACAGATATTGCAATGACAACAACATCGGTGTCTACTGTGCGCACCAATAGCTTCTTACATCCTTTCTGCTTGGCATCGGCTGCATGCAAAAGCATTCGGGTGTCCGCTTCTTCATGAGAACATGGGGCTATCCTGCTGATATCGAGTGTGGATGGAGAGCAGCGAACACTTCCCCCATCAGTAGCGTATATATCTTTGCCGGGTATTGCTAACAATGTAATCTGCTGCGTCAAGAAACTGAATAACTCGGTCTTGTTCTCGTTTACACGCAGGAAGTCTTTCCAGTATCTTGGCATTGTCGTTGAACCTTCAACTCGCCTACGAACACCTTTGCCTCTCTTTTCTCTTGTTGTACCCTTTAGACTATCTGGCCGATAAACATCCCAAACAATATCCAAACGTGAAGTCTTCCCAAGCTCCTTTTTCACATATGGTACGAATATCTGCTTTGCATATTCATAGAATGTCCGAACTGTTCCTGGGGCCAACATCTGTACTATAGCAGCACCATCCAAAATGGTTGCATCAACTGTTAAAGGTTCATTTGAGCCTTCGACCTCTGCTTCCAAACAGGACATCAGCTTTGCTTTAGTTCCAAGCCTCAGTTTTCCGCTTTGTGACAAGGAAGGTGGACATGCCTGGTTCTCATGTTCGAAGAACGTGTCGATATCTCCGTCTCGTGATTGGCACGCGAGATATAACCTTGCAAAGAGGTTACAGTCACTCTTTAATGACTGTATTTGGAGTTTACTTTTGGTCCGATGGATTGGTCCAGAGCTTCTAAATAACGTAAGCTTATTCTTGCGAATTGTTTCAGAAACGGGCTTCACACACGTGGACAGCCTCTCCTCAACAAATGTGTCGTACTGCTGCTTTCCTTTGTATTCGATGTTTCTCACAGCTTCCACCACTGATTCTTCCATTATTTCTTTTGTATCCAAAACAAGAAGATCCTTGCTCGTTTCGAGAAACGGATTTCCGAGCTCTTCCATCGCCGTTTTAAGGGACCTGACATCTGCCTTGAAAGTATTCTGCACTGCCGGACGCTGTTCATGGTGTCGCTCATTATTACCTTTTCGTGCCTTTTGGGATATGCTTAAGTGGTCTTCTTCAAACTCAGTCAGTACACGGACGACCTCAGGCCCTGCCACCATCCAACGCCTTAAAGCTCCCGGGTTATCCGTTAGCCCAACTGCTCCGCCTGTACCCTTTATCAACGCGTTGTTCTGCTCATGGCATTGGTCGATGGCCATTCCTGAAAATCGGTGTACTGACTTGTTGACGACGAACTTTCCTGCTCTGAATTCCTCAAAGATGGAAGGGTGTTTTTGTTCTAGAGACATCATGTCACGGATGTGAACAGACAACCACCGAGAGTAGTGAGTATGATCCAGTGCAAAAAACCAAGGCATAATTGCAGTGAGAGATTGAATGTATAAATCAAAGTTCCCTTCGCGGATGGAGCGCACAAAGATTAGAAGTTTGATCTCTAGAGAGATTACCTTCATCCAGTAGTCGAAGTGGACACTCTCTCGAGCTCGCTGTGAGCACCAGTCATCAAATGATAGACTACATTCTGAACCAGTGGTTCCATCAGTGTAATCAGTGTAAGCATCTTGAAGAAGAGCATGAAGAGTGGCTGCAGTGACTTGGTGTGCATGACGTGTCTTTGTCACATGGCATACCCTGATGAATGAGTCCGATGTACCCGTGCTAGCAATGCTCGCTTCTGTTAGAACACTGGTCCATCCACTACCATCCAGCCAGTCTCCCAGTAGCTGTAAAGACATGGTAATAGAATTCAAACTTAAAACACAAACAATCTAGGTAACAAAAAAAGAACCACACAAAATGTTTTTTTAAACATTGCACTAATGTACAAATAGTAGAGTATGGTTTATAGTTACCTTTAATATGGCCATCTCGATGTGGAGTCCTCCAAACATCACAACGATAGAATCTTCTCCATGTGATGCTGGCCACATCCACTGAATTTGCTTTGCTAGGGCGAAGAGTGGTTGATCTACTGCAAGTACAGGAACTTGACCGGGGTTGAGGTACTTGACCGCCGCACTGACAACATCCATAGAATGCTTTATCATGGCAACTGAGTGAGCATTGTCCAAGAAGAGTGGCATCAGAGCATTCAATGCTGGTGGCGGGGCATCTGTTTGCTGTGTATCGGCATGGTATGCACTCCATGATATCCATTCTGAATCATCTAGTTTGTCTCTCTTCAAGGCTGCAGTGACCACATTCAACCACTGTTTCTCCTCTTCAATGGCCTTAGAAAACATCAGTTCGTCACTGGGACATAACGGCCCAGGTACTGTAGGTGCAGTGAACTCCTTTTTCTTCATAGCAACTGGTGGAACAGATGTGTAGAAGGTTGGTAGGTGAGAAACCGTCTTTGTACAGCTTGAAGATGTTTCTTTGTTGATCAGTACCAGTCCACGGTCAATACCAGTATCCCTATATGATGGATGTTGCATGATGGATATGCCTGTACCATGGAATGAATCATGAGATGTTGTAGAGCTGGGATTGTGATCTATATTATCCACTGCCCCTGTTGTGAAAAGTTCATGACGCATTTTACTTGGGCACACAACTTTTTCTGTTTCAAATTGCTTACATATTCCATTTGCCATATCCGCTGTAATTTGCAGAAGTCTGTCATAGGATACACACATACCAAGGCAGTAGAATACATCAACCAGAATTCTTTTCCGGGTTAGTCCATGCAGCTTTAGAGCAATGTACACGGGCAAAGGTGTTTCTCTTTCTCTTGTGTGGCGTATTCTATTACCCGATTGAAGGTGAGACTTGCTTGCGTGTTGAACACTGTTGAACATAAGCAATTGGGATATAGATAATGCAGAAGGGGTCCTGGATGATGTACCATCTGCAAGTTTAGACTGCTTTTCGATGTTTGGTCCTTCTTGTATCATTTTTACCAGAGCTAGCAAAGAGGATGGTACAGCATCTTGTTGGCAACCTTGCTTGAATGTTCCCATGAACGAACATTGATGAGTGAACATCTCACGGCGTACAATCTTTGCAGCATTTGCCAAATGTATGGCATCATTGTCATAATCACACGCTTTTATCAAAGCTGCTCCAAGGTTTGTATCATAGGTAAGGAGAACATCACGGCCCTCTGTGTGTGCTGACAAATGAGGAAGTGCTGTCATTAGACGATCTTTTAGCCGTGTACTATGAACTCTAGAATCACTGACTGCTCCCATCTGCTTTAGCCGGTCCTGGTAAAGTGTAGCAAGATCGGATAGTTTGAACACAGGAACAAGATCTTCCTGATCACAAAAGTCTTCCATGTACGCAACAAGTTCTGCCAAAACGATGCCATGCAGATGAGCGTCAGGATCCTGAGATTTACTAGGCTTGTCCCTAGCAGCCTTATTGTATAATGTAACTAAACACCTTGCATGATACTTTGCTTCTGTGGCTATCATGTCACCATCTGCCAGCTTTCGAAGAAGCTTTGTATCTTGCAAATCAAGAGCACACTTTCTAACTCTTGCGTCAAGGTCAAAGGTAGACACACTGTGGAGAACTAGTTTCCCAGCAGGTTCTTCACAGAAGAAGCATATTGGCTCAGAGCATGGTTCACTTGGCCGTCGAGTTTGAATTGTTGCATTTTTCTCATGTGTGCTTCTCGCAGTTTTAGACTTGATGGTGCGCTCCAACTTAATTTTACTGAATTTCAGCAAACAGGTTTTGTGCCACACTGCTTTATGTTTCATCAGTGTTGTTTCGATGCCACGCCCATCATCATCAAGTCGGCTAGGATCTAGGTCAATGGGCAATGTGCATCCGAATTCTTCAAACTGTTTTATATTCTCTGCAAAGGTCATATATCCAATTCCTGCAGACTTTGCTGGGCATTGCAAAGCTTCATCCGTATCAGTTTGGCATAGAGCACATCGCTCCCAGGTTGTTGATAAAATCTTTGGCTGCTTGGGTGTGCTCGGCTGGAAAGGATCAACAAGCATGTAGCGCTTGGCCATTTTTAGTCACTGTGTACCAGTTTATGTCCAAACAAGGCCTACTCTGTCTCTCTGCTCTGTTGTAATACGCAGACTGTAATATATATTACTAATTCTCACTGGTGTTTAGATCAGATTGTCTTCAACTGTATGGCTGAGTCAGACTGACGCGCTGTATACTCTCTGTCTGTAATGCAGTTAAATGGGAACTTTTAGTAAGTTGAGTTATCCATGCAATTTCAAACACTAAAATCCTTTGAATGGAGAAGAATTACTGCAGAAAATGCGAGGTTGTAGTTGGGTTGTAAGTTATTATCAAATTAAAGAGTGAATTTACTTCCCTACAGACCATGTTTGTATAAAAAAGTCAAAATAATACTCACCACGTGGCTGCACTTAACCAGATCATGGGGGCTGCCATATTGGTTTTGCGCCCTCTTGTGACAATTACAGTTGCGCCCTCTTGTGACGCTTACAATTCTCAAGGGTAATATGGTATTCAAGCAAAGAAACTTTTGTCTTATTGTATGGATGTATCATTCACTGACAATCTATAAACAAAATCGCTGTTAAAAATATTTTCAGAAGTTTAAGATACTAAAAAAGGAACCAAAAGTTTATGTTACATGTACCCTAAGATGTTTCTCCCCAGTGTTTAAAATACAAGCCCTACCCACAAAAGATGGGTCCGATAAGGGCGATTTAATTTGTGATCAATTTCCATTCAGTCTATGTCTATAAGTAATATGTATGTAAACAAAAAATATGATACCACACAAGGAAACGAAATTCTTTTAAAAAGACGCCCACTTTTAGGAAAATCGAAGCTCCGCCCATTAAGGGGGGATTTTAAATTTTTATTTGTACCCCAAAAATTATGATATTGTTCAAGCTTGTATTAATTGGAAAAAAAATACAAAATTTTTCAATTCTAGAATTGGTTTTCTCATTTTTAAATTATCGACACCCCCCTTTTATGCAAATTAAGCTCCGCCCCAAAATAGGTGAGACCCAAGGTGGGTCCAAGTCTAAAAATTATATTTAGCCCCATACCAACCATCATAGCAAATTTCATGCTTTTACCACAAAGTGCACAATTGTTACCTTAGCAGCTGCACTAAAGAGAAGACAATAACTTTTAAAAGGCACAAACAAATTTTAAGAAAATCAGCTCTTTTTAATTTGTTTCTTTATCTGAAAAATTAATTATTATATGAGGATACATTGTACCTGATTCGCAATTAAATTTTTTTTTTTTAACATATGGTAAAACACTTCTTTTTAACCCATAACCAAAAACATCAACACCATAATACATAAATACACTGTCTTCCAAAACTATATCACTGTTGATCAGTTATCATACGTACAGCTAAATTTAAATTGTTTAAATTAAAAATCAAAATTTTAAGTTAAAATGTATTAGTTGGCTAACACCTATTTAATAAACAATACATTCTCTTATCCTGCCAAATGCACCAGCTAAACGGTTGTTGTATTTTGTTGAATTTAGCAGTAAACTCAGATCCCATACTGTGGAGTGCCCTACAAGTTCATGTAAGTCCACAGCAAACTTCACAGAAATACTGTTGCATTTAGCAGGGTATATATTAGTCAGGTGGGAAGCAGCCATGCTTTTCCATACTCGCGTTGTATACCCACTATGAGTCACGTGATACCGCTCGCCGATTGTGTCTATTTGATTGGCAAATTTCATGGGAGTTTCTTGGCACACAAACTTGCCTAACAGAGACACTGTTTGTGCACAAGAAACGTGCTTTACTAGCCACAGTGCATTGTGATAGACCATGTCTATCATTTGTGATCAGGGGCTCAATCTCACAAAACACTTTAAATTCATCTTAAGGTATTGTCAATATTGACATAGTGATAATTTCTCTTGTGATATCACACTTTGCTTAGCAGTTAAGATCAGTACGTATCTTAAAATCAATCTCAGCTACATGTATGTGAAATGTAGCCCAGTTGAAAGACAGGAATCTCTGCTGAGGATCTCAACGGCATTCATGCATGTATGTGAAGCATAAACTGATTCATTTTAAAATGATAGGATGGATTGTGAACGGTATTCAATAAAATTTGTTGTACGTGTACAAAGTTGACAATCTTATAACTAATATTGTTCAGAAAAGTTGAATGTGGTGAGCTAGTTACAGTATACTACAAAGCTTTTGAGAATGTATTGCCTCTACCTTGACAAATCGCAGTATAGATCCATTGCACAACGCGGAACGCACATTCGAACATGATGCGGGCCCTTCTATTTTGTGTACAGTTTGACTCCCAAAATGGAAGGGCGCGTATCATGTTCGAACGCATCATGTTCGTTGTGCAATGGGTCTATACTCCTAACCTAATGAGTAATGGTGGTTATTATAAGAATTAATGGTATAATAACTCTATATGTGCATCAGTGATCAGCCACGACCCATCAAAGCACTGATCCAAACAGTGGGTTATTCCACCATTGATTCTTTTCGAACCAACAAAACTCTGCAGAGAGAGTACATAATTATAGTGTTACCACAAACCTAAAACTTTCTAGAGTGTTTTCCCACGATGCTAAGGTTCAATTCTTACTTGATGCGTTGCTTTAAATTATGTTGTTCTTCAGAAACTTGATATATATTAAATTCTTTCAACAAAATATTGGCAGATGGCTAGAAATCTAGAATTGCCTCAACAATTAACATTAAAATTTTACTAAATTTCATTAAATTTTAGCTGAACCAACTTGGTCGCTGTTAAAAACGTTTAGAAACTGCAATTTCACCATGCTGCTGTGAAAAAAAAAATCCACAGATTGAGCAATATATGAAATTTGCGTCATAGGGTGAGGGCAGGTTGAGCAGATTGAGCAGGTTTCAAAATTGGGTTCAACATTGATATCATGATTTTGCCTCAAAGAAAGTAAAATCTGGGCTTTAAACTGAAAGTTAATTTTTTTTTCCTGGAATCGCACAGAACTGCAATATTGGTGTGTAAACAGTGTAATTGTGCATAAAATTCAGATGTGCATCTTAGACTTAGTTCAAGTCGTTAATTGTAGATTATTGTCTGTTCAAGTCTATTAGAGATTGGTTTGAAGACAATTTCCCACGACCTCAGTCTTGAAATTAAGTCTAGTGCTGACCTTCGCCATTGTCAGTTTTCAAAGTAAACCTTAAAACTTGCACAATTGATTTTGACTTGAACAACATTCAGCTAATCAGCCAACCACTGTCTTTATTTTTATCTAGGGGCAAAAACAACAAAGATTGACCAGAGGTGGTGGGTCAGCCAGAACAAAAAAAAACGCTCACTCTCACAAATTTAACATTCCAACAGATTTGCATCATCTCTCCTGTCAGCACTTTTTTCTGAAAAAAAGAAAAGACAATTCCAATACTATGAAAGTGAAATTGTTTTGCTTTTTGTTGTAGCAACTTGTTACAAAGTCTCATACCTGTCCTGCTTATTGCAATTGCATGATGAAACCATCTGCAGTACAGACAAGCGTTCACATTTTGTAACTGTGGTTTCCAATTTCCTCGAGACATGATAATTTCTCCATAAATATATTTTAAGTTTTCTACAGGTCCCCCCTGTTCAAGAATATTACAAACTTGAAGAAAATGTCAGATATATTTTGATAATGTGATTGCAAAACTTTTATTAATAGCATACAAAATGTAAAACAAATAGACTTCCTACCCTCTGACATCAAACATTTTTACCACAGAGGAAACAAATGTGATTGTGATCAATGATCCTCCCCACCCACCCCCTCCCCCTCCAACCTAAATTATCACCATTAGGATGCTTACCAACAGTCGAACTGTGTGTCAAATTTGTCAGCTCCTCAAAAGTGGGAAGAGGGGGTGCCCCAGGGTCTCCTGGCCTTAGAAGTGTTGTACTTCTTGTGGTAATGGCTGTTTGCCCCTCCTCAAGGGAACTGCTGCTTACTTCCCCCTCCCCCTCAGATGGATTGGAAGATTCTTCAAACTCTCTTGACATTTGATGATCTAACTTGGGTGTACTTTCGCTTTGAAATTCAGCTGATGCAAGAAAAAAATACACGAGTCAGTTAAATCTTATTTTAGAGACAATTTAAAAAATCTTGGTGAAAGTGAGGTTGATGAAAAAAGATTACCAACTTCAAGGTACTTTGCCTTGTAGAGAATATACTTCAGCAAATTTATCTGCTAAATAAGGGAAAGTCCCATGCAGTGTATGACACCCACACTGGTAATAAACCCTGCCATTATCCCCATTTTCAGCCACCCCCAAATAAATGAATCAAACAAAACAACAACAACACCCAAAGTATGCCAACAATGCATGATACACCTTTTAAAAATAACTCTAAAAAAGTACAATTTTGTTATTTAGGGCATGGCAGTTTTTAGACTGGTTTCTGTGCACCACCAAAACGGAGAAACTTAACTAGTGGAAAAATATCCAAGCCACTTTGAAAAAGAAAAAAATTGACAAGAAGTTACCCATAAGTGGAAGGTCATTTCTCATATTGGCTAGAGCTTCGTTTAATCTCTTCAAAACAAATATCTGTGTTCCGTCTCTCTTTAGCGACTCAAGAAAACAGACGAGAGCTCTTGGGCTGCCATTTCTCTGTAACTCATCGATGAAACGGTTGGCTCGTGCTACGGGGCCCACGACGTGGTCGATCTCTGCGCAGGTTTCTTTGTTTAAGATTCGCTTTGTTCTGAGGTATGGATAATGATGCTTTGGGTTGATCCGTCCATTTTTACAGAGGAAATCTCTCTGATCATCTAGTAACTATCAGGAAAAATGAATAAATAAGCAGTTGACGTAATTAGCAGCGTACTCAAAAGTTGATACTGGTTGGACCTGTTGCGCCCCAACTGTTAAATCATCCCAACTGTAGTTGGGGTCAGACCATCTACAGTTTGGCCAATTCAAACTATTCACTGTATCATGCCAACTGTAGCTGGGGTCAGACCAACTACAGTTGGGCCGATTTAAATTATTCACAATCTGGACTGATTTTAGAGTTGTGATGGGAACAGCCCAGTATATGTATGGCAAGGCTTTTGGCAATCTGAATCCCGGATTGACAACTGTGGGGATTAATTGGTTGGGAAACATTTGTAACCATTGATTTGGGAATCGGGCTTACATCAGGAGATTTAAATGAGCACTAAATGATAAAATAAAAAGCAATAATTGTATCATGCTGTGCACTTCTCAAAGGCAGGGTAAACTTTTGGTAATTACTCCAAAAGTAAATGACCACAAAAACTTACTAAATGGTAAAGAGCACTGGAGAGTTGTTGATATTATAAAACATTGTTAGAAACGAACTCTTTTTCAAGTAATGTAGTTTAGCGAAAGAGGAAATTTTTCATCAAAAAAACCTTGAATCTGAGAATGAAGCCTTTCTCAGGTATTTGAAAGCACACAGTTCTATGCATCAAGGGTTTTTTCTGTCATTGTTTTCTTGGAACGTTGATGACAGATCAAGCCACATTTTCAAAGATTTGTTACTTTATGCATGTTTTGAGATAGGCAAAGTGAGGATACTGGTCTTTGACAATTACAAAAGTATACCCTGACTTTAAAAACAAATAGACAAATAAATAAACAAACAAATATATAAATAAGTAAATAATCGAAAAAATCAGCAAATAAATAAATACATTTTTAAATTAATAATTAAACAAATATAAAAAAATCAGTCAATCAATCAATCAATCAATTAATAAATGAGGACATTTTTCCAAAAATTAAACGATGTTAGATGAAAACTTTTCAAAACATGTCCAAAACCAATGGTGGGTTGAAAAAAAAAAAGTTGACTAGTGCGGGACATGTTATTTAATAAAAGAATATTTGAAGCTTTGCATGGTGGGAGTATAACTAAGAGAGGTTTGCGGTAACACCATGTTAAAATCTCTTTTATTATTATTATTATTATTATTTATTCGGCATACTTCACAAGACAATAAAAATACATAACAGTTGAGACAATGATAAAAAAACAAGGGAACAAACAATAGAGCCAGCAACACATGCCAGGAAAAAAGTTAACCTAATAACTGTGGCCCAAGAGCCTTCGTTTCCAATGCTACTGGCTATACAGAATTATAGAGAATATAACAAAAAATATATACAATTTGATGTACAGCAATAAAGGTAGTATTATACTATATAAAAAATTGCACATATTAAAATATACAAAAATACACACATTAAATTATATAAACTAATGAAAATATTAAAATATACAAAATAAATAATGAAAATAAATAAGTAAAGAAAATGTATATTATAAGTAAAGAAAAAAATAGTTAATTAAAGAATAAATAAATAAATAAATAAATAATATATAAAGAAATAAATACATAAATAAATAATGAATTAAACAAGTAAGTAAAAAATTAAAAGATAGACAAAAACAAAAAAAGTACAATAAATTAATAAGATAAATAAATAAAAGAACAAAACCAAAAAGATTTAAATTAAAAAAGGGCGCAAGAATAAAACAGGATAAAAACAGGTGCATTAGTCTGAATCATACAAATGGCTCCTTAATGAACCGATCCAGTGCCGAAGAGGAAGTTCAACCACCCCAGTACTCAGACTTTCTGGGAGTTCATCCCAGTAAACGAGCAAAGACATTCACTGGGGAAAAGTGAAGCCTTTGCGTCCGAGCCCTGAGGTGTTTGAACTTAACCTCATCAACATGTCGGCCATTGACTAACACATCACGCTTGACCACTTCTAGTATTGATGACACCATACAATGCCTTGATTATAAATGAAAACAGGAGAAATTTCCTTCTACATGCAAGCGAAGACAGGTTTAGGATGTTTAGTCTATCACTGTAACTCATTTCCATTCTTCTTTGTTTCAGGATCATACGAGTAGCCCGACGTTGAATTTTTTCCACCTTTTCACAGAGATTTATATTACTATAAAGGTGCCAAATGGGTACTCCTAGAACTATGAGGTTCATTCCGCTAATGGAGACGATAGCGGAATGAACCTCATAGTTCTAGGAGTACCAAATGGGCTGGCCGTATTTTATACCAAGGACTTGAGTACTGTTGGTTCTGAGTCGTTAACCACCGGTTCTCCACAACCAACACAGTACTCAAAAGAGATTTTAACATGGTGTTACCGCAAACCTCTCTTAGTAAAAGAATATTTGGTAATAAAATCATGACTTACTCTGTTGTGAAGAAATAAAAGGTAATCCTCGTTTTGGAGCACTTCCCGTCCATTTGAAGAACTCATGTTGCATGTGTTGTCTCGTGAATCAAGAGTCAGTTGAATTTAAAAAAAAAAATTAAAACATCTCAATTCCCGTTCTGAAATTTACAACAATGTACAGCCGACCGAAAACACTGCATCACTAATACATGATTCACTGCACTGGCTAAAAAGAACTCTTTAATTTAGTGTCACACCGGGTTGCTTGCTTCCTGATTGCCGTCACCGAACACCCACCTTTCCTCATCCTATCCTCATAGTACATAGAACACTGACCTGTACTACAGAATTACCTTATGATTAACCAGAACCGAAGTAATAAATGTAACGGATACAAAGTTGGGAATTCCCATAAGTCCAGTAAATCTCAAATTAAACCATCCACACTTCTGTAAATCACAATACAAATCAGCAGGAGGAAGTGAAATCCGGGAAATTGTTTGTTTACGACTTTTTATACGGCTGTTTTATCACGTATATAGTAGTACTAAAATGTCTCTGAACATTTAACAGCAGTTGAGGTTATTCATAAGTTCTTTCTTTTGCAACGTCACAGCCCGAGTTTTTGAGATTTTTGCCAACCCAGGTTGGAAAAGTATGGAAAACCATAACTGCAAATCAAAAACAGATTGCCACAGTTTGTAGCAGTGTTACACAAATATTCAAAAATAGTGTTGAATTTGTTGGAAACAAATCAACCAATCATGGAAGGTATTTCCGTTCATGAATCTTTACAGAAAATGTTTAATTTGGTCACAATTTTGTTTTAACACGATTGATTGTTTTGCTAACTTTAGGCCGTCCATGCCAACCGGTGCACCAGTGATATTATTATAACTTTTGATATGGACAGCGAAGTAGGCAAAACATGTAAACTATTATAATGTCCGGTGGCCGTTTGGGGTAGATTTCTTTCTGCGAAGTGGAATGCTGCAGATCTGTTTTTAAAATGAACTATCTTCCTTCAGGGAGGGTATTCCTTTGGTAACTAATTCAAAAATTAATGACCGTATAAAACTTACTTGATAAGATTAATTAAGCACTGCAGCTGTTGATCTTGTTTAACATCATTTGAGAAACACAGAATTCCCTTCTATGGAATGTAATTTTAGAGAGAGAGAGAGAGAGGGGGATTCAAAAACATTTCAATCTAAGAAACTTTTCTGTATGAAACGTTTCTCAGACTGTGTATTCCAATTATGGATTATTTTTCCTGCGTGGACATAAACGCTCCAAGTTTTCGGCAATATCTCAAAAACGCTACCTCCTTTTGAATACAATTTTCACAGGTTAGTTTTATTTAACATATCTACATTTGCATAGGATTTAAAAAATTGAATGGTTCCAAAAACCAAAGGTATACTTTACCTTCTGTTTCATGTACCTTCAACAAGTATAAAAGTAGTTTAAAATTATAGTTTGTTTTGCTATTGCCAAGATACTATGCAAATAATGCATCACAAAATATACAAATCATTAAGCATGTAGTAAGTATAGCCAAAATTTAATTGTGGTATACTAAAAAGTGTACATTTCAAAACAAACATCAATTAAAAAACGTTGTTTTAAATTTGGCAATTTCAAAGCATTTGACCCAGAAACTGTTGCAACATTTCATGATGTCATCACTTTTTATTTCTAAAATGTGTAATATGTAAGCTAAGTTTGCATGATCTAACTGCTAGCATGCATCTCCCAGACATGTGCAGTTTGAGCACCAGCTCACAAGTTGCAACAAGTGTTTGAAATAAACAAAGTCTGCTCCTTGAACAAGATGGTGCATATTACCATGAAATTACCATAAGTGTTAGATAAATATTCGCACCACCAATATCAGGAATAATATCGTTAAGCTAAATGAGTCTACCGCTTATTTCTTTCACAAAGACACCACTACCCTTGATATTGCTACAATTGGCATCACATAAATGGTTGTACAAATTCTCAAAGTTCCATACTATCAATTTATTTAACTTTTTATTATTACAATTAACTTTAACTCTCATCACCATCGGAATCTTTTTCGAAATTGTCATATTTGCTTTTCCCATTTTAGTCCTATTAAAGTCGGGAAGATCATCATGATTTGAATCATCAAACAAAAATAATGTACATTTTAATATACATTTATAATGAATACCATTGCAGAAAAAATATATACATCTGAATTTCAGGTATGATGTTTATAAAAAATGTAAAAAGAGAAATTAAATTGGACTGTTATTATAATATCATTTCAATAAAACCAATGAAACCATTGAAATCAGAGTATGAAACATGTATCAATTGGCACTTCAGACAAAAACAATATACAACAAAAATTAGTATTATTATTTTATTTTTTTTTAAGGTAATAAATCACAAGGGAAACTGACTAGGTAATTTTTAATTCAATTTTGGGGTGAACAAAGAAAAAATTTACAACAACAGGATTAACCTGCGACCTCCAATATGTCTGCGCTCTACCAACTGAGCCATCTAGCACTAACAATATTTTGTCAATATCTTTGTTCAGGGGTGCCAGTCAGAAGCCAACTATTTCTATTTTTCAACGGCCAAATTGTACCTTTAAAAAATCATTTAAGAATTAGCTTTAAAATAGTTTCCCTTTTCTGAGACACCCACTGGTCAAAGGTCAAGAGGTCAGGGATTAATTTTCTTGTAGTCTCGATGCTGAACCTTTGGGTCACTTTATGCAAAAAGTCAAACATGTTGGTGATGTCATCATTGCCAGGGTTCAAACAATTCTTCCTCTGGAAGTCGGGAAGTGTAATCTGTTTCACAAAATAAAATAAACAAGAATATGATTGTAAGTATAGTAAATTAAGATCTTTATTTCATTATTTTGTGTTGCCTTTGTAATTCTGCACTCCTAATACAAACATTTTTATCCTTTGTACATTGTTGGTCTTATTTTATTCATATTTTTCTTCCCTGTGTACTTAAAGGTATTATACAGGATTGGCAGAGCTGAAAAAATAATCACAGACAGTGTTCATGTTTTGTGTAATCAACCACATACATGAAATAACAAACCTGTGAAAATTTGAGCTCAATTGGTCATCGAGGTCACGAGAAAATAGTGAAAAGAGACCTTATGTGTTTTCTGTTTTTCAAACATCGAGTTTATTATCGCGCGCGATAAAAACTATTGTTTTACTCATTTCTCAGAAACGATAGCATTTTAGGCAGAAATATTTTAAGGAACCCTTTCTACCATTACTTACTTTAAACCATGTAAGTTATGTGTGAATCTGTGAACATTTGTGTTTTTCGATCTTACCAATAGTGTATAGGGCCTTTAAATCAGACTTATTTCTATTCAAAACAAAACATGGAAGGAGAAATAGAGGAAGACAAAAGCTCAGCTATACAGATGTAGTTGCTAGGGACATCAGGGTGCTTTCAACTGATCTCCCCAACTTAATGAGGGATAGACAAGAATGGGAAAATCTTAACATGATTCCAAAGACCTCGGTTGACTAGAGAGAGAGAGGGATTTCTATTCATGTTTGAGGGTTTTTTTGTCGCTGTGGAAATTCTTTATAGAATAAACCATTATGAATGAATGAGTTTGTGAGATGCTACCACAAACTCTAAATTAAAAACTATTTGTCTCTTTTTAAATAAAAAGAAAAGTTGCTTATCCCTACAAAATTACAGATATTATCTTTTATATATAAAGTCCAATGGAATGAACTTATCTTAGAAAACATACAAGTTTATCATTAACAAAACAAAAATAGTAAAAACAATTTCAAAAAGCAAGCTGGGATTTCTCAGTGAGAAAGTTGTTTCTTTTTAAAAATAATTACTGTCAAATTATAATTTGACAAGTTCACAATTTATAAGGAATCAGTCTTTTCTAAGCAAGAGCTTTATTTTGAATTATTATCTAGACAAGACTATTGATAGAAATCCAAGATGGTTGTTTATTTTACAAATGTCTGGTAACCAACCCCCTAAAACAGCATTTAAACAATTCATGAAAATTCTGTGAAACAAGGTATCAGTCCATTATTGGACACAATGATCCCTATAGACTTGTGCATTTAAGGGGGTGGGGGATGACGGATGACAACAGGTCATCCTGAAATTACCTTCATATCTCTGACAACATTAGGTCTGAGATGCGATGTAAAAATGGAAGCAATCTCTTTCATTGTGAGCTTATCACCGACAAGAGAGAAGGTTTTTCCGATGGTGCTGGCACGATTACAGAAGATGAAATACACTGCTTCCCCTATTTGCTTGACACTCATCATGCTGATGGGCAGATCTCCCATAGGTATACCTGGGGAAAAAAATGGAAGTCACAATTAAACCTCATTGAAAAGCAATAAATGAAGTATAACAGCTGGTTTTCATTTCATTAAAGACAAAGTATACCTTTGGTTTTTTTAACCGTTCGATTGTTCTAATTCTACACAAATGTAGATATTATACAATAAAACTAACCTGTGGAAATTTCACTTCAAAAGGTGGTCGCGTTTTTGAGATATCGCCAAAAAACCGGAGCGAATATGTCCACATAGGAAGAATATTCCCTACAGGAATACACAATCTGAGAAGCGTTTCTGACAGAAACGTTTCTCATATTCAAATTTGCTGGCATAAAAACCTGATATCTTTTTCCATAACCACATTACTTCGAAGTGAAATGATTCTTAAAATGCGTTATACTTTCGAAAGCTGCTGTACTTCTTACCACGTAAGTTTTTATTGCCATTAATTTTCAAAGTCATTACCAAATGTATACAGACCCAATAAAGATAAACAAGCAAGTTAGGGTTTGCAGTGACTAGCCAGCAGGACCAGTCAGCTTGTCAATTCAACAGTCCCCCAGCTTTTTCACTAGTCCATATTTCATATTAAATAGGGATGCTTTTAAACACTGAACTAGCCAGCTGGACCACTTGGAGGGAATTTCAACTGGTCCTCATGTGTTTTAATTGGCATTAGTGGCCAGCCGAACACTGTTAAGGAATTCTCTCAATGCTGCATAGTGCCAGTATCTGCTAATTTTGATGCTCATACATGCCGCATGTCATTCGGCCATTTATTTCATTCCCTAAAAGATCTCAGTTCCCTAGAGAATAATAACCTGCACCAAGAAGGTAGTACATCAAGCTAAATAATCACAAGAACCATCTCCGCCCTCACAGGTAACCTTTTAAGCCTTAGAGAAAGTCTCTGCTAGGGTCAAAACGTCAGGCCATTAACTTTTTTTGCATTTATATCAGAGGTTCTTTCGGTTGGTAAGCAGTTTGCAACAACTAATTCAATTTTCTCATTTTCAGTATAGTTTAAAGGCACTGAACACGTTTGGTAATTGTCAAAGACCAGTATTCTCACTTGGTGTATCCCAGCAAATGCATAAAATAACAAACCTGTGAAAATTTGGGCTCAATTGGTCATTGAAGTTGCAAGAAAATGATGAAAGAAAAAACACCCTTGTACAAATTAGTGTGCTTTCAGATAGGAATAAAAGGCTTCTGGCCAGAAGTCTTTTATTATTTTAGTGAGAAATTACCTCTTTCTCAAAAACTACATTACTTCAGAGGGAGTCGTTTCTCACAATGTTTTATACTATCAACAGCTCTCTGTTGCTTGTTACCAAGTAAGTTTTTATGCTAATATATATTTTGAGTAATTACCAAACGTGTACAGTGCCTTTAAGTGTCTTGATCAAGGATACAAGTGTTATGACCCTGGAGTCGAACCCATCCCCATACCCCAATGACTCAGCCACCAGATCTAAGTCCAATGAACTGGACCGCTCGGCCATGATGCACCGTTATATTGTTACCAGCTGACTTTGTTGGTACCTCTACATATACAGATGCACTATTTCTGAAACTTGCCCTTCAAACAAATATTTACCTTATTAATTTAACCCTACTGTTTACTCCACTTGACTGCTTCTGTTACTATACACTTGTATACCTGTGTACGTATGTGTTCTGTTGTCATATAGCCTTTGAGAAAGACTCTGCTATAGGGTCGAAACGTCAGGCCATTAACTATACATTTACTCCAAGAGTTATAATAGAAATGTCTGAAAGCCTTTCTCCTGGCTTAATTTCAAATGAAGAAGTATAACAAAGTTGGTTTAAACAAAGAAAGCAAAATATTCGCTTTCTTTTCAGAGAGTAGCAGATTACACCCAAACACAGTTCAATGAACAAAACAGCACTGGCTGAGGAGGCCAGATTACTCTCCAGCAACAACAGACAAAATGGCAGAAACTTACCAATGGTGTACTCATGCTGCTGGTATTTCTCAGGCTTGAATTCCCCGAGGAAGTTCTCGTATGCAAATGGGAGGATAACGCTGGTAAGTGGAAGTTCCCTTTCATTCATGTAGTCATTAATGTAGGCCTTTGCATCGCAGTGTCTGGCTTTCACTCCGATGACCTTGCTGACGTGACTTTGAGCATTGAAGACAATGTGTTTTACCTTCATAGCCATACAAACATCAGCCACACATTCTCCCTTGTCAGTAAAAAATAAATGCACAAATAAAATATAGTGGTATGGGACAGCTCACTGGACTTGGGCGACATGAGCTCTCCTGTCAAATGACACTAGTCTTGATCTGCCTCAAGGCAAGTGTTTCCCCAGAGCACTTCCTGGTCTAAATGGGGGGGGGGGGGGCAATTTAAGGGGCACTTAAAGGCCAAGACTTTGGTAACAAAGATAACCGCCTCCATGTAACTCCAGCCCTGATCCTATTATGTGGTAATAATTTAAACAAATGATAGCCTTGTATTTGAAACTTTGAAGATTTGTTCTCAATGGCTAAAAAGATGAGTGTCATTTTCTAATTAAGTTGTGCCTTTAGAGATAAAGCATTTTAAATATAGCGAACACAGTGACACTGATAGTGGTTTCTTCCCTGCCTTCACCTCTGTGGACCCTTGTTCGAATCCCACTTGAACCAGAGCCTCGCATGTGGATTTGGTTTTCATTCTATACCCGACTGTGCGGGTTTTCCTCATTTGAGGTTTTCCTCCCACATAAAATGACATTTCCTCATCGTCTTCTTTAGATTGGGTAACTTCAGGCCAACGGGTTAGAGTGCTAGTCACTTTTGGGGATCCCTTGATTTCATTACCAGTAGATAACAACAATAATGATAAACGCCACTCTTGATTTCATATATTGAGCATACCTGCTGGTACTCAAGTTCCTGGCACATTGGGTCTGAGAATGGTACACTAGTTGCTACAAAGCACCCATCTGCTCCTTTAAGTGCAGGAACCAGACTTTCGCGATCATTCATATCCGCTTTGATGACGATTGCTCCCTTGTCTGCCAAGGCCAATGCCTCAGGATTGTTTGGATTGCGTGTCACGGCACGCACTTGAAAGTGCGATGAATCTCGCAATAATGCACGTGCCACAGAGTTTCCCAGAGTGCCTGTGGCACCGAACACTGCAATTACCATGACCATCTTGAAAGATTATTCCAAAATTCAACTGCAAAGTAAACATACATGATATTACACTTTATCAAGTTATAAACCACAAGTGAACCTGACTCAGTGACTGGGTAAATGAAACTTTTTGCATTACAATGTAAATACTGTTGAAACCTTACCGTTTTGAAAAATAAAAAGACATATTTTAATATCATCGACTCTTTGTGCACAAAAATTCATCAGGAAGAAGTATTTACATGCTTGTAATTTTTGTATGAAGCCCAAGTACGACCAAGTGTTGGCCAGACTACACTAGTGGGGCTAACTATAACCATAGAGAAAGGACCATTGCTATAACTTGCATGGTATAAATTCCCAACACAGCCAGGGCACAGCCACTGCGTGCCCTCCATCCAGATCCATGCCGCACCGATCATGTGTCCAGATGGCACGCAGTCAAGTTTGAAAACAATATTCAAAACACATATAAAATACATCAAATTGTAACACCTGTTTAAAAAGTGCAACCTTTTGTTGCTATTGCATAAAATTATTTTCTTTTCAATCAACTGTTGCCTTAAAAAAAATCATTTTTTGTCTCTACTTACAAGTTACATACACTTCCGACAGGTGGGAAATTCGACAGGTGTACCGTTGCTACAGACGCCTCAATCAATTAACGAGTAATGAATCAACAAACAGACGAACGCTAATCCAATATTAGTTATAAACTTGTATTTGGCATTTCTTTAATGTTTGCGTTTAGAAATATCTGTGAAATATTTGGACGGAATAATTGTGTACAAAATGTTTTTATTATAATTTAATACATTACCTAATACTTATTTTTTTCATGGATGGTAACTAAAGAGGTACCTTAATATTGACACGTACTATAAGTTCTAAAATATACAACTTTCCCGAACTTTTGATAGTATGAAACGCCGCATACACAAAATTCAGAAAGCCCGTGCCTGAATATTAACCCCTTTTCTGGCTGACAACAATAATTCGCGTAAATTTGTCCTGATCCCAATTTAATTGCTTAACTAATTAAAGGGAATGTCGTGCAATAGGGGTTTCAGAAATGTGTTATCAAATCCTACTGGACGTTTATTGCAAAATTTAAAAATATTTTAAGAATAAGATAAGCTGATTAAAAAATGATTGAAAATTTCTACTGCTCAGGGCTAAATTTCACAGAGCTGCTTAAGAACAAAAAAGTAGCTAAGCACAACAAAATCATGCTTACCAGAATAAATATCATGGTCCAATTCCATAAAGACTGTAGTAAGCACAAAAAACTTGCTAAGCACAGAAAAACGTGCTTAGCTGAAACAGGTTACCAGCCAAAGTTTCGTAGAGTTGCTACTGGTCCCCCAACTCATTTTTGCTTCAGAAAGAAATTTGGTAAGCAGTATTTTTACTGCTTAACAGCTTTATGAAATTGAGCCCATTTCACATATTAATACCATGTGTGACTGATATATCTAGCTTACTTTTGCTAAGCAGAAAATTTTCTCTGCTAAAGCAGCTCAACGTAATTGTGCCCTAGTATTTGAGAGTTGTTAGGGCATTATTGTTACTGCCCTTCAAGATATGTTATTTCCTTTACCATGATAACAACAGAATGATAAATAAACACATAATATAGGTCCTCAGCATTGATTCAAGTTTATTCAACACGGTAAAATTACTCACAAAATACATGTTTATAATTATGTACAGGAATTTAAAAGAAAAACAGGTTGAGGCACAGTTATATACAACTTATTTCTTCAATGGAAATAAAGATAACTTGGACGGAATTTAATTATGAGTAACCAAGGAAACTAAGGCATAAAAATATCAAAATAAAGTCATTATTAATTGTTATTATTTAAACAGTTTAATATAAACAAAGCTACAAATAGAAGTAAGTAGGGTTTATTTGCAACACCTAGTTCAACATGATGAAATATTTGTACATTAACCCTCCTACTGTTCGCAACATTTTCAAGTGAGTTGACCAACCATTTGAAACCATTCAACTGCCAAAGTTGTGTATGGTGGCACAACTGTGCACAGAACTAACTGTGTACTGTGTACTGTGTACATGCATTCCCTCATGGTATCATATTGCAAGGCTGGCATCGCTTATCTATCATTCAAAACCACAGTGAATGGTATTGAATGGTCAGACAGCAAGAGGGTTAAAGTTTGAAAACCTGACCCCAATTCATTGGGCGAGGGCAATGGTTTAGTCATTTAGTTCAATGCCTGTCATGCCTCCAGCAAAGTCACCCAAAACAGAGTCATCCCCTTACAAAGTCGCCCCCTCCACAAACAAACTTGTCATCACAACCAACATGCGAGCATTTTAATTACCCTTTTGGGATATAATAACGATTAATTGAATTGAAGAGTTGGTCCAAGAACTGGGCCCAACTTCATAAAGCCAACTGTTTATTGGGGTAGCACATTTTGAGCTTACTGTAGATGTGTGGTAAGCAAAAGTGCATTTCATAAACCATTATGAAGATTTGACAGGTCATGTTTGTGTTCCGATGGATTTGCATTGCTGCGCCACTCATCTGCTTACATTTTGCTTTGCTTATACATGTAGTTTACTACAGTATTTATGAAATAAGAACTGTGCTAGGCATGTTTTTGTGCAAACATCTTTGGATGACGTTACATTCTAAACTTGTTATTATCATAATACTGCCATGTTCTCTCTCCTCAAGCTATGTATACCGAACTGAGGCCAGGCTCACAGCTTTGCTTAAGCAGATATTGCTTAACAACTTGCAGCTAAGCCAAAATTAGCAGGATACCAATCACAGATGTTACATGCGACATGGTATTATGGCTGGTAACCTTATTCTAGTGAGCATAATTTAGTTGTGATTAGCTTCTAATTATGCTTAGACAGCTCTAGGCAGCTTAGTGGTCGCGGTCGAGGGCCTAGTGTACTATGGTGGCTAAGTCATCAGGGAAGACACTCTTAACTATAATTTGCTTTTCTTCATTCAGGTGTAAATGGGTAGCTGTGATGGCAGAGATGGTTCTTGTGATTTAGCTTGATGCACTACTTAATTGGCAGCACAGGCTGTACACTCCCAAGAGAGCTGAGATGGTTTAAGGAATGAAACAAATGGTCCAGTGTCCAGGTGTAATAATGTTAGAGTGCCATACAAGAAGCCACCATTACTAGTATTATTATTATGAAATTGGGCCTGAGGGTGAATCTTCCTTGTATAAAAAATACCAGTAATTATGGTACGATTGTTTTTTATATATAGGGGAACGTGGTAGCTTCATAACGGTTCAAAGAAAAATATTATTAGGTCAAGTCTTAAAGCACCAGTGATTTTGAAACATTCCCTCGGGCTCTCACTGGACCCAATGGACAGCGGTCTTTAATGGCGAGTTCATTGACAAGAGATGATGTGGCTGCACTTGTCCCTCCTCCAAGAAGCTGGTCAGAGTAGAAGAGTGCCTATGAGGTAAGAGGAAAACAGTAAAAACTAAATAATATAATATAATACAAGGTTACCAAAACATCCCTATACAAAAATGTTGAGGTCCATTTTTTTTCAGAATGATGTCATCAGATGTTTTGGATGTTGACAAATTTTTGCACTGGAAGGGTATTGAATAAAATGGCAATTTACACAATTTTAATGTGAGGTTAGAGACTTGTAATTTGTTTTCGTAACTCACATGAGGACTCTATCTGTGGCATGGCGAGTTGCTTCATTGGAGATGCATGTGTTGTTTGTGTTACCCAAGTCAGAGTTGTTGTTAGACAGTTAGGCCTTGTCTGAATCAAGTGACTTCGCCTGCAGCTATGGCTGTGGCTGCATTGACAACAATGAAGAATATGCCTCTTCAGTGATCTGGCCATAGTCACTGCCGGAGCTATCAATTCGGACATGGCTCTACTGTGGGCAGTCTATTATTTTGACACTAAATACGTGTATTTAATAGATGTTAAATACGTGTTTTTCAAATCTGTTTGAAATTTTTGTTGGGAACTGTTGGATTTGGAGTTTTTACCTGTGGTCCACTTGATGATTGGATCCCAACAGAGCGTGTCTTGACCCCATGTAGTCTGTTCAACCGACTCGTCGCTGATAGCTGCCTCATTTTATCAGCTTGGTAGGATGCAGGCTTGGGTCTGGGTACCAGACCAAGGTCTCCCAGTTGGTAATGGGGCAGTGGTCCATGACCCTTAGCGATGGGTGAGAGCATTGCAGCGCTATAGGTGATAAAAAAATTCATGCATGGAGTTACTTTCTACAAGGATGACAAATGTGAATACCAACAAAACATTGCAGCTTCCTTTGAATTTTTGTTTAACACACCGGTTTTATATGTTCAGGCAATTCTCAGGCAAGTTTTTGTCTCAATTTTATATTAAGCCAGATGGTAACAGCTACTTATATTCCTGTGACCATTTTAACAGATCAAATCTTCTGGACCCAGAAGTCCGTCAGTCTGACTCAATGATGAAATTCAAAAAACTGTTGAAGACTGAACTCATTAATTTGTTTATTGTTGATTCTTTATTTGTTCAGCCCCTTGATCTAGTGTCTAGGATATGTGCGCTTTATAAGAACTCTGTATTATTATTATTATGGCATAAAAGTATGTCCTGAATTTTGCAGCTTTTTTGAATGCAAAAAATTGAGAGTGGGGTAGGCAGAACTCGCCACTGGAGTTTTCACTCACCCTGGTTTGAATCCCTTGCCTGATCCTGGCATGTTTGACTGTCGACTCTTCGTCCGATACAAGACGTCATCTTCCCTCAAGAAGCTCGCTGGTGATGGGCCAACTCCGATGGCAGCAGCACTGTTGAGGATGACCAGAAGGTTTTCCAGCATGCTGTCACGCTGCTCAATGCCATCATCCTCATCTGCATCCTCTTCATCACCTTCCTCTGGCCTTGACTGATGAGTTCAAATAAATAATCTTACTTTTAGGGAAGCAGTAAAAACTTTATTTGAAACTGTTCACTTGCTTTTCTGGGCCCAATTTCATAGAGCTACTAAGCAACAAATTAATCACTTTTTGCTAAGCAAAAAATGAGCAGGGCCCAATTTCATAAAGCATGTAAGCACAGAAATTTGCTAAGCACAGAAACTTATTGCTTAGCGGAACTGATACCAGCCAAAATTCCACAAGTTAACACTGTCTTGACTGGTGCCCCACTTAACACAGAAATTTCCTAAGCAGTATTTTTTGCTTAACAGCTTTATGAAATTTGGCCCAGGATACTAGTCACAGACGGTACATGTGATATGCTGTTTTGGCCGGTAACCTTATTCTGGTGAGCGATTGTTTTTGTTGTGCTAAGCCAATCGTTGCGCTTAAGCAACTCTATGACATTGGGCTCAAAGTTAGAGTTAGGCAAAACAAGCTGCTGCATTTTATATACTTAGTCTTTGAATCGAGAAAATTTATAGCATAAGTGAGTATTCCAAAGATACGAAAGTAGTAAGTTTATTTTGAATACTCTCCGTGAATCTAGATTAGGCACATATCCGCGCGGGCCAATTTCATAGAGCTGATTAAGTAGAAAATATTGCATAACAAATTTCTGCTGATCAAAAGTTAGGAAGAAACCAGTCTAAAATGGTCATTAATGGCATATTATTCTAGCTGTGTTGTGCTTAAGCAGCTCTATGAAACTGGGCCATCTGAAGACAGTCTGCAGGTTCTTATGATATACTCAGAAGTACTTACTGTAAGTATCCTATGCATTGAGTAAGCCGCTTCGGCTAGTATCCTCTCCAGCCGCTCTTTATTCTTTAGAATCTGCTTCTTCTCTTTCTCCATCAGCTCTATCCTGTCTTCTAGTTGCTCTATCTCTTTGCCCATGGACTGCATCTCTTCACGGGATGACTCGGTCTGCTGACGGAGGAGGGCTGTCTCCGCTTCTACCTCCATAAGCTCTTTCTCGCGCTCCTCGAGGTCGATGATGAGTGATTCTTGCTGCTTGGCTTTCTCCGTTAGCATTCGAATGACCTGTGGTAACAAAGAAATAGAAGGGAGCAAAATTTAACCTTTGAAGGGTAACGTCTGCAGGCCTGGCACTTTGTTCTTGTATGGGCAAGGTACCTTTTTTCGTTAGTAAAGGGCACCTCAATGAAATAAATGTAACTTTTATTTGTACTGGAACAGTTCAAAGGGTAGCAAGACAATGACCCGGGGCATGGAAGCAATTGCCTATGTTGCCTCCGGGTAGCATCAGGCATGCTTCTGCATACATCATTTCATAACCACTTATTAAACCATTCAAAATAAAACAACATTCTCATGACTCATTGACCAAAATTATATAGACCTGGTGCCGCCATCTTGATTTTTCTACCACTCAAATCAATGTTAACCAAACCGAGGCTGGAAGGGAAAAAATACCTGGTACTTTTCTAGAAGAATGAGAATCACTGTTCAGTAATGCTATTTCACACAGGGAGCAAGACTAAATGGGGCATGTATATATCTTATAACTATTTCTAACTGAGGCTGGAAGGGAAAAATAGTAAAGTACTTTTCTAGAAGCATGAGAATCATTGTTCAGTTATGCTATTTCACACAGGGAGCAAGACTAAATGTGGCATGTATATATCTTATAACTAATTCTACCTTTTGATTGCTGTGATTCTTCTTAGCCAATTCCTTCTCGTTGTTCTCCAGCATGTCCAGCTGCTGCAGCTGTTTCTTCTCCTTTGCTTGCTGCTGCTCATTTTCTTCGATCAACTCCATCGTCTTGTCGGACATCTTGGACAGCTGGGCGTGGATGCTGACATTCTCGCGGATGGTGCGCTTGGTGGTGTCGGCCATCTGTTTATTGGAGACCTTACGGAACTCAGCGGCAACTTGATTGACGCGGAGGACCATCTCTCGTTTCAACCTGTTAAAAGAAACAAACACTGAATAGGTAACTTTTTTACTCGTTTAGGAGATCTACAGTGTTTATAAGATTTCAGCATAGTAGTAGTAGTATTAGTAGGCCTCCCTCTAAGGTTATGCCTAAGAGATGGCTGCTGCATAATGATCCAGAGCCGACCTTTTTCAGCCTTCCTGCTGGCTTCTGTTGAAAAGTGGAGGCTTCTGGGGCTACAGATTTTAGCATAACAGCCACTAAAGGTACAGTGAAATTCCTTCTTCTATTTCCCAGTACAACTACAATACTATGCATTATCAGTTATTTATCAGTCATTTTATTTCAGAAACACTTGTTTTAATGTTTTTTCAAAGTAACACTCAGTCTTATCTTCATAAAAATATGCAGAAGTTGTTTGTTCAATTTTTTTTAAGCTACAGCCTTTCTTGATCAAGTAAGGTTTTAGGTAACACCATGTTCTGAAAAGAACCGATGGTGAAACAACTTGATGTCTACGATCAGAATGCTGGACTCGTAAAGGCGAGAAAGTTGGATGTGGATTCTGTGGTGAGGATTATCTTGATGATGTGAAAAGGCAATAAAATAATATTTGAAGCTTTGTAGGAAGTCATTATGCTTTTGTCCAAATTGATCCCACTAATCTAATAACTGATGACTTAATCACTGACCAATCAGAGACTGTGTACCCACCTGTCTTTGTCAACCACCTGTTTCCTCTCCAACTGGTAGATCTGTTCCTTGTGTTCTGTCTGCTGATTGTCAAGCTCCTGCTCCATCTGTGCAAACTTAGCCATAAGGTCCTCCTTCTGAACTTTGAACTCTTCCAACGATGCAAGCTTTCCACCTTAAATGCAACATAAGGTAGAAATTAAAAAAGTTGTACCGCAAAACAAACCTAAAAAACTAGTACAATACATAATCCAACTGTCTCCGTTTCTGCCTGAGGTACAATAGCCGTCCATGAATGTTTTACCAATTTATTTTCAATTAAAAATAAAGTAATTTTGATCTGCAACAGAAACCTTGCAAGTTGCATACGCTGAGGACGAACACTAGAAACGCGTAAATATCAGCTCATGATATGTTTTCCTCAGTGAGGGTGCCATTTGAGCTTGTGACATCATGCAAGGGGTCTATAAGCCATTTGCGAGTTAGATTTGAATAGTGTCTGGTTTAACAGTTTGCTAAGTCACAAGTTACCGCTTAAATTTGAATTCCTCAGACTAAAGAAACAGTTGCTATGTCACATGAATGATTTGGGGCAAGCTTTTGCCTCGTTACAAATAAAACAGTGAACACCCATAAACAATTCCGAACGAATGTTTATGGCACAATGTTACCAGGGTTTGCTCATCGGTTGCTACACAAAAGCTTGACACAAACCATTTGACACAGCAATTGTCTCTACACTCAAATCAAATCAAATTTAACTGGTAACTTGTAAAGTAAGTCATTGTACCAGAGATTATTCAAGTCTAATGGCTTATTGCCTTCCACTACAATCCAAGTATTTAACAAAAGTGCTCTTTACCAAGCCTTGATTTATTTTTCACTGACTGTTTAAATGCATATTTTTTTAAGTTGTACCCGAGTTAAATTGTACGGGTTTAATTATGAAGATAGTATTTCTTACTCAGAATCATATTTTCTGATGTGAGCTGATCTTTAGTTTCTTGGAATTCCGTTCTGAGCTGAGCAAGCTGCTGCTCGTAAGCATCCTTCTCCGAATCCTTGATCTGTTGTAGACCGACGAGACGATCGTTCAGGTCAGCGATGTCATTCTGTCTCTGCTCTAGCTGCTTCTTCAGGAAGGAGACGATTTCCTTTTTGTCTGTGCCCATCTGATCGTACTGGGCCCGGAATTCTCCATTAGCCACCTCA
This sequence comes from Leptasterias polaris, assembly GCA_037783415.1. Lineage (NCBI taxonomy): Eukaryota > Metazoa > Echinodermata > Asteroidea > Forcipulatida > Asteriidae > Leptasterias > Leptasterias polaris. The sequence goes on from JAZGTN010000078.1 coordinate 1,316,444, forward strand.
AGTTCATCGCATTTTCGTTGGTATCTGTGTTGTAAAGATGATCATCAGTTTTGTTGTTGAATGTATAGCAGATTGTATTGTAAAAATTTCAGTGGAAAATCTTAGCAGGGCCAACAGGTCAAATTTCTATAAGTTAAAATCCTGCCTGTCTCACCTATATGTACAGCTGCACTGGTTAACACATTCTTCAAAACATTATACCTCTTTGTTAGTCTTGTATTTTGCCAAGTTTCTTAAAACTTGATTAACTAAATCTACCTCATACACTTGTAATGCAAATGATCGGCCACAAATAAGTCTGTTATAGCAATAAAGACAAGTATACTTTACTTGAATTTTCATTAATTATTTTTAGCAGGACCAGCTGCTGGATTTTGTTACAGATTTTGTTTTGGGGGGCAATAGGAGAACGCAACACACAAGTGAAAATAACAATAACTAGTTCTTTAATATAGCGCATTTTACAATAACGTAATAAATGCTTTACTTTAGATTCCTTGTCATTGAGACAATAACATTCCTTTAATCTTTCTCAGCTCCCTGGAGAGTATACAGCCCCGAGCTACCATGGTACCCTGAAGGTTTTTTCAAACACAATATCAACCTCTACCCTTGCAGGTACCCATTTATACCCATTTATACCCCAAGGTGATTCAATATATCACACCAGGCCTGAAATTACACTGCGGCAACGATGGCCAGTAATGTAATCAGGAACTGGCCATGAAGCCCTCCAAACTTTGGCTTGCTCCAAAGCCAAAGTGGCCTTGCCCTACAAATATTGTCATTCTAGGCCTGCCCTCCCAATCTTGTGTAACTGTCTTATAAATTGATAGCACATGGACCTTATGCATTGATGATGTCATGACGCCACCATCTTAGTTAGAGGTAAAACAATGATTAGAACTTCGTTCGACCTTTAGCCAAGGGTGTCCTACTCAAATGACATCATATGTGCATAACTTCCATAAGATCTATATCAAGTTGGAGAAGGCAAAGACAAAGTTAAACAATTACTCACCTGAACAGCCTCTGTTCAAGGTCGCGTATCTGTATAAGGAAGAATTCCTTACTGACCTCGGTCAGGTTGGCCCCAGAGGGCGCTGAGGAAGCCCTTTCAGATTTCTTCCCACTCTTCTTACCACTTTTCTTCCCCTTCTTCTTGCCTCCTTTCTTCTTTGGTGGCATGTTTCTCCCAAAGATTCAAGTCAACCAAGTATTTAGTAATTGTCACACTTTTTTTTTCAACTTTTCAACTCAAAACTGAGATTCTAGAAGGTCCATCAAAGTACAAGAATGCCGTTACTTCATCTTGTTGTCCGCAAGTGTGTATTCGCGATCAATCCAAATTGAGTTTAACTTGTGTAACTGTAGTGTAATTGTCAGCAACTGCAAAAAATAAAAATTACACAAAATAATATGTCTTTCATGAAGTTATGGCGAAGAAACTTTAGCTTTAATACCAGCAGTGCAGGTCACAAAATACCTACAAGAAAAAAAATCTGGCATTCAGTAAATGCTCCCTTATGTTCACTCAACCCCCCCCCCCATTCCCCCCCCCCCCCCCATTTCCCTACCCCCTTTATTTTAAGCTTTTGTCAACCACACACACACACACAATTGTGTGTAACAGCCTGCAATCGTGGACCCTCCTTTGTTCAACTCTTTGTGATAGCAACCGTGGACCACAAAGCTTTCCTTTGTGATAGCAACCGTGGACCTATTGTCCTCTTTTGTTATAGGTCCCGGTTTGAATGTGGTTACCTACTTACACACACACACAGACGGGACACAAACGGCTTGTAAATGTAACAGTGCACAAACTTGTTTTCTAATCATGGAAAGTTTGTTGTTCTTTCTTCAGTACATTCGGCACATGTCGGTGCTTACCTATCTAGAAATTCATATCATAATCAGTTTCAAAGGAAATAAACAAAGGAACTATCATGGACTACAAATAAACTAGAAAACTGTCAAAAATCTTACCACAAGAAATTCTATCATGGCGCGATCACACCTTGCTCTAAATGATCACACACTGCGCTGCATGCTACCAGGCTGAAGTGAGCACCGAATTTGGGCCCAGCACCGAATCAGGCCCAGCACCGAATTTCTCCTCAGCACCGAATTTCAAAATTTCCGATAAAGACCGTCACTACATGTCAATAACAACACAAAGACGGTGTGTCCTACATGCCTACTTTAAATAAGGTTGTGTCACCTTTAATTTATGAAATTTTAATATTTTTCTTCATAGATCTGTTTGGTACATCCCTGGCTATATCTCCTAAGCGGAAACATATTCTCAGGCCACTAATTAGCTCAGCCCAACTAATTAAACATTGCCTCAAATTAGCGCGATAGCCACACAATGTACAAAGTATGTAAAACATACCTAACTTTGACGAAATTTGTGTCACCTTTAATTTATGAAATTTTAATATTTTTTTTCATAGATCTGTTTATTATATCCCTAGCCATAACTCCTAGGCGGAAAAATATTCTCAGGTCACTAATGAGCTCAGCCCAACTAATTAAACATTGTCCTAAATTAGCGCGTGTATAGCCACACAATGTACAAAGTATGTAAAACATACCTAACTTTGACGAAATTTGTGTCACCTTTAATTTATGAATTTTTTATTTTTTTTTTAATAGATCTGTTTATTATATCCCTAGCCATAACTCCTAGGCGGAAAAATATTCTCAGGTCACTAATGAGCTCAGCCCAACTAATTAAACATTGTCCTAAATTAGCGCGTGTATAGCCACACAATGTACAAAGTATGTAAAACATACCTAACTTTGACGAAATTTGTGTCACCTTTAATTTATGAAATTTTAATTTTTTTTTTCATAGATCTGTTTATTATATCCCTAGCAATAACTCCTAGGCGGAAAAATATTCTCAGGTCACTAATGAGCTCAGCCCAACTAATTAAACATTGTCCTAAATTAGCGCGTGTATAGCCACACAATGTACAAAGTATGTAAAACATACCTAACTTTGACGAAATTTGTGTCACCTTTAATTTATGAAATTTTAATATTTTTTTTCATAGATCTGTTTATTATATCCCTAGCCATAACTCCTAGGCGGAAAAATATTCTCAGGTCACTAATGAGCTCAGCCCAACTAATTAAACATTGTCCTAAATTAGCGCGTGTATAGCCACACAATGTACAAAGTATGTAAAACATACCTAACTTTGACGAAATTTGTGTCACCTTTAATTTATGAAATTTTAATATTTTTTTTCATAGATCTGTTTATTATATCCCTAGCCATAACTCCTAGGCGGAAAAATATTCTCAGGTCACTAATGAGCTCAGCCCAACTAATTAAACATTGTCCTAAATTAGCGCGTGTATAGCCACACAATGTACAAAGTATGTAAAACATACCTAACTTTGACGAAATTTGTGTCACCTTTAATTTATGAAATTTTAATATTTTTTTTCATAGATCTGTTTATTATATCCCTAGCCATAACTCCTAGGCGGAAAAATATTCTCAGGTCACTAATGAGCTCAGCCCAACTAATTAAACATTGTCCTAAATTAGCGCGTGTATAGCCACACAATGTACAAAGTATGTAAAACATACCTAACTTTGACGAAATTTGTGTCACCTTTAATTTATGAAATTGTAATATTTTTTTTCATAGATCTGTTTATTATATCCCTAGCCATAACTCCTAGGCGGAAAAATATTCTCAGGTCACTAATGAGCTCAGCCCAACTAATTAAACATTGTCCTAAATTAGCGCGTGTATAGCCACACAATGTACAAAGTATGTAAAACATACCTAACTTTGACGAAATTTGTGTCACCTTTAATTTATGAAATTTTAATATTTTTTTTCATAGATCTGTTTATTATATCCCTAGCCATAACTCCTAGGCGGAAAAATATTCTCAGGTCACTAATGAGCTCAGCCCAACTAATTAAACATTGTCCTAAATTAGCGCGTGTATAGCCACACAATGTACAAAGTATGTAAAACATACCTAACTTTGACGAAATTTGTGTCACCTTTAATTTATGAAATTATAATATTTTTCTTCATAGATCTGTTTATTATATCCCTAGGCATATCTCCTGGGCGGAAAAATATTCTCAGGTCACTAATGAGCTCAGCCCAACTAATTAAACATTGTCCTAAATTAACGCGTGTATAGCCACACAATGTACAAAGTATGTAAAACATACCTAACTTTGACGAAATTTGTGTCACCTTTAATTTATGAAATTTTAATATTTTTTTTCATAGATCTGTTTATTATATCCCTAGCCATAACTCCTAGGCGAAAAAATATTCTCAGGTCACTAATGAGCTCAGCCCAACTAATTAAACATTGTCCTAAATTAGCGCGTGTATAGCCACACAATGTACAAAGTATGTAAAACATACCTAACTTTGACGAAATTTGTGTCACCTTTAATTTATGATTTTTATTTTTTTTTTTTCATAGATCTGTTTGTTACATCCCTAGCCATAACTCCTGGGCGGAATAATATTCTCAGGCCACTAATTGGCTCAGCCCAACTAATTAAACATTGTCCTAAATTAACGCGTGTATAGCCACACAATGTACAAAGTATGTAAAACATACCTAACTTTGACGAAAGTTATGTCACCTTTAATTTATGAAATTGTAATATTTTTTTTCATAGATCTGTTTATTATATCCCTAGCCATAACTCCTAGGCGGAAAAATATTCTCAGGTCACTAATGAGCTCAGCCCAACTAATTAAACATTGTCCTAAATTAGCGCGTGTATAGCCACACAATGTACAAAGTATGTAAAACATACCTAACTTTGACGAAATTTGTGTCACCTTTAATTTATGAAATTTTAATATTTTTCTTCATAGATCTGTTTATTATATCCCTAGGCATATCTCCTGGGCGGAAAAATATTCTCAGGTCACTAATGAGCTCAGCCCAACTAATTAAACATTGTCCTAAATTAGCGCGTGTATAGCCACACAATGTACAAAGTATGTAAAACATACCTAACTTTGACGAAATTTGTGTCACCTTTAATTTATGAAATTTTAATATTTTTTTTCATAGATCTGTTTATTATATCCCTAGCCATAACTCCTAGGCGGAAAAATATTCTCAGGTCACTAATGAGCTCAGCCCAACTAATTAAACATTGTCCTAAATTAGCGCGTGTATAGCCACACAATGTACAAAGTATGTAAAACATACCTAACTTTGACGAAATTTGTGTCACCTTTAATTTATGAAATTTTAATTTTTTTTTTCATAGATCTGTTTATTATATCCCTAGCCATAACTCCTAGGCGGAAAAATATTCTCAGGTCACTAATGAGCTCAGCCCAACTAATTAAACATTGTCCTAAATTAGCGCGTGTATAGCCACACAATGTACAAAGTATGTAAAACATACCTAACTTTGACGAAATTTGTGTCACCTTTAATTTATGAAATTTTAATATTTTTTTTCATAGATCTGTTTATTATATCCCTAGCCATAACTCCTAGGCGGAAAAATATTCTCAGGTCACTAATGAGCTCAGCCCAACTAATTAAACATTGTCCTAAATTAGCGCGTGTATAGCCACACAATGTACAAAGTATGTAAAACATACCTAACTTTGACGAAATTTGTGTCACCTTTAATTTATGAAATTATAATATTTTTCTTCATAGATCTGTTTATTATATCCCTAGGCATATCTCCTGGGCGGAAAAATATTCTCAGGTCACTAATGAGCTCAGCCCAACTAATTAAACATTGTCCTAAATTAACGCGTGTATAGCCACACAATGTACAAAGTATGTAAAACATACCTAACTTTGACGAAATTTGTGTCACCTTTAATTTATGAAATTTTAATATTTTTTTTCATAGATCTGTTTATTATATCCCTAGCCATAACTCCTAGGCGAAAAAATATTCTCAGGTCACTAATGAGCTCAGCCCAACTAATTAAACATTGTCCTAAATTAGCGCGTGTATAGCCACACAATGTACAAAGTATGTAAAACATACCTAACTTTGACGAAATTTGTGTCACCTTTAATTTATGATTTTTTTTTTTTTTTTTTCATAGATCTGTTTGTTACATCCCTAGCCATAACTCCTGGGCGGAATAATATTCTCAGGCCACTAATTGGCTCAGCCCAACTAATTAAACATTGTCCTAAATTAACGCGTGTATAGCCACACAATGTACAAAGTATGTAAAACATACCTAACTTTGACGAAAGTTATGTCACCTTTAATTTATGAAATTGTAATATTTTTTTTCATAGATCTGTTTATTATATCCCTAGCCATAACTCCTAGGCGGAAAAATATTCTCAGGTCACTAATGAGCTCAGCCCAACTAATTAAACATTGTCCTAAATTAGCGCGTGTATAGCCACACAATGTACAAAGTATGTAAAACATACCTAACTTTGACGAAATTTGTGTCACCTTTAATTTATGAAATTTTAATATTTTTCTTCATAGATCTGTTTATTATATCCCTAGGCATATCTCCTGGGCGGAAAAATATTCTCAGGTCACTAATGAGCTCAGCCCAACTAATTAAACATTGTCCTAAATTAACGCGTGTATAGCCACACAATGTACAAAGTATGTAAAACATACCTAACTTTGACGAAATTTGTGTCACCTTTAATTTATGAAATTTTAATATTTTTTTTCATAGATCTGTTTATTATATCCCTAGCCATAACTCCTAGGCGGAAAAATATTCTCAGGTCACTAATGAGCTCAGCCCAACTAATTAAACATTGTCCTAAATTAGCGCGTGTATAGCCACACAATGTACAAAGTATGTAAAACATACCTAACTTTGACGAAATTTGTGTCACCTTTAATTTATGAAATTATAATTTTTTTTTTCATAGATCTGTTTGTTACATCCCTAGCCATAACTCCTGGGCGGAAAAATATTCTCAGGCCACTAATTGGCTCAGCCCAACTAATTAAACATTGTCCTAAATTAACGCGTGTATAGCCACACAATGTACAAAGTATGTAAAACATACCTAACTTTGACGAAAGTTGTGTCACCTTTAATTTATGAAATTTTAATATTTTTTTTTTTAGATCTGTTTATTATATCCCTAGCCATAACTCCTAGGCGGAAAAATATTCTCAGGTCACTAATGAGCTCAGCCCAACTAATTAAACATTGTCCTAAATTAGCGCGTGTATAGCCACACAATGTACAAAGTATGTAAAACATACCTAACTTTGACGAAATTTGTGTCACCTTTAATTTATGAAATTTTAATATTTTTCTTCATAGATCTGTTTATTATATCCCTAGGCATATTTCCTGGGCGGAAAAATATTCTCAGGTCACTAATGAGCTCAGCCCAACTAATTAAACATTGTCCTAAATTAACGCGTGTATAGCCACACAATGTACAAAGTATGTAAAACATACCTAACTTTGACGAAATTTGTGTCACCTTTAATTTATGAAATTTTAATATTATTTTTCATAGATCTGTTTATTATATCCCTAGCCATAACTCCTAGGCGGAAAAATATTCTCAGGTCACTAATGAGCTCAGCCCAACTAATTAAACATTGTCCTAAATTAGCGCGTGTATAGCCACACAATGTACAAAGTATGTAAAACATACCTAACTTTGACGAAATTTGTGTCACCTTTAATTTATGAAATTTAAATTTTTTTTTTCATAGATCTGTTTGTTACATCCCTAGCCATAACTTCTGGGCGGAAAAATATTCTCAGGCCACTAATTGGCTCAGCCCAACTAATTAAACATTGTCCTAAATTAACGCGTGTATAGCCACACAATGTACAAAGTATGTAAAACATACCTAACTTTGACGAAAGTTGTGTCACCTTTAATTTATGAAATTTTAATATTTTTTTTCATAGATCTGTTTATTATATCCCTAGCCATAACTCCTAGGCGGAAAAATATTCTCAGGTCACTAATGAGCTCAGCCCAACTAATTAAACATTGTCCTAAATTAGCGCGTGTATAGCCACACAATGTACAAAGTATGTAAAACATACCTAACTTTGACGAAATTTGTGTCACCTTTAATTTATGAAATTAAATTTTTTTTTTTCATAGATCTGTTTATTACATCCCTAGCCATAACTCCTAGGCGGAAATTTTTTCTCAGGCCATTAATTACCTCAGCCCAACTAATTAAAGATTGTCTCAAATTAGCAAGTGTGTAGCCACACAATGTACAAAGTATGTAAAACATACCTAACTTTGACGAAAGTTGTGTCACCTTTAAATTATGAAATTTTAATATTTTTTTTCATAGATCTGTTTGTTACATCCCTAGCCATAACTCCTGGGCGGAAAAATATTCTCAGGCCACTAATTGGCTCAGCCCAACTGATTAAAGATTGTCTCAAATTAGCAAGTGTTTACCTTGATAGCCACACAATGTACAAAGTATGTAAAACATCTAACTTTGACGAAATTTGTGTCACCTTTAATTTATGAAATTTTAATTTTTCTTTTCACAGATCTGTTTATTACATCCCTAGCCATAACTCCTAGGTGGAAAAATATTCTCAAGCCACTAATCAGCTCAGCCCAACTAATTAAACATTGTCTCAAATTAGCGCGATAGCCACACAATGTACAAAGTATGTAAAACATACCTAACTTTGACGAAAGTTGTGTCACCTTTAAATTATGAAATTTTAATATTTTTTTTCATAGATCTGTTTGTTACATCCCTAGCCATAACTCCTGGGCGGAAAAATATTCTCAGGCCACTAATTGGCTCAGCCCAACTGATTAAAGATTGTCTCAAATTAGCAAGTGTTTACCTTGATAGCCACACAATGTACAAAGTATGTAAAACATCTAACTTTGACGAAATTTGTGTCACCTTTAATTTATGAAATTTTAATTTTTCTTTTCACAGATCTGTTTATTACATCCCTAGCCATAACTCCTAGGTGGAAAAATATTCTCAAGCCACTAATCAGCTCAGCCCAACTAATTAAACATTGTCTCAAATTAGCGCGATAGCCACACAATGTACAAAGTATGTAAAACATACATAACTTTGACGAAAGTTGTGTCACCTTTAATTTATGAAATTTTAATATTTTTTTTTATAGATCTGTTTGTTACATCCCTAGCCATACCTCCTGGGCGGAAAAATATTCTCAGGCCATTAATTACCTCAGCCCAACTAATTAAAGATTGTCTCAAATTAGCAAGTGTGTAGCCACACAATGTACAAAGTATGTAAAACATACCTAACTTTGACGAAAGTTGTGTCACCTTTAAATTATGAAATTTTTATATATTTTTTTCATAGATCTGTTTGTTACATCCCTAGCCATAACTCCTGGGTGGAAAATATTCTCAGGCCACTAATTGGCTCAGCCCAACTGATTAAAGATTGTCTCAAATTAGCAAGTGTTTACCTTGATAGCCACACAATGTACAAAGTATGTAAAACATCTAACTTTGACGAAATTTGTGTCACCTTTAATTTATGAAATTTTAATTTTTCTTTTCACAGATCTGTTTATTACATTCCTAGCCATAACTCCTAGGCGGAAAAATATTCTCAAGCCACTAATCAGCTCAGCCCAACTAATTAAAGATTTTCTCATTTTAGCAAGTGTGTCACCTTTAAATTATGAAATTTTAATATTTTGGAAATGCTTTTTATCAAATGTCAGTTAATCACCACAGCACAGATGATTTGTTTCCCTTTATTACAATAAGTGTGCACCAATATATAAATTGTGTTCGCTTTCACAACCTTTAATTTATCTTCATATCGTATATCGCCATTTACATAACGTTAGTGGTGTTTATGACATTCTGTTTTTCACCTTGTGATGAGTATTTAACATTTCGTATAGCTGTAATCTGATATCCATCAATGTCAATTTGATCGTATTGCTTAATGAAAAAAGACAGCACTGACGGACAACACTTTTAATTGAAAATTAAACACAATGTTTGGATATTTCCTTTCTTTTCCATAGAGGCTCTATCGACACTCAACATGAGAAAACCATGTAAAGACATTAACAAAATAATACAGCATTGATTTAGGTTTCTTGTGATTTACGTTTTACATTAATCTTTTGTAAATTTGAAACATTGTGTAGTATTGGAAGGTTAAACCTTTCTTTTATGTTATTTCTGTATTTAGTTCATACTTATACCCGACACCTCAATGCTTTCGTATTCAATGTGCCGTCTGGAAGCATCCAATCATATGCATTTTCATATGTTAATCAACTCAGTATGCACTATAAAAGATGGTTGAATATTGTTTTGTAACGAATCCATGTCATTCCAAATCAGTGTTTTCAACACAGACATAAAGCAAAACCATCCTGTGAAACTTTTCAAAAAAATAGGTGGCCACACATCTGAAAACTGTCAGGTATGTGGTTTAAAACAATGGAGATGCATTTCCCAACGATACAAAGCAATCCGTAATTTGAGTTTGATACCGTCTTCCTGTGTATATGACCATTTATTACTTCAGGATTAAAAAGGGGAAGCGTCTCCGGTCCCGGTGAACCGCCGGCCCGGACCGCTCCCGTGGGTATAAAACCCAACTCTAGTTCCCTCGATCGCCGCCCCTGGGGTAGGTTTGCGCTCCGTGAGACCGCCGGCTCCGCTCTCGCCCGTCATGGAAAGCCAATTCGTGTACGATTCTATAGGTTTTTAAAAAAAATTATTTTATTTTATGTTTCAGCGGAGCCGAGAGAGGACCGATTCGTGCACGTTGCTATGAGGTTTTCCTTTTTTTTATTATGTTTCAGCGGAGCCGAGAGGACCCTACCCCCTATAGTAGCCCCAACATCCCTAGGGTTGGGGGCGACCTCTTACCCCTACACTTCCGCGGGACTATGGGCCAAAATCGGCTCTTTGAGCTAGGTCACGAAGGCCCTCGTGGGTCTAGAGTCCGAATGCCTCTGCTCCGAAGAGGAGGCGTTCTCGGAACGCAGCGGGTGCCGGCGACAGCCTTACGTATCTCTTGAGGACTTTTTGCCTCTGAACTCGAGCCATTTTCCCGAAGCTCGGAGAACTTGCTTATTTGTCCGTTTTCTGGGCCAGATTTGGTCAAAGTCCGAGGACTTTTCGGATTTTCTCCGGGAGCGCGTGCAGGCGATTTTCAGCCGTCTGCCACGGCGTGGTTTTCTCTCCGCCCGGTGGTTATTTTCTCCGAGAAAGGCCCAGCCAGATAGACCGAGGATCAACGCCGCCGAAGCGGGTCTGGGAGGAATTGCGCCGTGGGCCACGGGGAGATCGCCTCCGTGCCCGCTGGTTTTCCCTTCCTAGGAGTGGGACTTCCCGTAGTCGCCAGGAGTCACCGTGGACCGGAGGGCGACCACCGGTGGAAGCGGCGCGATCCACCCGCAGAGCCGGTAACTCGGTCGCAAGGGCCGTAGGAAGGTCACCAGAGACCCCCAGGAGGTTCCGCCCGGCCCTCAGAAACCGGGTTGGGACACGTTTTCCATGGCCAGGGAGGCATCCCGGGCCGCTGACGCCGAGGGGAAGGATTTTTTTATTTTTCTGAACATTAATTTGTATCCTTTCGAGAGGACCCTACCCCTGTATAGTAGCCACAAGGGTTGAGAGCGACCAGTCGTCCATGCACTTTTCCCGGAGTCCAGGCCCAAAACAGGTCGCTGGGTTCGGTCACCAACACCCTCGTGGGTGCCAGCACCCACGAGCCCGCTTGCTCTGAAGAGGACCCTTCCTCGGAACGCAGCGGGCGCCGCCAAAAGCCTACCGTATTGAGGACTTTTTGCCTCTGAACTCGAGCCGATTACCCGAACCTCGGAGAATCTGCTTTTCTGTCCGTTTATTGGGCCCCTTTTTGGCAAAAGTCCGAGGAGTTTCATGTTTTTACTCCAAGAGCGTGTGCAGCCAATTTTTGACCGTCTCACACGGGGAATTTTTTTCTCGGCCGGCAAATTTTTTTTTTCCGAGGAATATTTTTCCAATTTCTTTTCTTCAAATTTTGTATTTTGTTCCAAATTTTTGTGCTTGTAACTCTGCTCTTTGGGCCCTAGCGGCACCCAGGGGAGGTTACCCTGGGGCCCGCGACCAAAGCAGACCCTCGCCCGGTTTGCCAGCTACCTCTAAATTGTGTCCCGAGGCCAACCTGACCGGCCAGGGGTGTCGGCAGGAGCTCCGCCGTGACCCATCACCTTGCGCCTCCAAACCAAAAACAAAAAAGATTAATCTTAAAAGTTGAGACCCCCCCCCCCCAAAAACAAAAAAAATAAATAAATAAAATAAAAAATAATAAATAAAAAAAACACCCAATAAACGGTATAATTATTTTGAATTAGAACGTTTTGGGGGTCATGCTATTAATAGATTGCGTAAATATAAGAATCTATCACAACCTGGGGGTTCTGTGCTTCAACTTTTGAGGAGACTTGATCAATTTAGGCGTTAAAGTTGGCCCTATTTGACCGGGGAAGTGGAGAAGTGCTTCACGAAAACTGGCAGCAAGTCGGTTTAGGGAAAATTTCATTTTCTGGTGTGTTTTTTTCTGGGGTCGCTAGAAAAAATTCCAAACGGCTGACCTGCCAAAAATTGAAAAGAATTCTGAAGTTAATAGTTGTCCGGAGACTTACACGATTTTTAGCATTGGTTCCTATGGGAGTTTATTTAGTGGGGAGTCCAAGGCCCGTCTAGTTTGTTTCCTTCCAAGTGAAAACACCTCAACGCCGGTGAAAGTTTCCCTACGTCCGGGCATCAATCTTGAAAAATTTCCCTACCCAAAAAATAAATAAATAAAAATTATATATTAATTGCAACGGAAAAGAAAATTAAATGCTACGCGGCAATTAAACCAACAAATTATGTTGCATTATTCTGATTTGTGTTTTTCGTACAGATGAAAAAAATAAAAAATACGGCTTGGGTAAACAATGTAAAAATTACGGGGTGACATGTCATGCTTATAAAGCGCCGCGAGTCCGGTTTCACGGACTGACCGGCTGATATCTAGTTCCCATCATGGTGTGGCGACCGAGTCACATCATTTCCTTTCCTGTCTTGAGCACCCAACTAAATGCACTCCCACTTGCCCACTTCTCCAGCAGAGTCCACTTGCCAAGTAAAATAGGGCCAACTTTAAAAGCCTAAATTTATCAAGTCTCCCCTGCACTGCGTGGCTCTATATGCATGTGTACAAGTCCAGCCCCAACAATGAAACCGCAGTCACATGCATACAGTCACCAATTATTTTAAAATACTAGAGAGGGTTACGATCATCGCAACTAATTCTGATACAGTGTTTTGGGTTTCTTTTTTTGCAATTGTTTCTTCAATAAAATGTTTTTTGCAGTATTTCATGTAACTTTTATTGCGTAGTTGCATCAACAAATGACAAAAATGAAAATAATAAACAATAAATAAATAAATAAAATAACCAAAAAAAGCGTCACAGTAAAATCTCATACCTTATATTATATTTAAAAAAAGATTAAAAAGTTACGTTGCTGGTAGTGTCAGGCGTTCACGCGCTGGAGAGGTTTAGATAGCGCACACTACGCCCCTCTTCTGCAGCAACGATTAGTTCCCTTATTTTGTGGCAAATTGACCCAGCAGCATATCCTCCCCTGTCTCCCCTGCCTAGCCACTAGGGCCCTGACCACTTTAGGGGAGGAAGCAAGGCAGATCCCAATCACACTGTTGCCACAGACAGCAAAAGGCCTTGAACCTATATTAGTGCAGACGGCATTCGAACCCGGATCGCGTGGTCCAAGTGTTGAGACAGTCCCAGCACCTTATCCCACTGCGCTAGTAAGGTGTTGGTACTTTTACCCGTGAGTTTACAATGTATAGCCATACGAGTGCACCCAACCAGACTGGGAGAAAACAACAGACGGCAACATGTATCTATACTGAATGGAGACTCAAAAATTTACAAAATGAAAAAGGAAGAAGAAATATATAAGCAAATCAATGAAATAAACAATTCAATAAATGAAGCAAACCAAAAACAAAAAAGATTAATCTTAAAAGTTGAGACCCCCCCCCAAAAAAAATTAAATAAATAAAATAAAAAATAATAAATAAAAAAAACACCCAATAAACGGTATAATTATTTTGAATTAGAACGTTTTGGGGGTCATGCTATTAATAGATTGCGTAAATATAAGAATCTATCACAACCTGGGGGTTCTGTGCTTCAACTTTTGAGGAGACTTGATCAATTTAGGCGTTAAAGTTGGCCCTATTTGACCGGGGAAGTGGAGAAGTGCTTCACGAAAACTGGCAGCAAGTCGGTTTAGGGAAAATTTCATTTTCTGGTGTGTTTTTTTCTGGGGTCGCTAGAAAAAATTCCAAACGGCTGACCTGCCACAAATTGAAAAGAATTCTGAAGTTAATAGTTGTCCGGAGACTTACACGATTTTTAGCATTGGTTCCTATGGGAGTTTATTTAGTGGGGAGTCCAAGGCCCGTCTAGTTTGTTTCCTTCCAAGTGAAAACACCTCAACGCCGGTGAAAGTTTCCCTACGTCCGGGCATCAATCTTGAAAAATTTCCCTACCCAAAAAATAAATAAATAAAAATTATATATTAATTGCAACGGAAAAGAAAATTAAATGCTACGCGGCAATTAAACCAACAAATTATGTTGCATTATTCTGATTTGTGTTTTTCGTACAGATGAACAAAATAAAAAATACGGCTTGGGTAAACAATGTAAAAATTACGGGGTGACATGTCATGCTTATAAAGCGCCGCGAGTCCGGTTTCACGGACTGACCGGCTGATATCTAGTTCCCATCATGGTGTGGCGACCGAGTCACATCATTTCCTTTCCTGTCTTGAGCACCCAACTAAATGCACTCCCACTTGCCCACTTCTCCAGCAGAGTCCACTTGCCAAGTAAAATAGGGCCAACTTTAAAAGCCTAAATTTATCAAGTCTCCCCTGCACTGCGTGGCTCTATATGCATGTGTACAAGTCCAGCCCCAACAATGAAACCGCAGTCACATGCATACAGTCACCAATTATTTTAAAATACTAGAGAGGGTTACGATCATCGCAACTAATTCTGATACAGTGTTTTGGGTTTCTTTTTTTGCAATTGTTTCTTCAATAAAATGTTTTTTGCAGTATTTCATGTATCTTTTATTGCGTAGTTGCATCAACAAATGACAAAAATGAAAATAATAAACAATAAATAAATAAATAAAATAACCAAAAAAAGCGTCACAGTAAAATCTCATACCTTATATTATATTTAAAAAAATATTAAAAAGTTACGTTGCTGGTAGTGTCAGGCGTTCACGCGCTGGAGAGGTTTAGATAGCGCACACTACGCCCCTCTTCTGCAGCAACGATTAGTTCCCTTATTTTGTGGCAAATTGACCCAGCAGCATATCCTCCCCTGTCTCCCCTGCCTAGCCACTAGGGCCCTGACCACTTTAGGGGAGGAAGCAAGGCAGATCCCAATCACACTGTTGCCACAGACAGCAAAAGGCCCTGAACCTATATTAGTGCAGACGGCATTCGAACCCGGATCGCGTGGTCCAAGTGTTGAGACAGTCCCAGCACCTTATCCCACTGCGCTAGTAAGGTGTTGGTACTTTTACCCGTGAGTTTACAATGTATAGCCATACGAGTGCACCCAACCAGACTGGGAGAAAACAACAGAGCGCAACATGTATCTATACTGAATGGAGACTCAAAAATTAACAAAATGAAAAAGGAAGAAGAAATATATAAGCAAATCAATGAAATAAACAATTCAATAAATGAAGCAAACCAAAAACAAAAAAGATTAATCTTAAAAGTTGAGACCCCCCCCCCCCCAAAAAAAAATAAATAAAATAAAAAATAATAAATAAAAAAAACACCCAATAAACGGTATAATTATTTTGAATTAGAACGTTTTGGGGGTCATGCTATTAATAGATTGCGTAAATATAAGAATCTATCACAACCTGGGGGTTCTGTGCTTCAACTTTTGAGGAGACTTGATCAATTTAGGCGTTAAAGTTGGCCCTATTTGACCGGGGAAGTGGAGAAGTGCTTCACGAAAACTGGCAGCAAGTCGGTTTAGGGAAAATTTCATTTTCTGGTGTTTTTTTTTCTGGGGTCGCTAGAAAAAATTCCAAACGGCTGACCTGCCAAAAATTGAAAAGAATTCTGAAGTTAATAGTTGTCCGGAGACTTACACGATTTTTAGCATTGGTTCCTATGGGAGTTTATTTAGTGGGGAGTCCAAGGCCCGTCTAGTTTGTTTCCTTCCAAGTGAAAACACCTCAACGCCGGTGAAAGTTTCCCTACGTCCGGGCATCAATCTTGAAAAATTTCCCTACCCAAAAAATTAATAAATAAAAATTATATATTAATTGCAACGGAAAAGAAAATTAAATGCTACGCGGCAATTAAACCAACAAATTATGTTGCATTATTCTGATTTGTGTTTTTCGTACAGATGAAAAAAATAAAAAATACGGCTTGGGTAAACAATGTAAAAATTACGGGGTGACATGTCATGCTTATAAAGCGCCGCGAGTCCGGTTTCACGGACTGACCGGCTGATATCTAGTTCCCATCATGGTGTGGCGACCGAGTCACATCATTTCCTTTCCTGTCTTGAGCACCCAACTAAATGCACTCCCACTTGCCCACTTCTCCAGCAGAGTCCACTTGCCAAGTAAAATAGGGCCAACTTTAAAAGCCTAAATTTATCAAGTCTCCCCTGCACTGCGTGGCTCTATATGCATGTGTACAAGTCCAGCCCCAACAATGAAACCGCAGTCACATGCATACAGTCACCAATTATTTTAAAATACTAGAGAGGGTTACGATCATCGCAACTAATTCTGATACAGTGTTTTGGGTTTCTTTTTTTGCAATTGTTTCTTCAATAAAATGTTTTTTGCAGTATTTCATGTAACTTTTATTGCGTAGTTGCATCAACAAATGACAAAAATGAAAATAATAAACAATAAATAAATAAATAAAATAACCAAAAAAAGCGTCACAGTAAAATCTCATACCTTATATTATATTTAAAAAAAGATTAAAAAGTTACGTTGCTGGTAGTGTCAGGCGTTCACGCGCTGGAGAGGTTTAGATAGCGCACACTACGCCCCTCTTCTGCAGCAACGATTAGTTCCCTTATTTTGTGGCAAATTGACCCAGCAGCATATCCTCCCCTGTCTCCCCTGCCTAGCCACTAGGGCCCTGACCACTTTAGGGGAGGAAGCAAGGCAGATCCCAATCACACTGTTGCCACAGACAGCAAAAGGCCTTGAACCTATATTAGTGCAGACGGCATTCGAACCCGGATCGCGTGGTCCAAGTGTTGAGACAGTCCCAGCACCTTATCCCACTGCGCTAGTAAGGTGTTGGTACTTTTACCCGTGAGTTTACAATGTATAGCCATACGAGTGCACCCAACCAGACTGGGAGAAAACAACAGACGGCAACATGTATCTATACTGAATGGAGACTCAAAAATTAACAAAATGAAAAAGGAAGAAGAAATATATAAGCAAATCAATGAAATAAACAATTCAATAAATGAAGCAAACCAAAAACAAAAAAGATTAATCTTAAAAGTTGAGACCCCCCCCCCAAAAATAAAAAATAAAAATAAAATAAAAAATAATAAATAAAAAAAACACCCAATAAACGGTATAATTATTTTGAATTAGAACGTTTTGGGGGTCATGCTATTAATAGATTGCGTAAATATAAGAATCTATCACAACCTGGGGGTTCTGTGCTTCAACTTTTGAGGAGACTTGATCAATTTAGGCGTTAAAGTTGGCCCTATTTGACCGGGGAAGTGGAGAAGTGCTTCACGAAAACTGGCAGCAAGTCGGTTTAGGGAAAATTTCATTTTCTGGTGTGTTTTTTTCTGGGGTCGCTAGAAAAAATTCCAAACGGCTGACCTGCCAAAAATTGAAAAGAATTCTGAAGTTAATAGTTGTCCGGAGACTTACACGATTTTTAGCATTGGTTCCTATGGGAGTTTATTTAGTGGGGAGTCCAAGGCCCGTCTAGTTTGTTTCCTTCCAAGTGAAAACACCTCAACGCCGGTGAAAGTTTCCCTACGTCCGGGCATCAATCTTGAAAAATTTCCCTACCCAAAAAATAAATAAATAAAAATTATATATTAATTGCAACGGAAAAGAAAATTAAATGCTACGCGGCAATTAAACCAACAAATTATGTTGCATTATTCTGATTTGTGTTTTTCGTACAGATGAAAAAAATAAAAAATACGGCTTGGGTAAACAATGTAAAAATTACGGGGTGACATGTCATGCTTATAAAGCGCCGCGAGTCCGGTTTCACGGACTGACCGGCTGATATCTAGTTCCCATCATGGTGTGGCGACCGAGTCACATCATTTCCTTTCCTGTCTTGAGCACCCAACTAAATGCACTCCCACTTGCCCACTTCTCCAGCAGAGTCCACTTGCCAAGTAAAATAGGGCCAACTTTAAAAGCCTAAATTTATCAAGTCTCCCCTGCACTGCGTGGCTCTATATGCATGTGTACAAGTCCAGCCCCAACAATGAAACCGCAGTCACATGCATACAGTCACCAATTATTTTAAAATACTAGAGAGGGTTACGATCATCGCAACTAATTCTGATACAGTGTTTTGGGTTTCTTTTTTTGCAATTGTTTCTTCAATAAAATGTTTTTTGCAGTATTTCATGTAACTTTTATTGCGTAGTTGCATCAACAAATGACAAAAATGAAAATAATAAACAATAAATAAATAAATAAAATAACCAAAAAAAGCGTCACAGTAAAATCTCATACCTTATATTATATTTTTAAAAAGATTAAAAAGTTACGTTGCTGGTAGTGTCAGGCGTTCACGCGCTGGAGAGGTTTAGATAGCGCACACTACGCCCCTCTTCTGCAGCAACGATTAGTTCCCTTATTTTGAGGCAAATTGACCCAGCAGCATATCCTCCCCTGTCTCCCCTGCCTAGCCACTAGGGCCCTGACCACTTTAGGGGAGGAAGCAAGGCAGATCCCAATCACACTGTTGCCACAGACAGCAAAAGGCCTTGAACCTATATTAGTGCAGACGGCATTCGAACCCGGAAAGCGGTCCAAGTGTTGAGACAGTCCCAGCACCTTATCCCACTGCGCTAGTAAGGTGTTGGTACTTTTACCCGTGAGTTTACAATGTATAGCCATACGAGTTCACCCAACCAGACTGGGAGAAAACAACAGACGGCAACATGTATCTATACTGAATGGAGACTCAAAAATTAACAAAATGAAAAAGGAAGAAGAAATATATAAGCAAATCAATGAAATAAACAATTCAATAAATGAAGCAAACCAAAAACAAAAAAGATTAATCTTAAAAGTTGAGACCCCCCCCCCCAAAAAAAATAAATAAATAAAATAAAAAATAATAAATAAAAAAAACACCCAATAAACGGTATAATTATTTTGAATTAGAACGTTTTGGGGTCATGCTATTAATAGATTGCGTAAATATAAGAATCTATCACAACCTGGGGGTTCTGTGCTTCAACTTTTGAGGAGACTTGATCAATTTAGGCGTTAAAGTTGGCCCTATTTGACCGGGGAAGTGGAGAAGTGCTTCACGAAAACTGGCAGCAAGTCGGTTTAGGGAAAATTTCATTTTCTGGTGTGTTTTTTTCTGGGGTCGCTAGAAAAAATTCCAAACGGCTGACCTGCCAAAAATTGAAAAGAATTCTGAAGTTAATAGTTGTCCGGAGACTTACACGATTTTTAGCATTGGTTCCTATGGGAGTTTATTTAGTGGGGAGTCCAAGGCCCGTCTAGTTTGTTTCCTTCCAAGTGAAAACACCTCAACGCCGGTGAAAGTTTCCCTACGTCCGGGCATCAATCTTGAAAAATTTCCCTACCCAAAAAATTAATAAATAAAAATTATATATTAATTGCAACGGAAAAGAAAATTAAATGCTACGCGGCAATTAAACCAACAAATTATGTTGCATTATTCTGATTTGTGTTTTTCGTACAGATGAAAAAAATAAAAAATACGGCTTGGGTAAACAATGTAAAAATTACGGGGTGACATGTCATGCTTATAAAGCGCCGCGAGTCCGGTTTCACGGACTGACCGGCTGATATCTAGTTCCCATCATGGTGTGGCGACCGAGTCACATCATTTCCTTTCCTGTCTTGAGCACCCAACTAAATGCACTCCCACTTGCCCACTTCTCCAGCAGAGTCCACTTGCCAAGTAAAATAGGGCCAACTTTAAAAGCCTAAATTTATCAAGTCTCCCCTGCACTGCGTGGCTCTATATGCATGTGTACAAGTCCAGCCCCAACAATGAAACCGCAGTCACATGCATACAGTCACCAATTATTTTAAAATACTAGAGAGGGTTACGATCATCGCAACTAATTCTGATACAGTGTTTTGGGTTTCTTTTTTTGCAATTGTTTCTTCAATAAAATGTTTTTTGCAGTATTTCATGTAACTTTTATTGCGTAGTTGCATCAACAAATGACAAAAATGAAAATAATAAACAATAAATAAATAAATAAAATAACCAAAAAAAGCGTCACAGTAAAATCTCATACCTTATATTATATTTAAAAAAAGATTAAAAAGTTACGTTGCTGGTAGTGTCAGGCGTTCACGCGCTGGAGAGGTTTAGATAGCGCACACTACGCCCCTCTTCTGCAGCAACGATTAGTTCCCTTATTTTGTGGCAAATTGACCCAGCAGCATATCCTCCCCTGTCTCCCCTGCCTAGCCACTAGGGCCCTGACCACTTTAGGGGAGGAAGCAAGGCAGATCCCAATCACACTGTTGCCACAGACAGCAAAAGGCCTTGAACCTATATTAGTGGAGACGGCATTCGAACCCGGATCGCGTGGTCCAAGTGTTGAGACAGTCCCAGCACCTTATCCCACTGCGCTAGTAAGGTGTTGGTACTTTTACCCGTGAGTTTACAATGTATAGCCATACGAGTGCACCCAACCAGACTGGGAGAAAACAACAGACGGCAACATGTATCTATACTGAATGGAGACTCAAAAATTAACAAAATGAAAAAGGAAGAAGAAATATATAAGCAAATCAATGAAATAAACAATTCAATAAATGAAGCAAACCAAAAACAAAAAAGATTAATCTTAAAAGTTGAGACCCCCCCCCCCCAAAAAAAAATAAATAAATAAAATAAAAAATAATAAATAAAAAAAACACCCAATAAACGGTATAATTATTTTGAATTAGAACGTTTTGGGGGTCATGCTATTAATAGATTGCGTAAATATAAGAATCTATCACAACCTGGGGGTTCTGTGCTTCAACTTTTGAGGAGACTTGATCAATTTAGGCGTTAAAGTTGGCCCTATTTGACCGGGGAAGTGGAGAAGTGCTTCACGAAAACTGGCAGCAAGTCGGTTTAGGGAAAATTTCATTTTCTGGTGTGTTTTTTTCTGGGGTCGCTAGAAAAAATTCCAAACGGCTGACCTGCCAAAAATTGAAAAGAATTCTGAAGTTAATAGTTGTCCGGAGACTTACACGATTTTTAGCATTGGTTCCTATGGGAGTTTATTTAGTGGGGAGTCCAAGGCCCGTCTAGTTTGTTTCCTTCCAAGTGAAAACACCTCAACGCCGGTGAAGGTTTCCCTACGTCCGGGCATCAATCTTGAAAAATTTCCCTACCCAAAAAATTAATAAATAAAAATTATATATTAATTGCAACGGAAAAGAAAATTAAATGCTACGCGGCAATTAAACCAACAAATTATGTTGCATTATTCTGATTTGTGTTTTTCGTACAGATGAAAAAAATTAAAAATACGGCTTGGGTAAACAATGTAAAAAATACGGGGTGACATGTCATGCTTATAAAGCGCCGCGAGTCCGGTTTCACGGACTGACCGGCTGATATCTAGTTCCCATCATGGTGTGGCGACCGAGTCACAGCATTTCCTTTCCTGTCTTGAGCACCCAACTAAATGCACTCCCACTTGCCCACTTCTCCAGCAGAGTCCACTTGCCAAGTAAAATAGGGCCAACTTTAAAAGCCTAAATTTATCAACTCTCCCCTGCACTGCGTGGCTCTATATGCATGTGTACAAGTCCAGCCCCAACAATGAAACCGCAGTCACATGCATACAGTCACCAATTATTTTAAAATACTAGAGAGGGTTACGATCATCGCAACTAATAAGCCATTTGCGAGTTACATTTGAATAATGTCTGGTACAATGACTTGTTTAGTCACAAGTTACCGCTTAAATTTGAATTCCTCAGACTATCGAGACAGTTGCTATGTCACATGATTAGGGGCAAGCTTTTGCTTAGTTACGTAAGAGACGGTGAACACCCATACACAATTCTGAATGGATGTGTATGACACAATGGTACCAGGGTTTGCTCATCTGGAGGTTGCTATACAAAAGCTTGCCCCGAACCATGTGACATAGCAACTGTCTCGATAGTCTGAGGAATTCAAATTTAAGCGGTAACTTGTGACTAAACTAGTCATTGTACCAGACATTATTCAAATTTAACTCGCAAATGGCTTATTCTGATACAGTGTTTTGGGTTTCTTTTTTTGCAATTGTTTCTTCAATAAAATGTTTTTTGCAGTATTTCATGTAACTTTTATTGCGTAGTTGCATCAACAAATGACAAAAATGAAAATAATAAACAATAAATAAATAAATAAAATAACCAAAAAAAGCGTCACAGTAAAATCTCATACCTTATATTATATTTAAAAAAAGATTAAAAAGTTACGTTGCTGGTAGTGTCAGGCGTTCACGCGCTGGAGAGGTTTAGATAGCGCACACTACGCCCCTCTTCTGCAGCAACGATTAGTTCCCTTATTTTGTGGCAAATTGACCCAGCAGCATATCCTCCCCTGTCTCCCCTGCCTAGCCACTAGGGCCCTGACCACTTTAGGGGAGGAAGCAAGGCAGATCCCAATCACACTGTTGCCACAGACAGCAAAAGGCCTTGAACCTATATTAGTGCTGACGGCATTCGAACCCCGATCGCGTGGTCCAAGTGTTGAGACAGTCCCAGCACCTTATCCCACTGCGCTAGTAAGGTGTTGGTACTTTTACCCGTGAGTTTACAATGTATAGCCATACGAGTGCACCCAACCAGACTGGGAGAAAACAACAGACGGCAACATGTATCTATACTGAATGGAGACTCAAAAATTAACAAAATGAAAAAGGAAGAAGAAATATATAAGCAAATCAATGAAATAAACAATTCAATAAATGTGGCAAACCAAAAACAAAAAAGATTAATCTTAAAAGTTGAGACCCCCCCCCCAAAAAAAAATAAAAAATAAAAAAAATAAAAAATAATAAAAATAAAAAACACCCAATAAACGGTATAATTATTTTGAATTAGAACGTTTTGGGGGTCATGCTATTAATAGATTGCGTAAATATAAGAATCTATCACAACCTGGGGGTTCTGTGCTTCAACTTTTGAGGAGACTTGATCAATTTAGGCGTTAAAGTTGGCCCTATTTGACCGGGGAAGTGGAGAAGTGCTTCACGAAAACTGGCAGCAAGTCGGTTTAGGGAAAATTTCATTTTCTGGTGTGTTTTTTTCTGGGGTCGCTAGAAAAAATTCCAAACGGCTGACCTGCCAAAAATTGAAAAGAATTCTGAAGTTAATAGTTGTCCGGAGACTTACACGATTTTTAGCATTGGTTCCTATGGGAGTTTATTTAGTGGGGAGTCCAAGGCCCGTCTAGTTTGTTTCCTTCCAAGTGAAAACACCTCAACGCCGGTGAAAGTTTCCCTACGTCCGGGCATCAATCTTGAAAAATTTCCCTACCCAAAAAATAAATAAATAAAAATTATATATTAATTGCAACGGAAAAGAAAATTAAATGCTACGCGGCAATTAAACCAACAAATTATGTTGCATTATTCTGATTTGTGTTTTTCGTACAGATGAAAAAAATAAAAAATACGGCTTGGGTAAACAATGTAAAAATTACGGGGTGACATGTCATGCTTATAAAGCGCCGCGAGTCCGGTTTCACGGACTGACCGGCTGATATCTAGTTCCCATCATGGTGTGGCGACCGAGTCACATCATTTCCTTTCCTGTCTTGAGCACCCAACTAAATGCACTCCCACTTGCCCACTTCTCCAGCAGAGTCCACTTGCCAAGTAAAATAGGGCCAACTTTAAAAGCCTAAATTTATCAAGTCTCCCCTGCACTGCGTGGCTCTATATGCATGTGTACAAGTCCAGCCCCAACAATGAAACCGCAGTCACATGCATACAGTCACCAATTATTTTAAAATACTAGAGAGGGTTACGATCATCGCAACTAATTCTGATACAGTGTTTTGGGTTTCTTTTTTTGCAATTGTTTCTTCAATAAAATGTTTTTTGCAGTATTTCATGTAACTTTTATTGCGTAGTTGCATCAACAAATGACAAAAATGAAAATAATAAACAATAAATAAATAAATAAAATAACCAAAAAAAGCGTCACAGTAAAATCTCATACCTTATATTATATTTAAAAAAAGATTAAAAAGTTACGTTGCTGGTAGTGTCAGGCGTTCACGCGCTGGAGAGGTTTAGATAGCGCACACTACGCCCCTCTTCTGCAGCAACGATTAGTTCCCTTATTTTGTGGCAAATTGACCCAGCAGCATATCCTCCCCTGTCTCCCCTGCCTAGCCACTAGGGCCCTGACCACTTTAGGGGAGGAAGCAAGGCAGATCCCAATCACACTGTTGCCACAGACAGCAAAAGGCCTTGAACCTATATTAGTGCAGACGGCATTCGAACCCGGATCGCGTGGTCCAAGTGTTGAGACAGTCCCAGCACCTTATCCCACTGCGCTAGTAAGGTGTTGGTACTTTTACCCGTGAGTTTACAATGTATAGCCATACGAGTGCACCCAACCAGACTGGGAGAAAACAACAGACGGCAACATGTATCTATACTGAATGGAGACTCAAAAATTAACAAAATGAAAAAGGAAGAAGAAATATATAAGCAAATCAATGAAATAAACAATTCAATAAATGAAGCAAACCAAAAACAAAAAAGATTAATCTTAAAAGTTGAGACCCCCCCCCAAAAAAAAAAACTAATAAAATAAAAAATAATAAATAAAAAAAACACCCAATAAACGGTATAATTATTTTGAATTAGAACGTTTTGGGGGTCATGCTATTAATAGATTGCGTAAATATAAGAATCTATCACAACCTGGGGGTTCTGTGCTTCAACTTTTGAGGAGACTTGATCAATTTAGGCGTTAAAGTTGGCCCTATTTGACCGGGGAAGTGGAGAAGTGCTTCACGAAAACTGGCAGCAAGTCGGTTTAGGGAAAATTTCATTTTCTGGTGTGTTTTTTTCTGGGGTCGCTAGAAAAAATTCCAAACGGCTGACCTGCCAAAAATTGAAAAGAATTCTGAAGTTAATAGTTGTCCGGAGACTTACACGATTTTTAGCATTGGTTCCTATGGGAGTTTATTTAGTGGGGAGTCCAAGGCCCGTCTAGTTTGTTTCCTTCCAAGTGAAAACACCTCAACGCCGGTGAAAGTTTCCCTACGTCCGGGCATCAATCTTGAAAAATTTCCCTACCCAAAAAATAAATAAATAAAAATTATATATTAATTGCAACGGAAAAGAAAATTAAATGCTACGCGGCAATTAAACCAACAAATTATGTTGCATTATTCTGATTTGTGTTTTTCGTACAGATGAAAAAAATAAAAAATACGGCTTGGGTAAACAATGTAAAAATTACGGGGTGACATGTCATGCTTATAAAGCGCCGCGAGTCCGGTTTCACGGACTGACCGGCTGATATCTAGTTCCCATCATGGTGTGGCGACCGAGTCACATCATTTCCTTTCCTGTCTTGAGCACCCAACTAAATGCACTCCCACTTGCCCACTTCTCCAGCAGAGTCCACTTGCCAAGTAAAATAGGGCCAACTTTAAAAGCCTAAATTTATCAAGTCTCCCCTGCACTGCGTGGCTCTATATGCATGTGTACAAGTCCAGCCCCAACAATGAAACCGCAGTCACATGCATACAGTCACCAATTATTTTAAAATACTAGAGAGGGTTACGATCATCGCAACTAATAAGCCATTTGCGAGTTACATTTGAATAATGTCTAACACAATGACTTGTTTAGTCACAAGTTACCGCTTAAATTTGAATTCCTCAGACTATCGAGACAGTTGCTATGTCACATGATTAGGGGCAAGCTTTTGCTTAGTTACGTAAGAGACGGTGAACACCCATACACAATTCTGAATGGATGTGTATGACACAATGGTACCAGGGTTTGCTCATCTGGAGGTTGCTATACAAAAGCTTGCCCCGAACCATGTGACATAGCAACTGTCTCGATAGTCTGAGGAATTCAAATTTAAGCGGTAACTTGTGACTAAACTTGTCATTGTACCAGACATTATTCAAATTTAACTCGCAAATGGCTTATTCTGATACAGTGTTTTGGGTTTCTTTTTTTGCAATTGTTTCTTCAATAAAATGTTTTTTGCAGTATTTCATGTAACTTTTATTGCGTAGTTGCATCAACAAATGACAAAAATGAAAATAATAAACAATAAATAAATAAATAAAATAACCAAAAAAAGCGTCACAGTAAAATCTCATACCTTATAAAATTATTATATTTAAAAAAAGATTAAAAAGTTACGTTGCTGGTAGTGTCAGGCGTTCACGCGCTGGAGAGGTTTAGATAGCGCACACTACGCCCCTCTTCTGCAGCAACGATTAGTTCCCTTATTTTGTGGCAAATTGACCCAGCAGCATATCCTCCCCTGTCTCCCCTGCCTAGCCACTAGGGCCCTGACCACTTTAGGGGAGGAAGCAAGGCAGATCCCAATCACACTGTTGCCACAGACAGCAAAAGGCCTTGAACCTATATTAGTGCAGACGGCATTCGAACCCGGATCGCGTGGTCCAAGTGTTGAGACAGTCCCAGCACCTTATCCCACTGCGCTAGTAAGGTGTTGGTACTTTTACCCGTGAGTTTACAATGTATAGCCATACGAGTGCACCCAACCAGACTGGGAGAAAACAACAGACGGCAACATGTATCTATACTGAATGGAGACTCAAAAATTAACAAAATGAAAAAGGAAGAAGAAATATATAAGCAAATCAATGAAATAAACAATTCAATAAATGAAGCAAACCAAAAACAAAAAAGATTAATCTTAAAAGTTGAGACCCCCCCCCAAAAAAAAAAACTAATAAAATAAAAAATAATAAATAAAAAAAACACCCAATAAACGGTATAATTATTTTGAATTAGAACGTTTTGGGGGTCATGCTATTAATAGATTGCGTAAATATAAGAATCTATCACAACCTGGGGGTTCTGTGCTTCAACTTTTGAGGAGACTTGATCAATTTAGGCGTTAAAGTTGGCCCTATTTGACCGGGGAAGTGGAGAAGTGCTTCACGAAAACTGGCAGCAAGTCGGTTTAGGGAAAATTTCATTTTCTGGTGTGTTTTTTTCTGGGGTCGCTAGAAAAAATTCCAAACGGCTGACCTGCCAAAAATTGAAAAGAATTCTGAAGTTAATAGTTGTCCGGAGACTTACACGATTTTTAGCATTGGTTCCTATGGGAGTTTATTTAGTGGGGAGTCCAAGGCCCGTCTAGTTTGTTTCCTTCCAAGTGAAAACACCTCAACGCCGGTGAAGGTTTCCCTACGTCCGGGCATCAATCTTGAAAAATTTCCCTACCCAAAAAATTAATAAATAAAAATTATATATTAATTGCAACGGAAAAGAAAATTAAATGCTACGCGGCAATTAAACCAACAAATTATGTTGCATTATTCTGATTTGTGTTTTTCGTACAGATGAAAAAAATAAAAAATACGGCTTGGGTAAACAATGTAAAAATTACGGGGTGACATGTCATGCTTATAAAGCGCCGCGAGTCCGGTTTCACGGACTGACCGGCTGATATCTAGTTCCCATCATGGTGTGGCGACCGAGTCACAGCATTTCCTTTCCTGTCTTGAGCACCCAACTAAATGCACTCCCACTTGCCCACTTCTCCAGCAGAGTCCACTTGCCAAGTAAAATAGGGCCAACTTTAAAAGCCTAAATTTATCAAGTCTCCCCTGCACTGCGTGGCTCTATATGCATGTGTACAAGTCCAGCCCCAACAATGAAACCGCAGTCACATGCATACAGTCACCAATTATTTTAAAATACTAGAGAGGGTTACGATCATCGCAACTAATAAGCCATTTGCGAGTTACATTTGAATAATGTCTGGTACAATGACTTGTTTAGTCACAAGTTACCGCTTAAATTTGAATTCCTCAGACTATCGAGACAGTTGCTATGTCACATGATTAGGGGCAAGCTTTTGCTTAGTTACGTAAGAGACGGTGAACACCCATACACAATTCTGAATGGATGTGTATGACACAATGGTACCAGGGTTTGCTCATCTGGAGGTTGCTATACAAAAGCTTGCCCCGAACCATGTGACATAGCAACTGTCTCGATAGTCTGAGGAATTCAAATTTAAGCGGTAACTTGTGACTAAACTAGTCATTGTACCAGACATTATTCAAATTTAACTCGCAAATGGCTTATTCTGATACAGTGTTTTGGGTTTCTTTTTTTGCAATTGTTTCTTCAATAAAATGTTTTTTGCAGTATTTCATGTAACTTTTATTGCGTAGTTGCATCAACAAATGACAAAAATGAAAATAATAAACAATAAATAAATAAATAAAATAACCAAAAAAAGCGTCACAGTAAAATCTCATACCTTATATTATATTTAAAAAAAGATTAAAAAGTTACGTTGCTGGTAGTGTCAGGCGTTCACGCGCTGGAGAGGTTTAGATAGCGCACACTACGCCCCTCTTCTGCAGCAACGATTAGTTCCCTTATTTTGTGGCAAATTGACCCAGCAGCATATCCTCCCCTGTCTCCCCTGCCTAGCCACTAGGGCCCTGACCACTTTAGGGGAGGAAGCAAGGCAGATCCCAATCACACTGTTGCCACAGACAGCAAAAGGCCTTGAACCTATATTAGTGCAGACGGCATTCGAACCCGGATCGCGTGGTCCAAGTGTTGAGACAGTCCCAGCACCTTATCCCACTGCGCTAGTAAGGTGTTGGTACTTTTACCCGTGAGTTTACAATGTATAGCCATACGAGTGCACCCAACCAGACTGGGAGAAAACAACAGACGGCAACATGTATCTATACTGAATGGAGACTCAAAAATTAACAAAATGAAAAAGGAAGAAGAAATATATAAGCAAATCAATGAAATAAACAATTCAATAAATGAAGCAAACCAAAAACAAAAAAGATTAATCTTAAAAGTTGAGACCCCCCCCAAAAAAAAATAATTTAATAAATAAAATAAAAAATAATAAATAAAAAAAACACCCAATAAACGGTATAATTATTTTGAATTAGAACGTTTTGGGGTCATGCTATTAATAGATTGCGTAAATATAAGAATCTATCACAACCTGGGGGTTCTGTGCTTCAACTTTTGAGGAGACTTGATCAATTTAGGCGTTAAAGTTGGCCCTATTTGACCGGGGAAGTGGAGAAGTGCTTCACGAAAACTGGCAGCAAGTCGGTTTAGGGAAAATTTCATTTTCTGGTGTGTTTTTTTCTGGGGTCGCTAGAAAAAATTCCAAACGGCTGACCTGCCAAAAATTGAAAAGAATTCTGAAGTTAATAGTTGTCCGGAGACTTACACGATTTTTAGCATTGGTTCCTATGGGAGTTTATTTAGTGGGGAGTCCAAGGCCCGTCTAGTTTGTTTCCTTCCAAGTGAAAACACCTCAACGCCGGTGAAGGTTTCCCTACGTCCGGGCATCAATCTTGAAAAATTTCCCTACCCAAAAAATTAATAAATAAAAATTATATATTAATTGCAACGGAAAAGAAAATTAAATGCTACGCGGCAATTAAACCAACAAATTATGTTGCATTATTCTGATTTGTGTTTTTCGTACAGATGAACAAAATAAAAAATACGGCTTGGGTAAACAATGTAAAAATTACGGGGTGACATGTCATGCTTATAAAGCGCCGCGAGTCCGGTTTCACGGACTGACCGGCTGATATCTAGTTCCCATCATGGTGTGGCGACCGAGTCACAGCATTTCCTTTCCTGTCTTGAGCACCCAACTAAATGCACTCCCACTTGCCCACTTCTCCAGCAGAGTCCACTTGCCAAGTAAAATAGGGCCAACTTTAAAAGCCTAAATTTATCAAGTCTCCCCTGCACTGCGTGGCTCTATATGCATGTGTACAAGTCCAGCCCCAACAATGAAACCGCAGTCACATGCATACAGTCACCAATTATTTTAAAATACTAGAGAGGGTTACGATCATCGCAACTAATAAGCCATTTGCGAGTTACATTTGAATAATGTCTGGTACAATGACTTGTTTAGTCACAAGTTACCGCTTAAATTTGAATTCCTCAGACTATCGAGACAGTTGCTATGTCACATGATTAGGGGCAAGCTTTTGCTTAGTTACGTAAGAGACGGTGAACACCCATACACAATTCTGAATGGATGTGTATGACACAATGGTACCAGGGTTTGCTCATCTGGAGGTTGCTATACAAAAGCTTGCCCCGAACCATGTGACATAGCAACTGTCTCGATAGTCTGAGGAATTCAAATTTAAGCGGTAACTTGTGACTAAACTAGTCATTGTACCAGACATTATTCAAATTTAACTCGCAAATGGCTTATTCTGATACAGTGTTTTGGGTTTATTTTTTTGCAATTGTTTCTTCAATAAAATGTTTTTTGCAGTATTTCATGTAACTTTTATTGCGTAGTTGCATCAACAAATGACAAAAATGAAAATAATAAACAATAAATAAATAAATAAAATAACCAAAAAAAGCGTCACAGTAAAATCTCATACCTTATATTATATTTAAAAAAAGATTAAAAAGTTACGTTGCTGGTAGTGTCAGGCGTTCACGCGCTGGAGAGGTTTAGATAGCGCACACTACGCCCCTCTTCTGCAGCAACGATTAGTTCCCTTATTTTGTGGCAAATTGACCCAGCAGCATATCCTCCCCTGTCTCCCCTGCCTAGCCACTAGGGCCCTGACCACTTTAGGGGAGGAAGCAAGGCAGATCCCAATCACACTGTTGCCACAGACAGCAAAAGGCCTTGAACCTATATTAGTGCAGACGGCATTCGAACCCGGATCGCGTGGTCCAAGTGTTGAGACAGTCCCAGCACCTTATCCCACTGCGCTAGTAAGGTGTTGGTACTTTTACCCGTGAGTTTACAATGTATAGCCATACGAGTGCACCCAACCAGACTGGGAGAAAACAACAGACGGCAACATGTATCTATACTGAATGGAGACTCAAAAATTAACAAAATGAAAAAGGAAGAAGAAATATATAAGCAAATCAATGAAATAAACAATTCAATAAATGAAGCAAACCAAAAACAAAAAAGATTAATCTTAAAAGTTGAGACCCCCCCCCCCAAAAAAAATAAAAAATAAATAAAATAAAAAATAATAAATAAAAAAAACACCCAATAAACGGTATAATTATTTTGAATTAGAACGTTTTGGGGGTCATGCTATTAATAGATTGCGTAAATATAAGAATCTATCACAACCTGGGGGTTCTGTGCTTCAACTTTTGAGGAGACTTGATCAATTTAGGCGTTAAAGTTGGCCCTATTTGACCGGGGAAGTGGAGAAGTGCTTCACGAAAACTGGCAGCAAGTCGGTTTAGGGAAAATTTCATTTTCTGGTGTGTTTTTTTCTGGGGTCGCTAGAAAAAATTCAAAACGGCTGACCTGCCAAAAATTGAAAAGAATTCTGAAGTTAATAGTTGTCCGGAGACTTACACGATTTTTAGCATAGGTTCCTATGGGAGTTTATTTAGTGGGGAGTCCAAGGCCCGTCTAGTTTGTTTCCTTCCAAGTGAAAACACCTCAACGCCGGTGAAGGTTTCCCTACGTCCGGGCATCAATCTTGAAAAATTTCCCTACCCAAAAAATTAATAAATAAAAATTATATATTAATTGCAACGGAAAAGAAAATTAAATGCTACGCGGCAATTAAACCAACAAATTATGTTGCATTATTCTGATTTGTGTTTTTCGTACAGATGAAAAAAATAAAAAATACGGCTTGGGTAAACAATGTAAAAATTACGGGGTGACATGTCATGCTTATAAAGCGCCGCGAGTCCGGTTTCACGGACTGACCGGCTGATATCTAGTTCCCATCATGGTGTGGCGACCGAGTCACAGCATTTCCTTTCCTGTCTTGAGCACCCAACTAAATGCACTCCCACTTGCCCACTTCTCCAGCAGAGTCCACTTGCCAAGTAAAATAGGGCCAACTTTAAAAGCCTAAATTTATCAAGTCTCCCCTGCACTGCGTGTCTCTATATGCATGTGTACAAGTCCAGCCCCAACAATGAAACCGCAGTCACATGCATACAGTCACCAATTATTTTAAAATACTAGAGAGGGTTACGATCATCGCAACTAATAAGCCATTTGCGAGTTACATTTGAATAATGTCTGGTACAATGACTTGTTTAGTCACAAGTTACCGCTTAAATTTGAATTCCTCAGACTATCGAGACAGTTGCTATGTCACATGATTAGGGGCAAGCTTTTGCTTAGTTACGTAAGAGACGGTGAACACCCATACACAATTCTGAATGGATGTGTATGACACAATGGTACCAGGGTTTGCTCATCTGGAGGTTGCTATACAAAAGCTTGCCCCGAACCATGTGACATAGCAACTGTCTCGATAGTCTGAGGAATTCAAATTTAAGCGGTAACTTGTGACTAAACTAGTCATTGTACCAGACATTATTCAAATTTAACTCGCAAATGGCTTATTCTGATACAGTGTTTTGGGTTTCTTTTTTTGCAATTGTTTCTTCAATAAAATGTTTTTTGCAGTATTTCATGTAACTTTTATTGCGTAGTTGCATCAACAAATGACAAAAATGAAAATAATAAACAATAAATAAATAAATAAAATAACCAAAAAAAGCGTCACAGTAAAATCTCATACCTTATATTATATTTAAAAAAAGATTAAAAAGTTACGTTGCTGGTAGTGTCAGGCGTTCACGCGCTGGAGAGGTTTAGATAGCGCACACTACGCCCCTCTTCTGCAGCAACGATTAGTTCCCTTATTTTGTGGCAAATTGACCCAGCAGCATATCCTCCCCTGTCTCCCCTGCCTAGCCACTAGGGCCCTGACCACTTTAGGGGAGGAAGCAAGGCAGATCCCAATCACACTGTTGCCACAGACAGCAAAAGGCCTTGAACCTATATTAGTGCAGACGGCATTCGAACCCGGATCGCGTGGTCCAAGTGTTGAGACAGTCCCAGCACCTTATCCCACTGCGCTAGTAAGGTGTTGGTACTTTTACCCGTGAGTTTACAATGTATAGCCATACGAGTGCACCCAACCAGACTGGGAGAAAACAACAGACGGCAACATGTATCTATACTGAATGGAGACTCAAAAATTAACAAAATGAAAAAGGAAGAAGAAATATATAAGCAAATCAATGAAATAAACAATTCAATAAATGAAGCAAACCAAAAACAAAAAAGATTAATCTTAAAAGTTGAGACCCCCCCCCAAAAAAAAAAAATTAAAATAAAATAAAAAATAATAAATAAAAAAAACACCCAATAAACGGTATAATTATTTTGAATTAGAACGTTTTGGGGGTCATGCTATTAATAGATTGCGTAAATATAAGAATCTATCACAACCTGGGGGTTCTGTGCTTCAACTTTTGAGGAGACTTGATCAATTTAGGCGTTAAAGTTGGCCCTATTTGACCGGGGAAGTGGAGAAGTGCTTCACGAAAACTGGCAGCAAGTCGGTTTAGGGAAAATTTCATTTTCTGGTGTGTTTTTTTCTGGGGTCGCTAGAAAAAATTCAAAACGGCTGACCTGCCAAAAATTGAAAAGAATTCTGAAGTTAATAGTTGTCCGGAGACTTACACGATTTTTAGCATTGGTTCCTATGGGAGTTTATTTAGTGGGGAGTCCAAGGCCCGTCTAGTTTGTTTCCTTCCAAGTGAAAACACCTCAACGCCGGTGAAGGTTTCCCTACGTCCGGGCATCAATCTTGAAAAATTTCCCTACCCAAAAAATTAATAAATAAAAATTATATATTAATTGCAACGGAAAAGAAAATTAAATGCTACGCGGCAATTAAACCAACAAATTATGTTGCATTATTCTGATTTGTGTTTTTCGTACAGATGAAAAAAATAAAAAATACGGCTTGGGTAAACAATGTAAAAATTACGGGGTGACATGTCATGCTTATAAAGCGCCGCGAGTCCGGTTTCACGGACTGACCGGCTGATATCTAGTTCCCATCATGGTGTGGCGACCGAGTCACAGCATTTCCTTTCCTGTCTTGAGCACCCAACTAAATGCACTCCCACTTGCCCACTTCTCCAGCAGAGTCCACTTGCCAAGTAAAATAGGGCCAACTTTAAAAGCCTAAATTTATCAAGTCTCCCCTGCACTGCGTGGCTCTATATGCATGTGTACAAGTCCAGCCCCAACAATGAAACCGCAGTCACATGCATACAGTCACCAATTATTTTAAAATACTAGAGAGGGTTACGATCATCGCAACTAATAAGCCATTTGCGAGTTACATTTGAATAATGTCTGGTACAATGACTTGTTTAGTCACAAGTTACCGCTTAAATTTGAATTCCTCAGACTATCGAGACAGTTGCTATGTCACATGATTAGGGGCAAGCTTTTGCTTAGTTACGTAAGAGACGGTGAACACCCATACACAATTCTGAATGGATGTGTATGACACAATGGTACCAGGGTTTGCTCATCTGGAGGTTGCTATACAAAAGCTTGCCCCGAACCATGTGACATAGCAACTGTCTCGATAGTCTGAGGAATTCAAATTTAAGCGGTAACTTGTGACTAAACTAGTCATTGTACCAGACATTATTCAAATTTAACTCGCAAATGGCTTATTCTGATACAGTGTTTTGGGTTTCTTTTTTTGCAATTGTTTCTTCAATAAAATGTTTTTTGCAGTATTTCATGTAACTTTTATTGCGTAGTTGCATCAACAAATGACAAAAATGAAAATAATAAACAATAAATAAATAAATAAAATAACCAAAAAAAGCGTCACAGTAAAATCTCATACCTTATATTATATTTAAAAAAAGATTAAAAAGTTACGTTGCTGGTAGTGTCAGGCGTTCACGCGCTGGAGAGGTTTAGATAGCGCACACTACGCCCCTCTTCTGCAGCAACGATTAGTTCCCTTATTTTGTGGCAAATTGACCCAGCAGCATATCCTCCCCTGTCTCCCCTGCCTAGCCACTAGGGCCCTGACCACTTTAGGGGAGGAAGCAAGGCAGATCCCAATCACACTGTTGCCACAGACAGCAAAAGGCCTTGAACCTATATTAGTGCAGACGGCATTCGAACCCGGATCGCGTGGTCCAAGTGTTGAGACAGTCCCAGCACCTTATCCCACTGCGCTAGTAAGGTGTTGGTACTTTTACCCGTGAGTTTACAATGTATAGCCATACGAGTGCACCCAACCAGACTGGGAGAAAACAACAGACGGCAACATGTATCTATACTGAATGGAGACTCAAAAATTAACAAAATGAAAAAGGAAGAAGAAATATATAAGCAAATCAATGAAATAAACAATTCAATAAATGAAGCAAACCAAAAACAAAAAAGATTAATCTTAAAAGTTGAGACCCCCCCCCAAAAAAAAAAAATAAAAAAAAAAAAAATAATAATAAATAAAAAAAACACCCAATAAACGGTATAATTATTTTGAATTAGAACGTTTTGGGGGTCATGCTATTAATAGATTGCGTAAATATAAGAATCTATCACAACCTGGGGGTTCTGTGCTTCAACTTTTGAGGAGACTTGATCAATTTAGGCGTTAAAGTTGGCCCTATTTGACCGGGGAAGTGGAGAAGTGCTTCACGAAAACTGGCAGCAAGTCGGTTTAGGGAAAATTTCATTTTCTGGTGTGTTTTTTTCTGGGGTCGCTAGAAAAAATTCAAAACGGCTGACCTGCCAAAAATTGAAAAGAATTCTGAAGTTAATAGTTGTCCGGAGACTTACACGATTTTTAGCATTGGTTCCTATGGGAGTTTATTTAGTGGGGAGTCCAAGGCCCGTCTAGTTTGTTTCCTTCCAAGTGAAAACACCTCAACGCCGGTGAAGGTTTCCCTACGTCCGGGCATCAATCTTGAAAAATTTCCCTACCCAAAAAATTAATAAATAAAAATTATATATTAATTGCAACGGAAAAGAAAATTAAATGCTACGCGGCAATTAAACCAACAAATTATGTTGCATTATTCTGATTTGTGTTTTTCGTACAGATGAAAAAAATAAAAAATACGGCTTGGGTAAACAATGTAAAAATTACGGGGTGACATGTCATGCTTATAAAGCGCCGCGAGTCCGGTTTCACGGACTGACCGGCTGATATCTAGTTCCCATCATGGTGTGGCGACCGAGTCACAGCATTTCCTTTCCTGTCTTGAGCACCCAACTAAATGCACTCCCACTTGCCCACTTCTCCAGCAGAGTCCACTTGCCAAGTAAAATAGGGCCAACTTTAAAAGCCTAAATTTATCAAGTCTCCCCTGCACTGCGTGGCTCTATATGCATGTGTACAAGTCCAGCCCCAACAATGAAACCGCAGTCACATGCATACAGTCACCAATTATTTTAAAATACTAGAGAGGGTTACGATCATCGCAACTAATAAGCCATTTGCGAGTTACATTTGAATAATGTCTGGTACAATGACTTGTTTAGTCACAAGTTACCGCTTAAATTTGAATTCCTCAGACTATCGAGACAGTTGCTATGTCACATGATTAGGGGCAAGCTTTTGCTTAGTTACGTAAGAGACGGTGAACACCCATACACAATTCTGAATGGATGTGTATGACACAATGGTACCAGGGTTTGCTCATCTGGAGGTTGCTATACAAAAGCTTGCCCCGAACCATGTGACATAGCAACTGTCTCGATAGTCTGAGGAATTCAAATTTAAGCGGTAACTTGTGACTAAACTAGTCATTGTACCAGACATTATTCAAATTTAACTCGCAAATGGCTTATTCTGATACAGTGTTTTGGGTTTCTTTTTTTGCAATTGTTTCTTCAATAAAATGTTTTTTGCAGTATTTCATGTAACTTTTATTGCGTAGTTGCATCAACAAATGACAAAAATGAAAATAATAAACAATAAATAAATAAATAAAATAACCAAAAAAAGCGTCACAGTAAAATCTCATACCTTATATTATATTTAAAAAAAGATTAAAAAGTTACGTTGCTGGTAGTGTCAGGCGTTCACGCGCTGGAGAGGTTTAGATAGCGCACACTACGCCCCTCTTCTGCAGCAACGATTAGTTCCCTTATTTTGTGGCAAATTGACCCAGCAGCATATCCTCCCCTGTCTCCCCTGCCTAGCCACTAGGGCCCTGACCACTTTAGGTGAGGAAGCAAGGCAGATCCCAATCACACTGTTGCCACAGACAGCAAAAGGCCTTGAACCTATATTAGTGCAGACGGCATTCGAACCCGGATCGCGTGGTCCAAGTGTTGAGACAGTCCCAGCACCTTATCCCACTGCGCTAGTAAGGTGTTGGTACTTTTACCCGTGAGTTTACAATGTATAGCCATACGAGTGCAGCCAACCAGACTGGGAGAAAACAACAGACGGCAATACGTATCTATACTGAATGGAGACTCAAAAATTAACAAAATGAAAAAGGAAGAAGAAATATATAAGCAAATCAATGAAATAAACAATTCAATAAATGAAGCAAACCAAAAACAAAAAAGATTAATCTTAAAAGTTGAGACCCCCCCCAAAAAAAATAAAAAAAAAATAAATAAAATAAAAAATAATAAATAAAAAAAACACCCAATAAACGGTATAATTATTTTGAATTAGAACGTTTTGGGGGTCATGCTATTAATAGATTGCGTAAATATAAGAATCTATCACAACCTGGGGGTTCTGTGCTTCAACTTTTGAGGAGACTTGATCAATTTAGGCGTTAAAGTTGGCCCTATTTGACCGGGGAAGTGGAGAAGTGCTTCACGAAAACTGGCAGCAAGTCGGTTTAGGGAAAATTTCATTTTCTGGTGTGTTTTTTTCTGGGGTCGCTAGAAAAAATTCCAAACGGCTGACCTGCCAAAAATTGAAAAGAATTCTGAAGTTAATAGTTGTCCGGAGACTTACACGATTTTTAGCATTGGTTCCTATGGGAGTTTATTTAGTGGGGAGTCCAAGGCCCGTCTAGTTTGTTTCCTTCCAAGTGAAAACACCTCAACGCCGGTGAAGGTTTCCCTACGTCCGGGCATCAATCTTGAAAAATTTCCCTACCCAAAAAATTAATAAATAAAAATTATATATTAATTGCAACGGAAAAGAAAATTAAATGCTACGCGGCAATTAAACCAACAAATTATGTTGCATTATTCTGATTTGTGTTTTTCGTACAGATGAAAAAAATAAAAAATACGGCTTGGGTAAACAATGTAAAAATTACGGGGTGACATGTCATGCTTATAAAGCGCCGCGAGTCCGGTTTCACGGACTGACCGGCTGATATCTAGTTCCCATCATGGTGTGGCGACCGAGTCACAGCATTTCCTTTCCTGTCTTGAGCACCCAACTAAATGCACTCCCACTTGCCCACTTCTCCAGCAGAGTCCACTTGCCAAGTAAAATAGGGCCAACTTTAAAAGCCTAAATTTATCAAGTCTCCCCTGCACTGCGTGGCTCTATATGCATGTGTACAAGTCCAGCCCCAACAATGAAACCGCAGTCACATGCATACAGTCACCAATTATTTTAAAATACTAGAGAGGGTTACGATCATCGCAACTAATAAGCCATTTGCGTATAATGTCTGGTACAATGACTTGTTTAGTCACAAGTTACCGCTTAAATTTGAATTCCTCAGACTATCGAGACAGTTGCTATGTCACATGATTAGGGGCAAGCTTTTGCTTAGTTACGTAAGAGACGGTGAACACCCATACACAATTCTGAATGGATGTGTATGACACAATGGTACCAGGGTTTGCTCATCTGGAGGTTGCTATACAAAAGCTTGCCCCGAACCATGTGACATAGCAACTGTCTCGATAGTCTGAGGAATTCAAATTTAAGCGGTAACTTGTGACTAAACTAGTCATTGTACCAGACATTATTCAAATTTAACTCGCAAATGGCTTATTCTGATACAGTGTTTTGGGTTTCTTTTTTTGCAATTGTTTCTTCAATAAAATGTTTTTTGCAGTATTTCATGTAACTTTTATTGCGTAGTTGCATCAACAAATGACAAAAATGAAAATAATAAACAATAAATAAATAAATAAAATAACCAAAAAAAGCGTCACAGTAAAATCTCATACCTTATATTATATTTAAAAAAAGATTAAAAAGTTACGTTGCTGGTAGTGTCAGGCGTTCACGCGCTGGAGAGGTTTAGATAGCGCACACTACGCCCCTCTTCTGCAGCAACGATTAGTTCCCTTATTTTGTGGCAAATTGACCCAGCAGCATATCCTCCCCTGTCTCCCCTGCCTAGCCACTAGGGCCCTGACCACTTTAGGGGAGGAAGCAAGGCAGAT
The DNA here is from genome assembly GCA_037783415.1 of Leptasterias polaris. NCBI lineage: Eukaryota > Metazoa > Echinodermata > Asteroidea > Forcipulatida > Asteriidae > Leptasterias > Leptasterias polaris. Next base: position 1,356,168 of record JAZGTN010000078.1, read on the forward strand.
CCCAATCACACTGTTGCCACAGACAGCAAAAGGCCTTGAACCTATATTAGTGCAGACGGCATTCGAACCCGGATCGCGTGGTCCAAGTGTTGAGACAGTCCCAGCACCTTATCCCACTGCGCTAGTAAGGTGTTGGTACTTTTACCCGTGAGTTTACAATGTATAGCCATACGAGTGCACCCAACCAGACTGGGAGAAAACAACAGACGGCAACATGTATCTATACTGAATGGAGACTCAAAAATTAACAAAATGAAAAAGGAAGAAGAAATATATAAGCAAATCAATGAAATAAACAATTCAATAAATGAAGCAAACCAAAAACAAAAAAGATTAATCTTAAAAGTTGAGACCCCCCCCAAAAAAAAAATTTTAAAACAAAATAAAATAAAAAATAATAAATTTAAAAAACACCCAATAAACGGTATAATTATTTTGAATTAGAACGTTTTGGGGGTCATGCTATTAATAGATTGCGTAAATATAAGAATCTATCACAACCTGGGGGTTCTGTGCTTCAACTTTTGAGGAGACTTGATCAATTTAGGCGTTAAAGTTGGCCCTATTTGACCGGGGAAGTGGAGAAGTGCTTCACGAAAACTGGCAGCAAGTCGGTTTAGGGAAAATTTCATTTTCTGGTGTGTTTTTTTCTGGGGTCGCTAGAAAAAATTCCAAACGGCTGACCTGCCAAAAATTGAAAAGAATTCTGAAGTTAATAGTTGTCCGGAGACTTACACGATTTTTAGCATTGGTTCCTATGGGAGTTTATTTAGTGGGGAGTCCAAGGCCCGTCTAGTTTGTTTCCTTCCAAGTGAAAACACCTCAACGCCGGTAAAGGTTTCCCTACGTCCGGGCATCAATCTTGAAAAATTTCCCTACCCAAAAAATTAATAAATAAAAATTATATATTAATTGCAACGGAAAAGAAAATTAAATGCTACGCGGCAATTAAACCAACAAATTATGTTGCATTATTCTGATTTGTGTTTTTCGTACAGATGAAAAAAATAAAAAATACGGCTTGGGTAAACAATGTAAAAATTACGGGGTGACATGTCATGCTTATAAAGCGCCGCGAGTCCGGTTTCACGGACTGACCGGCTGATATCTAGTTCCCATCATGGTGTGGCGACCGAGTCACAGCATTTCCTTTCCTGTCTTGAGCACCCAACTAAATGCACTCCCACTTGCCCACTTCTCCAGCAGAGTCCACTTGCCAAGTAAAATAGGGCCAACTTTAAAAGCCTAAATTTATCAAGTCTCCCCTGCACTGCGTGGCTCTATATGCATGTGTACAAGTCCAGCCCCAACAATGAAACCGCAGTCACATGCATACAGTCACCAATTATTTTAAAATACTAGAGAGGGTTACGATCATCGCAACTAATAAGCCATTTGCGTATAATGTCTGGTACAATGACTTGTTTAGTCACAAGTTACCGCTTAAATTTGAATTCCTCAGACTATCGAGACAGTTGCTATGTCACATGATTAGGGGCAAGCTTTTGCTTAGTTACGTAAGAGACGGTGAACACCCATACACAATTCTGAATGGATGTGTATGACACAATGGTACCAGGGTTTGCTCATCTGGAGGTTGCTATACAAAAGCTTGCCCCGAACCATGTGACATAGCAACTGTCTCGATAGTCTGAGGAATTCAAATTTAAGCGGTAACTTGTGACTAAACTAGTCATTGTACCAGACATTATTCAAATTTAACTCGCAAATGGCTTATTCTGATACAGTGTTTTGGGTTTCTTTTTTTGCAATTGTTTCTTCAATAAAATGTTTTTTGCAGTATTTCATGTAACTTTTATTGCGTAGTTGCATCAACAAATGACAAAAATGAAAATAATAAACAATAAATAAATAAATAAAATAACCAAAAAAAGCGTCACAGTAAAATCTCATACCTTATATTATATTTAAAAAAAGATTAAAAAGTTACGTTGCTGGTAGTGTCAGGCGTTCACGCGCTGGAGAGGTTTAGATAGCGCACACTACGCCCCTCTTCTGCAGCAACGATTAGTTCCCTTATTTTGTGGCAAATTGACCCAGCAGCATATCCTCCCCTGTCTCCCCTGCCTAGCCACTAGGGCCCTGACCACTTTAGGGGAGGAAGCAAGGCAGATCCCAATCACACTGTTGCCACAGACAGCAAAAGGCCTTGAACCTATATTAGTGCAGACGGCATTCGAACCCGGATCGCGTGGTCCAAGTGTTGAGACAGTCCCAGCACCTTATCCCACTGCGCTAGTAAGGTGTTGGTACTTTTACCCGTGAGTTTACAATGTATAGCCATACGAGTGCACCCAACCAGACTGGGAGAAAACAACAGACGGCAACATGTATCTATACTGAATGGAGACTCAAAAATTAACAAAATGAAAAAGGAAGAAGAAATATATCAGCAAATCAATGAAATAAACAATTCAATAAATGAAGCAAACCAAAAACAAAAAAGATTAATCTTAAAAGTTGAGACCCCCCCCCCAAAAAAAAATAAAAATAAATAAAATAAAAAATAATAAATAAAAAAAACACCCAATAAACGGTATAATTATTTTGAATTAGAACGTTTTGGGGGTCATGCTATTAATAGATTGCGTAAATATAAGAATCTATCACAACCTGGGGGTTCTGTGCTTCAACTTTTGAGGAGACTTGATCAATTTAGGCGTTAAAGTTGGCCCTATTTGACCGGGGAAGTGGAGAAGTGCTTCACGAAAACTGGCAGCAAGTCGGTTTAGGGAAAATTTCATTTTCTGGTGTGTTTTTTTCTGGGGTCGCTAGAAAAAATTCCAAACGGCTGACCTGCCAAAAATTGAAAAGAATTCTGAAGTTAATAGTTGTCCGGAGACTTACACGATTTTTAGCATTGGTTCCTATGGGAGTTTATTTAGTGGGGAGTCCAAGGCCCGTCTAGTTTGTTTCCTTCCAAGTGAAAACACCTCAACGCCGGTGAAGGTTTCCCTACGTCCGGGCATCAATCTTGAAAAATTTCCCTACCCAAAAAATTAATAAATAAAAATTATATATTAATTGCAACGGAAAAGAAAATTAAATGCTACGCGGCAATTAAACCAACAAATTATGTTGCATTATTCTGATTTGTGTTTTTCGTACAGATGAAAAAAATAAAAAATACGGCTTGGGTAAACAATGTAAAAATTACGGGGTGACATGTCATGCTTATAAAGCGCCGCGAGTCCGGTTTCACGGACTGACCGGCTGATATCTAGTTCCCATCATGGTGTGGCGACCGAGTCACAGCATTTCCTTTCCTGTCTTGAGCACCCAACTAAATGCACTCCCACTTGCCCACTTCTCCAGCAGAGTCCACTTGCCAAGTAAAATAGGGCCAACTTTAAAAGCCTAAATTTATCAAGTCTCCCCTGCACTGCGTGGCTCTATATGCATGTGTACAAGTCCAGCCCCAACAATGAAACCGCAGTCACATGCATACAGTCACCAATTATTTTAAAATACTAGAGAGGGTTACGATCATCGCAACTAATAAGCCATTTGCGAGTTACATTTGAATAATGTCTGGTACAATGACTTGTTTAGTCACAAGTTACCGCTTAAATTTGAATTCCTCAGACTATCGAGACAGTTGCTATGTCACATGATTAGGGGCAAGCTTTTGCTTAGTTACGTAAGAGACGGTGAACACCCATACACAATTCTGAATGGATGTGTATGACACAATGGTACCAGGGTTTGCTCATCTGGAGGTTGCTATACAAAAGCTTGCCCCGAACCATGTGACATAGCAACTGTCTCGATAGTCTGAGGAATTCAAATTTAAGCGGTAACTTGTGACTAAACTAGTCATTGTACCAGACATTATTCAAATTTAACTCGCAAATGGCTTATTCTGATACAGTGTTTTGGGTTTCTTTTTTTGCAATTGTTTCTTCAATAAAATGTTTTTTGCAGTATTTCATGTAACTTTTATTGCGTAGTTGCATCAACAAATGACAAAAATGAAAATAATAAACAATAAATAAATAAATAAAATAACCAAAAAAAGCGTCACAGTAAAATCTCATACCTTATATTATATTTAAAAAAAGATTAAAAAGTTACGTTGCTGGTAGTGTCAGGCGTTCACGCGCTGGAGAGGTTTAGATAGCGCACACTACGCCCCTCTTCTGCAGCAACGATTAGTTCCCTTATTTTGTGGCAAATTGACCCAGCAGCATATCCTCCCCTGTCTCCCCTGCCTAGCCACTAGGGCCCTGACCACTTTAGGGGAGGAAGCAAGGCAGATCCCAATCACACTGTTGCCACAGACAGCAAAAGGCCTTGAACCTATATTAGTGCAGACGGCATTCGAACCCGGATCGCGTGGTCCAAGTGTTGAGACAGTCCCAGCACCTTATCCCACTGCGCTAGTAAGGTGTTGGTACTTTTACCCGTGAGTTTACAATGTATAGCCATACGAGTGCACCCAACCAGACTGGGAGAAAACAACAGACGGCAACATGTATCTATACTGAATGGAGACTCAAAAATTAACAAAATGAAAAAGGAAGAAGAAATATATAAGCAAATCAATGAAATAAACAATTCAATAAATGAAGCAAACCAAAAACAAAAAAGATTCATCTTAAAAGTTGAGACCCCCCCCAAAAAAATAAAATAAAAAATAAAATAAAATATAATAAATAAATAAAACACCCAATAAACGGTATAATTATTTTGAATTAGAACGTTTTGGGGGTCATGCTATTAATAGATTGCGTAAATATAAGAATCTATCACAACCTGGGGGTTCTGTGCTTCAACTTTTGAGGAGACTTGATCAATTTAGGCGTTAAAGTTGGCCCTATTTGACCGGGGAAGTGGAGAAGTGCTTCACGAAAACTGGCAGCAAGTCGGTTTAGGGAAAATTTCATTTTCTGGGTTTTTTTTTCTGGGGTCGCTAGAAAAAATTCCAAACGGCTGACCTGCCAAAAATTGAAAAGAATTCTGAAGTTAATAGTTGTCCGGAGACTTACACGATTTTTAGCATTGGTTCCTATGGGAGTTTATTTAGTGGGGAGTCCAAGGCCCGTCTAGTTTGTTTCCTTCCAAGTGAAAACACCTCAACGCCGGTGAAAGTTTCCCTACGTCCGGGCATCAATCTTGAAAAATTTCCCTACCCAAAAAATTAATAAATAAAAATTATATATTAATTGCAACGGAAAAGAAAATTAAATGCTACGCGGCAATTAAACCAACAAATTATGTTGCATTATTCTGATTTGTGTTTTTCGTACAGATGAAAAAAATAAAAAATACGGCTTGGGTAAACAATGTAAAAATTACGGGGTGACATGTCATGCTTATAAAGCGCCGCGAGTCCGGTTTCACGGACTGACCGGCTGATATCTAGTTCCCATCATGGTGTGGCGACCGAGTCACAGCATTTCCTTTCCTGTCTTGAGCACCCAACTAAATGCACTCCCACTTGCCCACTTCTCCAGCAGAGTCCACTTGCCAAGTAAAATAGGGCCAACTTTAAAAGCCTAAATTTATCAAGTCTCCCCTGCACTGCGTGGCTCTATATGCATGTGTACAAGTCCAGCCCCAACAATGAAACCGCAGTCACATGCATACAGTCACCAATTATTTTAAAATACTAGAGAGGGTTACGATCATCGCAACTAATAAGCCATTTGCGAGTTACATTTGAATAATGTCTGGTACAATGACTTGTTTAGTCACAAGTTACCGCTTAAATTTGAATTCCTCAGACTATCGAGACAGTTGCTATGTCACATGATTAGGGGCAAGCTTTTGCTTAGTTACGTAAGAGACGGTGAACACCCATACACAATTCTGAATGGATGTGTATGACACAATGGTACCAGGGTTTGCTCATCTGGAGGTTGCTATACAAAAGCTTGCCCCGAACCATGTGACATAGCAACTGTCTCGATAGTCTGAGGAATTCAAATTTAAGCGGTAACTTGTGACTAAACTAGTCATTGTACCAGACATTATTCAAATTTAACTCGCAAATGGCTTATTCTGATACAGTGTTTTGGGTTTCTTTTTTTGCAATTGTTTCTTCAATAAAATGTTTTTTGCAGTATTTCATGTAACTTTTATTGCGTAGTTGCATCAACAAATGACAAAAATGAAAATAATAAACAATAAATAAATAAATAAAATAACCAAAAAAAGCGTCACAGTAAAATCTCATACCTTATATTATATTTAAAAAAAGATTAAAAAGTTACGTTGCTGGTAGTGTCAGGCGTTCACGCGCTGGAGAGGTTTAGATAGCGCACACTACGCCCCTCTTCTGCAGCAACGATTAGTTCCCTTATTTTGTGGCAAATTGACCCAGCAGCATATCCTCCCCTGTCTCCCCTGCCTAGCCACTAGGGCCCTGACCACTTTAGGGGAGGAAGCAAGGCAGATCCCAATCACACTGTTGCCACAGACAGCAAAAGGCCTTGAACCTATATTAGTGCAGACGGCATTCGAACCCGGATCGCGTGGTCCAAGTGTTGAGACAGTCCCAGCACCTTATCCCACTGCGCTAGTAAGGTGTTGGTACTTTTACCCGTGAGTTTACAATGTATAGCCATACGAGTGCACCCAACCAGACTGGGAGAAAACAACAGACGGCAACATGTATCTATACTGAATGGAGACTCAAAAATTAACAAAATGAAAAAGGAAGAAGAAATATATAAGCAAATCAATGAAATAAACAATTCAATAAATGAAGCAAACCAAAAACAAAAAAGATTAATCTTAAAAGTTGAGAACCCCCCCAAAAAAAAAAATAAAAAAAAAATAAAATAAAAAATAATAAATTAAAAAAACACCCAATAAACGGTATAATTATTTTGAATTAGAACGTTTTGGGGGTCATGCTATTAATAGATTGCGTAAATATAAGAATCTATCACAACCTGGGGGTTCTGTGCTTCAACTTTTGAGGAGACTTGATCAATTTAGGCGTTAAAGTTGGCCCTATTTGACCGGGGAAGTGGAGAAGTGCTTCACGAAAACTGGCAGCAAGTCGGTTTAGGGAAAATTTCATTTTCTGGTGTGTTTTTTTCTGGGGTCGCTAGAAAAAATTCCAAACGGCTGACCTGCCAAAAATTGAAAAGAATTCTGAAGTTAATAGTTGTCCGGAGACTTACACGATTTTTAGCATTGGTTCCTATGGGAGTTTATTTAGTGGGGAGTCCAAGGCCCGTCTAGTTTGTTTCCTTCCAAGTGAAAACACCTCAACGCCGGTAAAGGTTTCCCTACGTCCGGGCATCAATCTTGAAAAATGTCCCTACCCAAAAAATTAATAAATAAAAATTATATATTAATTGCAACGGAAAAGAAAATTAAATGCTACGCGGCAATTAAACCAACAAATTATGTTGCATTATTCTGATTTGTGTTTTTCGTACAGATGAAAAAAATAAAAAATACGGCTTGGGTAAACAATGTAAAAATTACGGGGTGACATGTCATGCTTATAAAGCGCCGCGAGTCCGGTTTCACGGACTGACCGGCTGATATCTAGTTCCCATCATGGTGTGGCGACCGAGTCACAGCATTTCCTTTCCTGTCTTGAGCACCCAACTAAATGCACTCCCACTTGCCCACTTCTCCAGCAGAGTCCACTTGCCAAGTAAAATAGGGCCAACTTTAAAAGCCTAAATTTATCAAGTCTCCCCTGCACTGCGTGGCTCTATATGCATGTGTACAAGTCCAGCCCCAACAATGAAACCGCAGTCACATGCATACAGTCACCAATTATTTTAAAATACTAGAGAGGGTTACGATCATCGCAACTAATAAGCCATTTGCGTATAATGTCTGGTACAATGACTTGTTTAGTCACAAGTTACCGCTTAAATTTGAATTCCTCAGACTATCGAGACAGTTGCTATGTCACATGATTAGGGGCAAGCTTTTGCTTAGTTACGTAAGAGACGGTGAACACCCATACACAATTCTGAATGGATGTGTATGACACAATGGTACCAGGGTTTGCTCATCTGGAGGTTGCTATACAAAAGCTTGCCCCGAACCATGTGACATAGCAACTGTCTCGATAGTCTGAGGAATTCAAATTTAAGCGGTAACTTGTGACTAAACTAGTCATTGTACCAGACATTATTCAAATTTAACTCGCAAATGGCTTATTCTGATACAGTGTTTTGGGTTTCTTTTTTTGCAATTGTTTCTTCAATAAAATGTTTTTTGCAGTATTTCATGTAACTTTTATTGCGTAGTTGCATCAACAAATGACAAAAATGAAAATAATAAACAATAAATAAATAAATAAAATAACCAAAAAAAGCGTCACAGTAAAATCTCATACCTTATATTATATTTAAAAAAAGATTAAAAAGTTACGTTGCTGGTAGTGTCAGGCGTTCACGCGCTGGAGAGGTTTAGATAGCGCACACTACGCCCCTCTTCTGCAGCAACGATTAGTTCCCTTATTTTGTGGCAAATTGACCCAGCAGCATATCCTCCCCTGTCTCCCCTGCCTAGCCACTAGGGCCCTGACCACTTTAGGGGAGGAAGCAAGGCAGATCCCAATCACACTGTTGCCACAGACAGCAAAAGGCCTTGAACCTATATTAGTGCAGACGGCATTCGAACCCGGATCGCGTGGTCCAAGTGTTGAGACAGTCCCAGCACCTTATCCCACTGCGCTAGTAAGGTGTTGGTACTTTTACCCGTGAGTTTACAATGTATAGCCATACGAGTGCACCCAACCAGACTGGGAGAAAACAACAGACGGCAACATGTATCTATACTGAATGGAGACTCAAAAATTAACAAAATGAAAAAGGAAGAAGAAATATATCAGCAAATCAATGAAATAAACAATTCAATAAATGAAGCAAACCAAAAACAAAAAAGATTAATCTTAAAAGTTGAGACCCCCCCCCAAAAAAAAACAAAAATAAATAAAATAAAAAATAATAAATAAAAAAAAAACCCAATAAACGGTATAATTATTTTGAATTAGAACGTTTTGGGGGTCATGCTATTAATAGATTGCGTAAATATAAGAATCTATCACAACCTGGGGGTTCTGTGCTTCAACTTTTGAGGAGACTTGATCAATTTAGGCGTTAAAGTTGGCCCTATTTGACCGGGGAAGTGGAGAAGTGCTTCACGAAAACTGGCAGCAAGTCGGTTTAGGGAAAATTTCATTTTCTGGTGTGTTTTTTTCTGGGGTCGCTAGAAAAAATTCCAAACGGCTGACCTGCCAAAAATTGAAAAGAATTCTGAAGTTAATAGTTGTCCGGAGACTTACACGATTTTTAGCATTGGTTCCTATGGGAGTTTATTTAGTGGGGAGTCCAAGGCCCGTCTAGTTTGTTTCCTTCCAAGTGAAAACACCTCAACGCCGGTGAAGGTTTCCCTACGTCCGGGCATCAATCTTGAAAAATTTCCCTACCCAAAAAATTAATAAATAAAAATTATATATTAATTGCAACGGAAAAGAAAATTAAATGCTACGCGGCAATTAAACCAACAAATTATGTTGCATTATTCTGATTTGTGTTTTTCGTACAGATGAAAAAAATAAAAAATACGGCTTGGGTAAACAATGTAAAAATTACGGGGTGACATGTCATGCTTATAAAGCGCCGCGAGTCCGGTTTCACGGACTGACCGGCTGATATCTAGTTCCCATCATGGTGTGGCGACCGAGTCACAGCATTTCCTTTCCTGTCTTGAGCACCCAACTAAATGCACTCCCACTTGCCCACTTCTCCAGCAGAGTCCACTTGCCAAGTAAAATAGGGCCAACTTTAAAAGCCTAAATTTATCAAGTCTCCCCTGCACTGCGTGGCTCTATATGCATGTGTACAAGTCCAGCCCCAACAATGAAACCGCAGTCACATGCATACAGTCACCAATTATTTTAAAATACTAGAGAGGGTTACGATCATCGCAACTAATAAGCCATTTGCGAGTTACATTTGAATAATGTCTGGTACAATGACTTGTTTAGTCACAAGTTACCGCTTAAATTTGAATTCCTCAGACTATCGAGACAGTTGCTATGTCACATGATTAGGGGCAAGCTTTTGCTTAGTTACGTAAGAGACGGTGAACACCCATACACAATTCTGAATGGATGTGTATGACACAATGGTACCAGGGTTTGCTCATCTGGAGGTTGCTATACAAAAGCTTGCCCCGAACCATGTGACATAGCAACTGTCTCGATAGTCTGAGGAATTCAAATTTAAGCGGTAACTTGTGACTAAACTAGTCATTGTACCAGACATTATTCAAATTTAACTCGCAAATGGCTTATTCTGATACAGTGTTTTGGGTTTCTTTTTTTGCAATTGTTTCTTCAATAAAATGTTTTTTGCAGTATTTCATGTAACTTTTATTGCGTAGTTGCATCAACAAATGACAAAAATGAAAATAATAAACAATAAATAAATAAATAAAATAACCAAAAAAAGCGTCACAGTAAAATCTCATACCTTATATTATATTTTAAAAAAGATTAAAAAGTTACGTTGCTGGTAGTGTCAGGCGTTCACGCGCTGGAGAGGTTTAGATAGCGCACACTACGCCCCTCTTCTGCAGCAACGATTAGTTCCCTTATTTTGTGGCAAATTGACCCAGCAGCATATCCTCCCCTGTCTCCCCTGCCTAGCCACTAGGGCCCTGACCACTTTAGGGGAGGAAGCAAGGCAGATCCCAATCACACTGTTGCCACAGACAGCAAAAGGCCTTGAACCTATATTAGTGCAGACGGCATTCGAACCCGGATCGCGTGGTCCAAGTGTTGAGACAGTCCCAGCACCTTATCCCACTGCGCTAGTAAGGTGTTGGTACTTTTACCCGTGAGTTTACAATGTATAGCCATACGAGTGCACCCAACCAGACTGGGAGAAAACAACAGACGGCAACATGTATCTATACTGAATGGAGACTCAAAAATTAACAAAATGAAAAAGGAAGAAGAAATATATAAGCAAATCAATGAAATAAACAATTCAATAAATGAAGCAAACCAAAAACAAAAAAGATTAATCTTAAAAGTTGAGACCCCCCCCAAAAAAAAAAATTTAAAAATAAAATAAAATATAATAAATAAATAAAACACCCAATAAACGGTATAATTATTTTGAATTAGAACGTTTTGGGGGTCATGCTATTAATAGATTGCGTAAATATAAGAATCTATCACAACCTGGGGGTTCTGTGCTTCAACTTTTGAGGAGACTTGATCAATTTAGGCGTTAAAGTTGGCCCTATTTGACCGGGGAAGTGGAGAAGTGCTTCACGAAAACTGGCAGCAAGTCGGTTTAGGGAAAATTTCATTTTCTGGTTTTTTTTTTTCTGGGGTCGCTAGAAAAAATTCCAAACGGCTGACCTGCCAAAAATTGAAAAGAATTCTGAAGTTAATAGTTGTCCGGAGACTTACACGATTTTTAGCATTGGTTCCTATGGGAGTTTATTTAGTGGGGAGTCCAAGGCCCGTCTAGTTTGTTTCCTTCCAAGTGAAAACACCTCAACGCCGGTGAAAGTTTCCCTACGTCCGGGCATCAATCTTGAAAAATTTCCCTACCCAAAAAATTAATAAATAAAAATTATATATTAATTGCAACGGAAAAGAAAATTAAATGCTACGCGGCAATTAAACCAACAAATTATGTTGCATTATTCTGATTTGTGTTTTTCGTACAGATGAAAAAAATAAAAAATACGGCTTGGGTAAACAATGTAAAAATTACGGGGTGACATGTCATGCTTATAAAGCGCCGCGAGTCCGGTTTCACGGACTGACCGGCTGATATCTAGTTCCCATCATGGTGTGGCGACCGAGTCACAGCATTTCCTTTCCTGTCTTGAGCACCCAACTAAATGCACTCCCACTTGCCCACTTCTCCAGCAGAGTCCACTTGCCAAGTAAAATAGGGCCAACTTTAAAAGCCTAAATTTATCAAGTCTCCCCTGCACTGCGTGGCTCTATATGCATGTGTACAAGTCCAGCCCCAACAATGAAACCGCAGTCACATGCATACAGTCACCAATTATTTTAAAATACTAGAGAGGGTTACGATCATCGCAACTAATAAGCCATTTGCGAGTTACATTTGAATAATGTCTGGTACAATGACTTGTTTAGTCACAAGTTACCGCTTAAATTTGAATTCCTCAGACTATCGAGACAGTTGCTATGTCACATGATTAGGGGCAAGCTTTTGCTTAGTTACGTAAGAGACGGTGAACACCCATACACAATTCTGAATGGATGTGTATGACACAATGGTACCAGGGTTTGCTCATCTGGAGGTTGCTATACAAAAGCTTGCCCCGAACCATGTGACATAGCAACTGTCTCGATAGTCTGAGGAATTCAAATTTAAGCGGTAACTTGTGACTAAACTAGTCATTGTACCAGACATTATTCAAATTTAACTCGCAAATGGCTTATTCTGATACAGTGTTTTGGGTTTCTTTTTTTGCAATTGTTTCTTCAATAAAATGTTTTTTGCAGTATTTCATGTAACTTTTATTGCGTAGTTGCATCAACAAATGACAAAAATGAAAATAATAAACAATAAATAAATAAATAAAATAACCAAAAAAAGCGTCACAGTAAAATCTCATACCTTATATTATATTTAAAATAAGATTAAAAAGTTACGTTGCTGGTAGTGTCAGGCGTTCACGCGCTGGAGAGGTTTAGATAGCGCACACTACGCCCCTCTTCTGCAGCAACGATTAGTTCCCTTATTTTGTGGCAAATTGACCCAGCAGCATATCCTCCCCTGTCTCCCCTGCCTAGCCACTAGGGCCCTGACCACTTTAGGGGAGGAAGCAAGGCAGATCCCAATCACACTGTTGCCACAGACAGCAAAAGGCCTTGAACCTATATTAGTGCAGACGGCATTCGAACCCGGATCGCGTGGTCCAAGTGTTGAGACAGTCCCAGCACCTTATCCCACTGCGCTAGTAAGGTGTTGGTACTTTTACCCGTGAGTTTACAATGTATAGCCATACGAGTGCACCCAACCAGACTGGGAGAAAACAACAGACGGCAACATGTATCTATACTGAATGGAGACTCAAAAATTAACAAAATGAAAAAGGAAGAAGAAATATATAAGCAAATCAATGAAATAAACAATTCAATAAATGAAGCAAACCAAAAACAAAAAAGATTAATCTTAAAAGTTGAGACCCCCCCCCCAAAAAAAAAAAATAAATAAATAAAATAATAAATAATAAATAAAAAAAACACCCAATAAACGGTATAATTATTTTGAATTAGAACGTTTTGGGGGTCATGCTATTAATAGATTGCGTAAATATAAGAATCTATCACAACCTGGGGGTTCTGTGCTTCAACTTTTGAGGAGACTTGATCAATTTAGGCGTTAAAGTTGGCCCTATTTGACCGGGGAAGTGGAGAAGTGCTTCACGAAAACTGGCAGCAAGTCGGTTTAGGGAAAATTTCATTTTCTGGTGTGTTTTTTTCTGGGGTCGCTAGAAAAAATTCAAAACGGCTGACCTGCCAAAAATTGAAAAGAATTCTGAAGTTAATAGTTGTCCGGAGACTTACACGATTTTTAGCATTGGTTCCTATGGGAGTTTATTTAGTGGGGAGTCCAAGGCCCGTCTAGTTTGTTTCCTTCCAAGTGAAAACACCTCAACGCCGGTGAAGGTTTCCCTACGTCCGGGCATCAATCTTGAAAAATTTCCCTACCCCAAAAATTAATAAATAAAAATTATATATTAATTGCAACGGAAAAGAAAATTAAATGCTACGCGGCAATTAAACCAACAAATTATGTTGCATTATTCTGATTTGTGTTTTTCGTACAGATGAAAAAAATAAAAAATACGGCTTGGGTAAACAATGTAAAAATTACGGGGTGACATGTCATGCTTATAAAGCGCCGCGAGTCCGGTTTCACGGACTGACCGGCTGATATCTAGTTCCCATCATGGTGTGGCGACCGAGTCACAGCATTTCCTTTCCTGTCTTGAGCACCCAACTAAATGCACTCCCACTTGCCCACTTCTCCAGCAGAGTCCACTTGCCAAGTAAAATAGGGCCAACTTTAAAAGCCTAAATTTATCAAGTCTCCCCTGCACTGCGTGGCTCTATATGCATGTGTACAAGTCCAGCCCCAACAATGAAACCGCAGTCACATGCATACAGTCACCAATTATTTTAAAATACTAGAGAGGGTTACGATCATCGCAACTAATAAGCCATTTGCGAGTTACATTTGAATAATGTCTGGTACAATGACTTGTTTAGTCACAAGTTACCGCTTAAATTTGAATTCCTCAGACTATCGAGACAGTTGCTATGTCACATGATTAGGGGCAAGCTTTTGCTTAGTTACGTAAGAGACGGTGAACACCCATACACAATTCTGAATGGATGTGTATGACACAATGGTACCAGGGTTTGCTCATCTGGAGGTTGCTATACAAAAGCTTGCCCCGAACCATGTGACATAGCAACTGTCTCGATAGTCTGAGGAATTCAAATTTAAGCGGTAACTTGTGACTAAACTAGTCATTGTACCAGACATTATTCAAATTTAACTCGCAAATGGCTTATTCTGATACAGTGTTTTGGGTTTCTTTTTTTGCAATTGTTTCTTCAATAAAATGTTTTTTGCAGTATTTCATGTAACTTTTATTGCGTAGTTGCATCAACAAATGACAAAAATGAAAATAATAAACAATAAATAAATAAATAAAATAACCAAAAAAAGCGTCACAGTAAAATCTCATACCTTATATTATATTTAAAATAAGATTAAAAAGTTACGTTGCTGGTAGTGTCAGGCGTTCACGCGCTGGAGAGGTTTAGATAGCGCACACTACGCCCCTCTTCTGCAGCAACGATTAGTTCCCTTATTTTGTGGCAAATTGACCCAGCAGCATATCCTCCCCTGTCTCCCCTGCCTAGCCACTAGGGCCCTGACCACTTTAGGGGAGGAAGCAAGGCAGATCCCAATCACACTGTTGCCACAGACAGCAAAAGGCCTTGAACCTATATTAGTGCAGACGGCATTCGAACCCGGATCGCGTGGTCCAAGTGTTGAGACAGTCCCAGCACCTTATCCCACTGCGCTAGTAAGGTGTTGGTACTTTTACCCGTGAGTTTACAATGTATAGCCATACGAGTGCACCCAACCAGACTGGGAGAAAACAACAGACGGCAACATGTATCTATACTGAATGGAGACTCAAAAATTAACAAAATGAAAAAGGAAGAAGAAATATATAAGCAAATCAATGAAATAAACAATTCAATAAATGAAGCAAACCAAAAACAAAAAAGATTAATCTTAAAAGTTGAGACCCCCCCCCAAAAAAAAAAAAAAAAATAAATAAAATAATAAATAATAAATAAAAAAAACACCCAATAAACGGTATAATTATTTTGAATTAGAACGTTTTGGGGGTCATGCTATTAATAGATTGCGTAAATATAAGAATCTATCACAACCTGGGGGTTCTGTGCTTCAACTTTTGAGGAGACTTGATCAATTTAGGCGTTAAAGTTGGCCCTATTTGACCGGGGAAGTGGAGAAGTGCTTCACGAAAACTGGCAGCAAGTCGGTTTAGGGAAAATTTCATTTTCTGGTGTGTTTTTTTCTGGGGTCGCTAGAAAAAATTCAAAACGGCTGACCTGCCAAAAATTGAAAAGAATTCTGAAGTTAATAGTTGTCCGGAGACTTACACGATTTTTAGCATTGGTTCCTATGGGAGTTTATTTAGTGGGGAGTCCAAGGCCCGTCTAGTTTGTTTCCTTCCAAGTGAAAACACCTCAACGCCGGTGAAGGTTTCCCTACGTCCGGGCATCAATCTTGAAAAATTTCCCTACCCCAAAAATTAATAAATAAAAATTATATATTAATTGCAACGGAAAAGAAAATTAAATGCTACGCGGCAATTAAACCAACAAATTATGTTGCATTATTCTGATTTGTGTTTTTCGTACAGATGAAAAAAATAAAAAATACGGCTTGGGTAAACAATGTAAAAATTACGGGGTGACATGTCATGCTTATAAAGCGCCGCGAGTCCGGTTTCACGGACTGACCGGCTGATATCTAGTTCCCATCATGGTGTGGCGACCGAGTCACAGCATTTCCTTTCCTGTCTTGAGCACCCAACTAAATGCACTCCCACTTGCCCACTTCTCCAGCAGAGTCCACTTGCCAAGTAAAATAGGGCCAACTTTAAAAGCCTAAATTTATCAAGTCTCCCCTGCACTGCGTGGCTCTATATGCATGTGTACAAGTCCAGCCCCAACAATGAAACCGCAGTCACATGCATACAGTCACCAATTATTTTAAAATACTAGAGAGGGTTACGATCATCGCAACTAATAAGCCATTTGCGAGTTACATTTGAATAATGTCTGGTACAATGACTTGTTTAGTCACAAGTTACCGCTTAAATTTGAATTCCTCAGACTATCGAGACAGTTGCTATGTCACATGATTAGGGGCAAGCTTTTGCTTAGTTACGTAAGAGACGGTGAACACCCATACACAATTCTGAATGGATGTGTATGACACAATGGTACCAGGGTTTGCTCATCTGGAGGTTGCTATACAAAAGCTTGCCCCGAACCATGTGACATAGCAACTGTCTCGATAGTCTGAGGAATTCAAATTTAAGCGGTAACTTGTGACTAAACTAGTCATTGTACCAGACATTATTCAAATTTAACTCGCAAATGGCTTATTCTGATACAGTGTTTTGGGTTTCTTTTTTTGCAATTGTTTCTTCAATAAAATGTTTTTTGCAGTATTTCATGTAACTTTTATTGCGTAGTTGCATCAACAAATGACAAAAATGAAAATAATAAACAATAAATAAATAAATAAAATAACCAAAAAAAGCGTCACAGTAAAATCTCATACCTTATATTATATTTAAAAAAATATTAAAAAGTTACGTTGCTGGTAGTGTCAGGCGTTCACGCGCTGGAGAGGTTTAGATAGCGCACACTACGCCCCTCTTCTGCAGCAACGATTAGTTCCCTTATTTTGTGGCAAATTGACCCAGCAGCATATCCTCCCCTGTCTCCCCTGCCTAGCCACTAGGGCCCTGACCACTTTAGGGGAGGAAGCAAGGCAGATCCCAATCACACTGTTGCCACAGACAGCAAAAGGCCTTGAACCTATATTAGTGCAGACGGCATTCGAACCCGGATCGCGTGGTCCAAGTGTTGAGACAGTCCCAGCACCTTATCCCACTGCGCTAGTAAGGTGTTGGTACTTTTACCCGTGAGTTTACAATGTATAGCCATACGAGTGCACCCAACCAGACTGGGAGAAAACAACAGACGGCAACATGTATCTATACTGAATGGAGACTCAAAAATTAACAAAATGAAAAAGGAAGAAGAAATATATAAGCAAATCAATGAAATAAACAATTCAATAAATGAAGCAAACCAAAAACAAAAAAGATTAATCTTAAAAGTTGAGACCCCCCCCCCAAAAAATAAAATAAAAAATAAAATAATAAATAATAAATAAAAAAAACACCCAATAAACGGTATAATTATTTTGAATTAGAACGTTTTGGGGTCATGCTATTAATAGATTGCGTAAATATAAGAATCTATCACAACCTGGGGGTTCTGTGCTTCAACTTTTGAGGAGACTTGATCAATTTAGGCTTTAAAGTTGGCCCTATTTGACCGGGGAAGTGGAGAAGTGCTTCACGAAAACTGGCAGCAAGTCGGTTTAGGGAAAATTTCATTTTCTGGTGTGTTTTTTTCTGGGGTCGCTAGAAAAAATTCCAAACGGCTGACCTGCCAAAAATTGAAAAGAATTCTGAAGTTAATAGTTGTCCGGAGACTTACACGATTTTTAGCATTGGTTCCTATGGGAGTTTATTTAGTGGGGAGTCCAAGGCCCGTCTAGTTTGTTTCCTTCCAAGTGAAAACACCTCAACGCCGGTGAAGGTTTCCCTACGTCCGGGCATCAATCTTGAAAAATTTCCCTACCCCAAAAATTAATAAATAAAAATTATATATTAATTGCAACGGAAAAGAAAATTAAATGCTACGCGGCAATTAAACCAACAAATTATGTTGCATTATTCTGATTTGTGTTTTTCGTACAGATGAAAAAAATAAAAAATACGGCTTGGGTAAACAATGTAAAAATTACGGGGTGACATGTCATGCTTATAAAGCGCCGCGAGTCCGGTTTCACGGACTGACCGGCTGATATCTAGTTCCCATCATGGTGTGGCGACCGAGTCACAGCATTTCCTTTCCTGTCTTGAGCACCCAACTAAATGCACTCCCACTTGCCCACTTCTCCAGCAGAGTCCACTTGCCAAGTAAAATAGGGCCAACTTTAAAAGCCTAAATTTATCAAGTCTCCCCTGCACTGCGTGGCTCTATATGCATGTGTACAAGTCCAGCCCCAACAATGAAACCGCAGTCACATGCATACAGTCACCAATTATTTTAAAATACTAGAGAGGGTTACGATCATCGCAACTAATAAGCCATTTGCGAGTTACATTTGAATAATGTCTGGTACAATGACTTGTTTAGTCACAAGTTACCGCTTAAATTTGAATTCCTCAGACTATCGAGACAGTTGCTATGTCACATGATTAGGGGCAAGCTTTTGCTTAGTTACGTAAGAGACGGTGAACACCCATACACAATTCTGAATGGATGTGTATGACACAATGGTACCAGGGTTTGCTCATCTGGAGGTTGCTATACAAAAGCTTGCCCCGAACCATGTGACATAGCAACTGTCTCGATAGTCTGAGGAATTCAAATTTAAGCGGTAACTTGTGACTAAACTAGTCATTGTGTTAGACATTATTCAAATTTAACTCGCAAATGGCTTATTCTGATACAGTGTTTTGGGTTTCTTTTTTTGCAATTGTTTCTTCAATAAAATGTTTTTTGCAGTATTTCATGTAACTTTTATTGCGTAGTTGCATCAACAAATGACAAAAATGAAAATAATAAACAATAAATAAATAAATAAAATAACCAAAAAAAGCGTCACAGTAAAATCTCATACCTTATATTATATTTAAAAAAAGATTAAAAAGTTACGTTGCTGGTAGTGTCAGGCGTTCACGCGCTGGAGAGGTTTAGATAGCGCACACTACGCCCCTCTTCTGCAGCAACGATTAGTTCCCTTATTTTGTGGCAAATTGACCCAGCAGCATATCCTCCCCTGTCTCCCCTGCCTAGCCACTAGGGCCCTGACCACTTTAGGGGAGGAAGCAAGGCAGATCCCAATCACACTGTTGCCACAGACAGCAAAAGGCCTTGAACCTATATTAGTGCAGACGGCATTCGAACCCGGATCGCGTGGTCCAAGTGTTGAGACAGTCCCAGCACCTTATCCCACTGCGCTAGTAAGGTGTTGGTACTTTTACCCGTGAGTTTACAATGTATAGCCATACGAGTGCACCCAACCAGACTGGGAGAAAACAACAGACGGCAACATGTATCTATACTGAATGGAGACTCAAAAATTAACAAAATGAAAAAGGAAGAAGAAATATATAAGCAAATCAATGAAATAAACAATTCAATAAATGAAGCAAACCAAAAACAAAAAAGATTAATCTTAAAAGTTGAGACCCCCCCCCAAAAAAAATAAAAAATAAAAAAATAAAATAAAAAATAATAAATAAAAAAAACACCCAATAAACGGTATAATTATTTTGAATTAGAACGTTTTGGGGGTCATGCTATTAATAGATTGCGTAAATATAAGAATCTATCACAACCTGGGGGTTCTGTGCTTCAACTTTTGAGGAGACTTGATCAATTTAGGCGTTAAAGTTGGCCCTATTTGACCGGGGAAGTGGAGAAGTGCTTCACGAAAACTGGCAGCAAGTCGGTTTAGGGAAAATTTCATTTTCTGGTGTGTTTTTTTCTGGGGTCGCTAGAAAAAATTCCAAACGGCTGACCTGCCAAAAATTGAAAAGAATTCTGAAGTTAATAGTTGTCCGGAGACTTACACGATTTTTAGCATTGGTTCCTATGGGAGTTTATTTAGTGGGGAGTCCAAGGCCCGTCTAGTTTGTTTCCTTCCAAGTGAAAACACCTCAACGCCGGTGAAGGTTTCCCTACGTCCGGGCATCAATCTTGAAAAATTTCCCTACCCCAAAAATTAATAAATAAAAATTATATATTAATTGCAACGGAAAAGAAAATTAAATGCTACGCGGCAATTAAACCAACAAATTATGTTGCATTATTCTGATTTGTGTTTTTCGTACAGATGAAAAAAATAAAAAATACGGCTTGGGTAAACAATGTAAAAATTACGGGGTGACATGTCATGCTTATAAAGCGCCGCGAGTCCGGTTTCACGGACTGACCGGCTGATATCTAGTTCCCATCATGGTGTGGCGACCGAGTCACAGCATTTCCTTTCCTGTCTTGAGCACCCAACTAAATGCACTCCCACTTGCCCACTTCTCCAGCAGAGTCCACTTGCCAAGTAAAATAGGGCCAACTTTAAAAGCCTAAATTTATCAAGTCTCCCCTGCACTGCGTGGCTCTATATGCATGTGTACAAGTCCAGCCCCAACAATGAAACCGCAGTCACATGCATACAGTCACCAATTATTTTAAAATACTAGAGAGGGTTACGATCATCGCAACTAATAAGCCATTTGCGAGTTACATTTGAATAATGTCTGGTACAATGACTTGTTTAGTCACAAGTTACCGCTTAAATTTGAATTCCTCAGACTATCGAGACAGTTGCTATGTCACATGATTAGGGGCAAGCTTTTGCTTAGTTACGTAAGAGACGGTGAACACCCATACACAATTCTGAATGGATGTGTATGACACAATGGTACCAGGGTTTGCTCATCTGGAGGTTGCTATACAAAAGCTTGCCCCGAACCATGTGACATAGCAACTGTCTCGATAGTCTGAGGAATTCAAATTTAAGCGGTAACTTGTGACTAAACTAGTCATTGTACCAGACATTATTCAAATTTAACTCGCAAATGGCTTATTCTGATACAGTGTTTTGGGTTTCTTTTTTTGCAATTGTTTCTTCAATAAAATGTTTTTTGCAGTATTTCATGTAACTTTTATTGCGTAGTTGCATCAACAAATGACAAAAATGAAAATAATAAACAATAAATAAATAAAATAACCAAAAAAAGCGTCACAGTAAAATCTCATACCTTATATTATATTTAAAAAAAGATTAAAAAGTTACGTTGCTGGTAGTGTCAGGCGTTCACGCGCTGGAGAGGTTTAGATAGCGCACACTACGCCCCTCTTCTGCAGCAACGATTAGTTCCCTTATTTTGTGGCAAATTGACCCAGCAGCATATCCTCCCCTGTCTCCCCTGCCTAGCCACTAGGGCCCTGACCACTTTAGGGGAGGAAGCAAGGCAGATCCCAATCACACTGTTGCCACAGACAGCAAAAGGCCTTGAACCTATATTAGTGCAGACGGCATTCGAACCCGGATCGCGTGGTCCAAGTGTTGAGACAGTCCCAGCACCTTATCCCACTGCGCTAGTAAGGTGTTGGTACCTTTACCCGTGAGTTTACAATGTATAGCCATACGAGTGCACCCAACCAGACTGGGAGAAAACAACAGACGGCAACATGTATCTATACTGAATGGAGACTCAAAAATTAACAAAATGAAAAAGGAAGAAGAAATATATAAGCAAATCAATGAAATAAACAATTCAATAAATGAAGCAAACCAAAAACAAAAAAGATTAATCTTAAAAGTTGAGACCCCCCCCCCCAAAAAAAAAAAAAAATAAATAAAATAATAAATAATAAATTAAAAAAACACCCAATAAACGGTATAATTATTTTGAATTAGAACGTTTTGGGGGTCATGCTATTAATAGATTGCGTAAATATAAGAATCTATCACAACCTGGGGGTTCTGTGCTTCAACTTTTGAGGAGACTTGATCAATTTAGGCGTTAAAGTTGGCCCTATTTGACCGGGGAAGTGGAGAAGTGCTTCACGAAAACTGGCAGCAAGTCGGTTTAGGGAAAATTTCATTTTCTGGTGTGTTTTTTTCTGGGGTCGCTAGAAAAAATTCCAAACGGCTGACCTGCCAAAAATTGAAAAGAATTCTGAAGTTAATAGTTGTCCGGAGACTTACACGATTTTTAGCATTGGTTCCTATGGGAGTTTATTTAGTGGGGAGTCCAAGGCCCGTCTAGTTTGTTTCCTTCCAAGTGAAAACACCTCAACGCCGGTGAAGGTTTCCCTACGTCCGGGCATCAATCTTGAAAAATTTCCCTACCCAAAAAATTAATAAATAAAAATTATATATTAATTGCAACGGAAAAGAAAATTAAATGCTACGCGGCAATTAAACCAACAAATTATGTTGCATTATTCTGATTTGTGTTTTTCGTACAGATGAAAAAAATAAAAAATACGGCTTAGGTAAACAATGTAAAAATTACGGGGTGACATGTCATGCTTATAAAGCGCCGCGAGTCCGGTTTCACGGACTGACCGGCTGATATCTAGTTCCCATCATGGTGTGGCGACCGAGTCACAGCATTTCCTTTCCTGTCTTGAGCACCCAACTAAATGCACTCCCACTTGCCCACTTCTCCAGCAGAGTCCACTTGCCAAGTAAAATAGGGCCAACTTTAAAAGCCTAAATTTATCAAGTCTCCCCTGCACTGCGTGGCTCTATATGCATGTGTACAAGTCCAGCCCCAACAATGAAACCGCAGTCACATGCATACAGTCACCAATTATTTTAAAATACTAGAGAGGGTTACGATCATCGCAACTAATAAGCCATTTGCGAGTTACATTTGAATAATGTCTGGTACAATGACTTGTTTAGTCACAAGTTACCGCTTAAATTTGAATTCCTCACACTATCGAGACAGTTGCTATGTCACATGATTAGGGGCAAGCTTTTGCTTAGTTACGTAAGAGACGGTGAACACCCATACACAATTCTGAATGGATGTGTATGACACAATGGTACCAGGGTTTGCTCATCTGGAGGTTGCTATACAAAAGCTTGCCCCGAACCATGTGACATAGCAACTGTCTCGATAGTCTGAGGAATTCAAATTTAAGCGGTAACTTGTGACTAAACTAGTCATTGTACCAGACATTATTCAAATTTAACTCGCAAATGGCTTATTCTGATACAGTGTTTTGGGTTTCTTTTTTTGCAATTGTTTCTTCAATAAAATGTTTTTTGCAGTATTTCATGTAACTTTTATTGCGTAGTTGCATCAACAAATGACAAAAATGAAAATAATAAACAATAAATAAATAAAATAACCAAAAAAAGCGTCACAGTAAAATCTCATACCTTATATTATATTTAAAAAAAGATTAAAAAGTTACGTTGCTGGTAGTGTCAGGCGTTCACGCGCTGGAGAGGTTTAGATAGCGCACACTACGCCCCTCTTCTGCAGCAACGATTAGTTCCCTTATTTTGTGGCAAATTGACCCAGCAGCATATCCTCCCCTGTCTCCCCTGCCTAGCCACTAGGGCCCTGACCACTTTAGGGGAGGAAGCAAGGCAGATCCCAATCACACTGTTGCCACAGACAGCAAAAGGCCTTGAACCTATATTAGTGCAGACGGCATTCGAACCCGGATCGCGTGGTCCAAGTGTTGAGACAGTCCCAGCACCTTATCCCACTGCGCTAGTAAGGTGTTGGTACTTTTACCCGTGAGTTTACAATGTATAGCCATACGAGTGCACCCAACCAGACTGGGAGAAAACAACAGACGGCAACATGTATCTATACTGAATGGAGACTCAAAAATTAACAAAATGAAAAAGGAAGAAGAAATATATAAGCAAATCAATGAAATAAACAATTCAATAAATGAAGCAAACCAAAAACAAAAAAGATTAATCTTAAAAGTTGAGACCCCCCCCCCCAAAAAAAAATATAAATAAATAAAATAATAAATAATAAATTAAAAAAACACCCAATAAACGGTATAATTATTTTGAATTAGAACGTTTTGGGGGTCATGCTATTAATAGATTGCGTAAATATAAGAATCTATCACAACCTGGGGGTTCTGTGCTTCAACTTTTGAGGAGACTTGATCAATTTAGGCGTTAAAGTTGGCCCTATTTGACCGGGGAAGTGGAGAAGTGCTTCACGAAAACTGGCAGCAAGTCGGTTTAGGGAAAATTTCATTTTCTGGTGTGTTTTTTTCTGGGGTCGCTAGAAAAAATTCCAAACGGCTGACCTGCCAAAAATTGAAAAGAATTCTGAAGTTAATAGTTGTCCGGAGACTTACACGATTTTTAGCATTGGTTCCTATGGGAGTTTATTTAGTGGGGAGTCCAAGGCCCGTCTAGTTTGTTTCCTTCCAAGTGAAAACACCTCAACGCCGGTGAAGGTTTCCCTACGTCCGGGCATCAATCTTGAAAAATTTCCCTACCCAAAAAATTAATAAATAAAAATTATATATTAATTGCAACGGAAAAGAAAATTAAATGCTACGCGGCAATTAAACCAACAAATTATGTTGCATTATTCTGATTTGTGTTTTTCGTACAGATGAAAAAAATAAAAAATACGGCTTAGGTAAACAATGTAAAAATTACGGGGTGACATGTCATGCTTATAAAGCGCCGCGAGTCCGGTTTCACGGACTGACCGGCTGATATCTAGTTCCCATCATGGTGTGGCGACCGAGTCACAGCATTTCCTTTCCTGTCTTGAGCACCCAACTAAATGCACTCCCACTTGCCCACTTCTCCAGCAGAGTCCACTTGCCAAGTAAAATAGGGCCAACTTTAAAAGCCTAAATTTATCAAGTCTCCCCTGCACTGCGTGGCTCTATATGCATGTGTACAAGTCCAGCCCCAACAATGAAACCGCAGTCACATGCATACAGTCACCAATTATTTTAAAATACTAGAGAGGGTTACGATCATCGCAACTAATAAGCCATTTGCGAGTTACATTTGAATAATGTCTGGTACAATGACTTGTTTAGTCACAAGTTACCGCTTAAATTTGAATTCCTCAGACTATCGAGACAGTTGCTATGTCACATGATTAGGGGCAAGCTTTTGCTTAGTTACGTAAGAGACGGTGAACACCCATACACAATTCTGAATGGATGTGTATGACACAATGGTACCAGGGTTTGCTCATCTGGAGGTTGCTATACAAAAGCTTGCCCCGAACCATGTGACATAGCAACTGTCTCGATAGTCTGAGGAATTCAAATTTAAGCGGTAACTTGTGACTAAACTAGTCATTGTACCAGACATTATTCAAATTTAACTCGCAAATGGCTTATTCTGATACAGTGTTTTGGGTTTCTTTTTTTGCAATTGTTTCTTCAATAAAATGTTTTTTGCAGTATTTCATGTAACTTTTATTGCGTAGTTGCATCAACAAATGACAAAAATGAAAATAATAAACAATAAATAAATAAAATAACCAAAAAAAGCGTCACAGTAAAATCTCATACCTTATATTATATTTTAAAAAAGATTAAAAAGTTACGTTGCTGGTAGTGTCAGGCGTTCACGCGCTGGAGAGGTTTAGATAGCGCACACTACGCCCCTCTTCTGCAGCAACGATTAGTTCCCTTATTTTGTGGCAAATTGACCCAGCAGCATATCCTCCCCTGTCTCCCCTGCCTAGCCACTAGGGCCCTGACCACTTTAGGGGAGGAAGCAAGGCAGATCCCAATCACACTGTTGCCACAGACAGCAAAAGGCCTTGAACCTATATTAGTGCAGACGGCATTCGAACCCGGATCGCGTGGTCCAAGTGTTGAGACAGTCCCAGCACCTTATCCCACTGCGCTAGTAAGGTGTTGGTACTTTTACCCGTGAGTTTACAATGTATAGCCATACGAGTGCACCCAACCAGACTGGGAGAAAACAACAGACGGCAACATGTATCTATACTGAATGGAGACTCAAAAATTAACAAAATGAAAAAGGAAGAAGAAATATATAAGCAAATCAATGAAATAAACAATTCAATAAATGAAGCAAACCAAAAACAAAAAAGATTAATCTTAAAAGTTGAGACCCCCCCCCCCAAAAAAAAACAAATTAAATAAATAAAATAAAAAATAATAAATATAAAAAAAAACCAATAAACGGTATAATTATTTTGAATTAGAACGTTTTGGGGGTCATGCTATTAATAGATTGCGTAAATATAAGAATCTATCACAACCTGGGGGTTCTGTGCTTCAACTTTTGAGGAGACTTGATCAATTTAGGCGTTAAAGTTGGCCCTATTTGACCGGGGAAGTGGAGAAGTGCTTCACGAAAACTGGCAGCAAGTCGGTTTAGGGAAAATTTCATTTTCTGGTGTGTTTTTTTCTGGGGTCGCTAGAAAAAATTCCAAACGGCTGACCTGCCAAAAATTGAAAAGAATTCTGAAGTTAATAGTTGTCCGGAGACTTACACGATTTTTAGCATTGGTTCCTATGGGAGTTTATTTAGTGGGGAGTCCAAGGCCCGTCTAGTTTGTTTCCTTCCAAGTGAAAACACCTCAACGCCGGTGAAGGTTTCCCTACGTCCGGGCATCAATCTTGAAAAATTTCCCTACCCCAAAAATTAATAAATAAAAATTATATATTAATTGCAACGGAAAAGAAAATTAAATGCTACGCGGCAATTAAACCAACAAATTATGTTGCATTATTCTGATTTGTGTTTTTCGTACAGATGAAAAAAATAAAAAATACGGCTTGGGTAAACAATGTAAAAATTACGGGGTGACATGTCATGCTTATAAAGCGCCGCGAGTCCGGTTTCACGGACTGACCGGCTGATATCTAGTTCCCATCATGGTGTGGCGACCGAGTCACAGCATTTCCTTTCCTGTCTTGAGCACCCAACTAAATGCACTCCCACTTGCCCACTTCTCCAGCAGAGTCCACTTGCCAAGTAAAATAGGGCCAACTTTAAAAGCCTAAATTTATCAAGTCTCCCCTGCACTGCGTGGCTCTATATGCATGTGTACAAGTCCAGCCCCAACAATGAAACCGCAGTCACATGCATACAGTCACCAATTATTTTAAAATACTAGAGAGGGTTACGATCATCGCAACTAATAAGCCATTTGCGAGTTACATTTGAATAATGTCTGGTACAATGACTTGTTTAGTCACAAGTTACCGCTTAAATTTGAATTCCTCAGACTATCGAGACAGTTGCTATGTCACATGATTAGGGGCAAGCTTTTGCTTAGTTACGTAAGAGACGGTGAACACCCATACACAATTCTGAATGGATGTGTATGACACAATGGTACCAGGGTTTGCTCATCTGGAGGTTGCTATACAAAAGCTTGCCCCGAACCATGTGACATAGCAACTGTCTCGATAGTCTGAGGAATTCAAATTTAAGCGGTAACTTGTGACTAAACTAGTCATTGTACCAGACATTATTCAAATTTAACTCGCAAATGGCTTATTCTGATACAGTGTTTTGGGTTTCTTTTTTTGCAATTGTTTCTTCAATAAAATGTTTTTTGCAGTATTTCATGTAACTTTTATTGCGTAGTTGCATCAACAAATGACAAAAATGAAAATAATAAACAATAAATAAATAAATAAAATAACCAAAAAAAGCGTCACAGTAAAATCTCATACCTTATATTATATTTAAAAAAATATTAAAAAGTTACGTTGCTGGTAGTGTCAGGCGTTCACGCGCTGGAGAGGTTTAGATAGCGCACACTACGCCCCTCTTCTGCAGCAACGATTAGTTCCCTTATTTTGTGGCAAATTGACCCAGCAGCATATCCTCCCCTGTCTCCCCTGCCTAGCCACTAGGGCCCTGACCACTTTAGGGGAGGAAGCAAGGCAGATCCCAATCACACTGTTGCCACAGACAGCAAAAGGCCTTGAACCTATATTAGTGCAGACGGCATTCGAACCCGGATCGCGTGGTCCAAGTGTTGAGACAGTCCCAGCACCTTATCCCACTGCGCTAGTAAGGTGTTGGTACTTTTACCCGTGAGTTTACAATGTATAGCCATACGAGTGCACACAACCAGACTGGGAGAAAACAACAGACGGCAACATGTATCTATACTGAATGGAGACTCAAAAATTAACAAAATTAAAAAGGAAGAAGAAATATATAAGCAAATCAATGAAATAAACAATTCAATAAATGAAGCAAACCAAAAACAAAAAAGATTAATCTTAAAAGTTAAGACCCCCCCCCCCCAAAAAAAAATAAATAAAATAAAAAATAATAAATAAAAAAAACACCCAATAAACGGTATAATTATTTTGAATTAGAACGTTTTGGGGGTCATGCTATTAATAGATTGCGTAAATATAAGAATCTATCACAACCTGGGGGTTCTGTGCTTCAACTTTTGAGGAGACTTGATCAATTTAGGCGTTAAAGTTGGCCCTATTTGACCGGGGAAGTGGAGAAGTGCTTCACGAAAACTGGCAGCAAGTCGGTTTAGGGAAAATTTCATTTTCTGGTGTGTTTTTTTCTGCTGGGGTCGCTAGAAAAAATTCCAAACGGCTGACCTGCCAAAAATTGAAAAGAATTCTGAAGTTAATAGTTGTCCGGAGACTTACACGATTTTTAGCATTGGTTCCTATGGGAGTTTATTTAGTGGGGAGTCCAAGGCCCGTCTAGTTTGTTTCCTTCCAAGTGAAAACACCTCAACGCCGGTGAAGGTTTCCCTACGTCCGGGCATCAATCTTGAAAATTTTCCCTACCCAAAAAATTAATAAATAAAAATTATATATTAATTGCAACGGAAAAGAAAATTAAATGCTACGCGGCAATTAAACCAACAAATTATGTTGCATTATTCTGATTTGTGTTTTTCGTACAGATGAAAAAAATAAAAAATACGGCTTGGGTAAACAATGTAAAAATTACGGGGTGACATGTCATGCTTATAAAGCGCCGCGAGTCCGGTTTCACGGACTGACCGGCTGATATCTAGTTCCCATCATGGTGTGGCGACCGAGTCACAGCATTTCCTTTCCTGTCTTGAGCACCCAACTAAATGCACTCCCACTTGCCCACTTCTCCAGCAGAGTCCACTTGCCAAGTAAAATAGGGCCAACTTTAAAAGCCTAAATTTATCAAGTCTCCCCTGCACTGCGTGGCTCTATATGCATGTGTACAAGTCCAGCCCCAACAATGAAACCGCAGTCACATGCATACAGTCACCAATTATTTTAAAATACTAGAGAGGGTTACGATCATCGCAACTAATAAGCCATTTGCGAGTTACATTTGAATAATGTCTGGTACAATGACTTGTTTAGTCACAAGTTACCGCTTAAATTTGAATTCCTCAGACTATCGAGACATTTGCTATGTCACATGATTAGGGGCAAGCTTTTGCTTAGTTACGTAAGAGACGGTGAACACCCATACACAATTCTGAATGGATGTGTATGACACAATGGTACCAGGGTTTGCTCATCTGGAGGTTGCTATACAAAAGCTTGCCCCGAACCATGTGACATAGCAACTGTCTCGATAGTCTGAGGAATTCAAATTTAAGCGGTAACTTGTGACTAAACTAGTCATTGTACCAGACATTATTCAAATTTAACTCGCAAATGGCTTATTCTGATACAGTGTTTTGGGTTTCTTTTTTTGCAATTGTTTCTTCAATAAAATGTTTTTTGCAGTATTTCATGTAACTTTTATTGCGTAGTTGCATCAACAAATGACAAAAATGAAAATAATAAACAATAAATAAATAAATAAAATAACCAAAAAAAGCGTCACAGTAAAATCTCATACCTTATGTTATATTTAAAAAAAGATTAAAAAGTTACGTTGCTGGTAGTGTCAGGCGTTCACGCGCTGGAGAGGTTTAGATAGCGCACACTACGCACCTCTTCTGCAGCAACGATTAGTTCCCTTATTTTGTGGCAAATTGACCCAGCAGCATATCCTCCCCTGTCTCCCCTGCCTAGCCACTAGGGCCCTGACCACTTTAGGGGAGGAAGCAAGGCAGATCCCAATCACACTGTTGCCACAGACAGCAAAAGGCCTTGAACCTATATTAGTGCAGACGGCATTCGAACCCGGATCGCGTGGTCCAAGTGTTGAGACAGTCCCAGCACCTTATCCCACTGCGCTAGTAAGGTGTTGGTACTTTTACCCGTGAGTTTACAATGTATAGCCATACGAGTGCACCCAACCAGACTGGGAGAAAACAACAGACGGCAACATGTATCTATACTGAATGGAGACTCAAAAATTAACAAAATGAAAAAGGAAGAAGAAATATATAAGCAAATCAATGAAATAAACAATTCAATAAATGAAGCAAACCAAAAACAAAAAAGATTAATCTTAAAAGTTGAGACCCCCCCCCCCAAAAATAAATAAAATAAAAAATAATAAATAAATAAAACACCCAATAAACGGTATAATTATTTTGAATTAGAACGTTTTGGGGGTCATGCTATTAATAGATTGCGTAAATATAAGAATCTATCACAACCTGGGGGTTCTGTGCTTCAACTTTTGAGGAGACTTGATCAATTTAGGCGTTAAAGTTGGCCCTATTTGACCGGGGAAGTGGAGAAGTGCTTCACGAAAACTGGCAGCAAGTCGGTTTAGGGAAAATTTCATTTTCTGGTGTGTTTTTTTCTGGGGTCGCTAGAAAAAATTCCAAACGGCTGACCTGCCAAAAATTGAAAAGAATTCTGAAGTTAATAGTTGTCCGGAGACTTACACGATTTTTAGCATTGGTTCCTATGGGAGTTTATTTAGTGGGGAGTCCAAGGCCCGTCTAGTTTGTTTCCTTCCAAGTGAAAACACCTCAACGCCGGTGAAGGTTTCCCTACGTCCGGGCATCAATCTTGAAAAATTTCCCTACCCAAAAAATTAATAAATAAAAATTATATATTAATTGCAACGGAAAAGAAAATTAAATGCTACGCGGCAATTAAACCAACAAATTATGTTGCATTATTCTGATTTGTGTTTTTCGTACAGATGAAAAAAATAAAAAATACGGCTTGGGTAAACAATGTAAAAATTACGGGGTGACATGTCATGCTTATAAAGCGCCGCGAGTCCGGTTTCACGGACTGACCGGCTGATATCTAGTTCCCATCATGGTGTGGCGACCGAGTCACAGCATTTCCTTTCCTGTCTTGAGCACCCAACTAAATGCACTCCCACTTGCCCACTTCTCCAGCAGAGTCCACTTGCCAAGTAAAATAGGGCCAACTTTAAAAGCCTAAATTTATCAAGTCTCCCCTGCACTGCGTGGCTCTATATGCATGTGTACAAGTCCAGCCCCAACAATGAAACCGCAGTCACATGCATACAGTCACCAATTATTTTAAAATACTAGAGAGGGTTACGATCATCGCAACTAATAAGCCATTTGCGAGTTACATTTGAATAATGTCTGGTACAATGACTTGTTTAGTCACAAGTTACCGCTTAAATTTGAATTCCTCACACTATCGAGACAGTTGCTATGTCACATGATTAGGGGCAAGCTTTTGCTTAGTTACGTAAGAGACGGTGAACACCCATACACAATTCTGAATGGATGTGTATGACACAATGGTACCAGGGTTTGCTCATCTGGAGGTTGCTATACAAAAGCTTGCCCCGAACCATGTGACATAGCAACTGTCTCGATAGTCTGAGGAATTCAAATTTAAGCGGTAACTTGTGACTAAACTAGTCATTGTACCAGACATTATTCAAATTTAACTCGCAAATGGCTTATTCTGATACAGTGTTTTGGGTTTCTTTTTTTGCAATTGTTTCTTCAATAAAATGTTTTTTGCAGTATTTCATGTAACTTTTATTGCGTAGTTGCATCAACAAATGACAAAAATGAAAATAATAAACAATAAATAAATAAATAAAATAACCAAAAAAAGCGTCACAGTAAAATCTCATACCTTATATTATATTTAAAAAAAGATTAAAAAGTTACGTTGCTGGTAGTGTCAGGCGTTCACGCGCTGGAGAGGTTTAGATAGCGCACACTACGCCCCTCTTCTGCAGCAACGATTAGTTCCCTTATTTTGTGGCAAATTGACCCAGCAGCATATCCTCCCCTGTCTCCCCTGCCTAGCCACTAGGGCCCTGACCACTTTAGGGGAGGAAGCAAGGCAGATCCCAATCACACTGTTGCCACAAACAGCAAAAGGCCTTGAACCTATATTAGTGCAGACGGCATTCGAACCCGGATCGCGTGGTCCAAGTGTTGAGACAGTCCCAGCACCTTATCCCACTGCGCTAGTAAGGTGTTGGTACTTTACCCGTGAGTTTACAATGTATAGCCATACGAGTGCACCCAACCAGACTGGGAGAAAACAACAGACGGCAACATGTATCTATACTGAATGGAGACTCAAAAATTAACAAAATGAAAAAGGAAGAAGAAATATATAAGCAAATCAATGAAATAAACAATTCAATAAATGAAGCAAACCAAAAACCAAAAAGATTAATCTTAAAAGTTGAGACCCCCCCCAAAAAAAAAAAAAAAAAAAATAAAATAAAAAATAATAAATAAAAAAAACACCCAATAAACGGTATAATTATTTTGAATTAGAACGTTTTGGGGGTCATGCTATTAATAGATTGCGTAAATATAAGAATCTATCACAACCTGGGGGTTCTGTGCTTCAACTTTTGAGGAGACTTGATCAATTTAGGCGTTAAAGTTGGCCCTATTTGACCGGGGAAGTGGAGAAGGGCTTCACGAAAACTGGCAGCAAGTCGGTTTAGGGAAAATTTCATTTTCTGGTGGTTTTTTTTCTGGGGTCGCTAGAAAAAATTCCAAACGGCTGACCTGCCAAAAATTGAAAAGAATTCTGAAGTTAATAGTTGTCCGGAGACTTACACGATTTTTAGCATTGGTTCCTATGGGAGTTTATTTAGTGGGGAGTCCAAGGCCCGTCTAGTTTGTTTCCTTCCAAGTGAAAACACCTCAACGCCGGTGAAGGTTTCCCTACGTCCGGGCATCAATCTTGAAAAATTTCCCTACCCAAAAAATTAATAAATAAAAATTATATATTAATTGCAACGGAAAAGAAAATTAAATGCTACGCGGCAATTAAACCAACAAATTATGTTGCATTATTCTGATTTGTGTTTTTCGTACAGATGAAAAAAATAAAAAATACGGCTTGGGTAAACAATGTAAAAATTACGGGGTGACATGTCATGCTTATAAAGCGCCGCGAGTCCGGTTTCACGGACTGACCGGCTGATATCTAGTTCCCATCATGGTGTGGCGACCGAGTCACAGCATTTCCTTTCCTGTCTTGAGCACCCAACTAAATGCACTCCCACTTGCCCACTTCTCCAGCAGAGTCCACTTGCCAAGTAAAATAGGGCCAACTTTAAAAGCCTAAATTTATCAAGTCTCCCCTGCACTGCGTGGCTCTATATGCATGTGTACAAGTCCAGCCCCAACAATGAAACCGCAGTCACATGCATACAGTCACCAATTATTTTAAAATACTAGAGAGGGTTACGATCATCGCAACTAATAAGCCATTTGCGAGTTACATTTGAATAATGTCTGGTACAATGACTTGTTTAGTCACAAGTTACCGCTTAAATTTGAATTCCTCAGACTATCGAGACAGTTGCTATGTCACATGATTAGGGGCAAGCTTTTGCTTAGTTACGTAAGAGACGGTGAACACCCATACACAATTCTGAATGGATGTGTATGACACAATGGTACCAGGGTTTGCTCATCTGGAGGTTGCTATACAAAAGCTTGCCCCGAACCATGTGACATAGCAACTGTCTCGATAGTCTGAGGAATTCAAATTTAAGCGGTAACTTGTGACTAAACTAGTCATTGTACCAGACATTATTCAAATTTAACTCGCAAATGGCTTATTCTGATACAGTGTTTTGGGTTTCTTTTTTTGCAATTGTTTCTTCAATAAAATGTTTTTTGCAGTATTTCATGTAACTTTTATTGCGTAGTTGCATCAACAAATGACAAAAATTAAAATAATAAACAATAAATAAATAAATAAAATAACCAAAAAAAGCGTCACAGTAAAATCTCATACCTTATATTATATTTAAAAAAAGATTAAAAAGTTACGTTGCTGGTAGTGTCAGGCGTTCACGCGCTGGAGAGGTTTAGATAGCGCACACTACGCCCCTCTTCTGCAGCAACGATTAGTTCCCTTATTTTGTGGCAAATTGACCCAGCAGCATATCCTCCCCTGTCTCCCCTGCCTAGCCACTAGGGCCCTGACCACTTTAGGGGAGGAAGCAAGGCAGATCCCAATCACACTGTTGCCACAGACAGCAAAAGGCCTTGAACCTATATTAGTGCAGACGGCATTCGAACCCGGATCGCGTGGTCCAAGTGTTGAGACAGTCCCAGCACCTTATCCCACTGCGCTAGTAAGGTGTTGGTACTTTTACCCGTGCGTTTACAATGTATAGCCATACGAGTGCACCCAACCAGACTGGGAGAAAACAACAGACGGCAACATGTATCTATACTGAATGGAGACTCAAAAATTAACAAAATGAAAAAGGAAGAAGAAATATATAAGCAAATCAATGAAATAAACAATTCAATAAATGAAGCAAACCAAAAACAAAAAAGATTAATCTTAAAAGTTGAGACCCCCCCCAAAAAAAAAATAATAAATAAATAAAATAAAAAATAATAAATAAAAAAAACACCCAATAAACGGTATAATTATTTTGAATTAGAACGTTTTGGGGGTCATGCTATTAATAGATTGCGTAAATATAAGAATCTATCACAACCTGGGGGTTCTGTGCTTCAACTTTTGAGGAGACTTGATCAATTTAGGCGTTAAAGTTGGCCCTATTTGACCGGGGAAGTGGAGAAGTGCTTCACGAAAACTGGCAGCAAGTCGGTTTAGGGAAAATTTCATTTTCTGGTGTGTTTTTTTCTGGGGTCGCTAGAAAAAATTCCAAACGGCTGACCTGCCAAAAATTGAAAAGAATTCTGAAGTTATTAGTTGTCCGGAGACTTACACGATTTTTAGCATTGGTTCCTATGGGAGTTTATTTAGTGGGGAGTCCAAGGCCCGTCTAGTTTGTTTCCTTCCAAGTGAAAACACCTCAACGCCGGTGAAGGTTTCCCTACGTCCGGGCATCAATCTTGAAAAATTTCCCTACCCAAAAAAATTAATAAATAAAAATTATATATTAATTGCAACGGAAAAGAAAATTAAATGCTACGCGGCAATTAAACCAACAAATTATGTTGCATTATTCTGATTTGTGTTTTTCGTACAGATGAAAAAAATAAAAAATACGGCTTGGGTAAACAATGTAAAAATTACGGGGTGACATGTCATGCTTATAAAGCGCCGCGAGTCCGGTTTCACGGACTGACCGGCTGATATCTAGTTCCCATCATGGTGTGGCGACCGAGTCACAGCATTTCCTTTCCTGTCTTGAGCACCCAACTAAATGCACTCCCACTTGCCCACTTCTCCAGCAGAGTCCACTTGCCAAGTAAAATAGGGCCAACTTTAAAAGCCTAAATTTATCAAGTCTCCCCTGCACTGCGTGGCTCTATATGCATGTGTACAAGTCCAGCCCCAACAATGAAACCGCAGTCACATGCATACAGTCACCAATTATTTTAAAATACTAGAGAGGGTTACGATCATCGCAACTAATAAGCCATTTGCGAGTTACATTTGAATAATGTCTGGTACAATGACTTGTTTAGTCACAAGTTACCGCTTAAATTTGAATTCCTCAGACTATCGAGACAGTTGCTATGTCACATGATTAGGGGCAAGCTTTTGCTTAGTTACGTAAGAGACGGTGAACACCCATACACAATTCTGAATGGATGTGTATGACACAATGGTACCAGGGTTTGCTCATCTGGAGGTTGCTATACAAAAGCTTGCCCCGAACCATGTGACATAGCAACTGTCTCGATAGTCTGAGGAATTCAAATTTAAGCGGTAACTTGTGACTAAACTAGTCATTGTACCAGACATTATTCAAATTTAACTCGCAAATGGCTTATTCTGATACAGTGTTTTGGGTTTATTTTTTTGCAATTGTTTCTTCAATAAAATGTTTTTTGCAGTATTTCATGTAACTTTTATTGCGTAGTTGCATCAACAAATGACAAAAATGAAAATAATAAACAATAAATAAATAAATAAAATAACCAAAAAAAGCGTCACAGTAAAATCTCATACCTTATATTATATTTAAAAAAAGATTAAAAAGTTACGTTGCTGGT
This sequence comes from Leptasterias polaris, assembly GCA_037783415.1. Lineage (NCBI taxonomy): Eukaryota > Metazoa > Echinodermata > Asteroidea > Forcipulatida > Asteriidae > Leptasterias > Leptasterias polaris. The sequence continues at coordinate 1,392,402 of JAZGTN010000078.1, forward strand.
AGTGTCAGGCGTTCACGCGCTGGAGAGGTTTAGATAGCGCACACTACGCCCCTCTTCTGCAGCAACGATTAGTTCCCTTATTTTGTGGCAAATTGACCCAGCAGCATATCCTCCCCTGTCTCCCCTGCCTAGCCACTAGGGCCCTGACCACTTTAGGGGAGGAAGCAAGGCAGATCCCAATCACACTGTTGCCACAGACAGCAAAAGGCCTTGAACCTATATTAGTGCAGACGGCATTCGAACCCGGATCGCGTGGTCCAAGTGTTGAGACAGTCCCAGCACCTTATCCCACTGCGCTAGTAAGGTGTTGGTACTTTTACCCGTGAGTTTACAATGTATAGCCATACGAGTGCACCCAACCAGACTGGGAGAAAACAACAGACGGCAACATGTATCTATACTGAATGGAGACTCAAAAATTAACAAAATGAAAAAGGAAGAAGAAATATATAAGCAAATCAATGAAATAAACAATTCAATAAATGAAGCAAACCAAAAACAAAAAAGATTAATCTTAAAAGTTGAGACCCCCCCCCCCCAAAAAAAAAATAAAATAAATAAAATAATAAATAATAAATAAAAAAAACACCCAATAAACGGTATAATTATTTTGAATTAGAACGTTTTGGGGGTCATGCTATTAATAGATTGCGTAAATATAAGAATCTATCACAACCTGGGGGTTCTGTGCTTCAACTTTTGAGGAGACTTGATCAATTTAGGCGTTAAAGTTGGCCCTATTTGACCGGGGAAGTGGAGAAGTGCTTCACGAAAACTGGCAGCAAGTCGGTTTAGGGAAAATTTCATTTTCTGGTGTGTTTTTTTCTGGGGTCGCTAGAAAAAATTCCAAACGGCTGACCTGCCAAAAATTGAAAAGAATTCTGAAGTTAATAGTTGTCCGGAGACTTACACGATTTTTAGCATTGGTTCCTATGGGAGTTTATTTAGTGGGGAGTCCAAGGCCCGTCTAGTTTGTTTCCTTCCAAGTGAAAACACCTCAACGCCGGTGAAGGTTTCCCTACGTCCGGGCATCAATCTTGAAAAATTTCCCTACCCAAAAAATTAATAAATAAAAATTATATATTAATTGCAACGGAAAAGAAAATTAAATGCTACGCGGCAATTAAACCAACAAATTATGTTGCATTATTCTGATTTGTGTTTTTCGTACAGATGAAAAAAATAAAAAATACGGCTTGGGTAAACAATGTAAAAATTACGGGGTGACATGTCATGCTTATAAAGCGCCGCGAGTCCGGTTTCACGGACTGACCGGCTGATATCTAGTTCCCATCATGGTGTGGCGACCGAGTCACAGCATTTCCTTTCCTGTCTTGAGCACCCAACTAAATGCACTCCCACTTGCCCACTTCTCCAGCAGAGTCCACTTGCCAAGTAAAATAGGGCCAACTTTAAAAGCCTAAATTTATCAAGTCTCCCCTGCACTGCGTGGCTCTATATGCATGTGTACAAGTCCAGCCCCAACAATGAAACCGCAGTCACATGCATACAGTCACCAATTATTTTAAAATACTAGAGAGGGTTACGATCATCGCAACTAATAAGCCATTTGCGAGTTACATTTGAATAATGTCTGGTACAATGACTTGTTTAGTCACAAGTTACCGCTTAAATTTGAATTCCTCAGACTATCGAGACAGTTGCTATGTCACATGATTAGGGGCAAGCTTTTGCTTAGTTACGTAAGAGACGGTGAACACCCATACACAATTCTGAATGGATGTGTATGACACAATGGTACCAGGGTTTGCTCATCTGGAGGTTGCTATACAAAAGCTTGCCCCGAACCATGTGACATAGCAACTGTCTCGATAGTCTGAGGAATTCAAATTTAAGCGGTAACTTGTGACTAAACTAGTCATTGTACCAGACATTATTCAAATTTAACTCGCAAATGGCTTATTCTGATACAGTGTTTTGGGTTTCTTTTTTTGCAATTGTTTCTTCAATAAAATGTTTTTTGCAGTATTTCATGTAACTTTTATTGCGTAGTTGCATCAACAAATGACAAAAATGAAAATAATAAACAATAAATAAATAAAATAACCAAAAAAAGCGTCACAGTAAAATCTCATACCTTATATTATATTTTAAAAAAGATTAAAAAGTTACGTTGCTGGTAGTGTCAGGCGTTCACGCGCTGGAGAGGTTTAGATAGCGCACACTACGCCCCTCTTCTGCAGCAACGATTAGTTCCCTTATTTTGTGGCAAATTGACCCAGCAGCATATCCTCCCCTGTCTCCCCTGCCTAGCCACTAGGGCCCTGACCACTTTAGGGGAGGAAGCAAGGCAGATCCCAATCACACTGTTGCCACAGACAGCAAAAGGCCTTGAACCTATATTAGTGCAGACGGCATTCGAACCCGGATCGCGTGGTCCAAGTGTTGAGACAGTCCCAGCACCTTATCCCACTGCGCTAGTAAGGTGTTGGTACTTTTACCCGTGAGTTTACAATGTATAGCCATACGAGTGCACCCAACCAGACTGGGAGAAAACAACAGACGGCAACATGTATCTATACTGAATGGAGACTCAAAAATTAACAAAATGAAAAAGGAAGAAGAAATATATAAGCAAATCAATGAAATAAACAATTCAATAAATGAAGCAAACCAAAAACAAAAAAGATTAATCTTAAAAGTTGAGACCCCCCCCCCCAAAAAAAAACAAATTAAATAAATAAAATAAAAAATAATAAATATTAAAAAAAAACAATAAACGGTATAATTATTTTGAATTAGAACGTTTTGGGGGTCATGCTATTAATAGATTGCGTAAATATAAGAATCTATCACAACCTGGGGGTTCTGTGCTTCAACTTTTGAGGAGACTTGATCAATTTAGGCGTTAAAGTTGGCCCTATTTGACCGGGGAAGTGGAGAAGTGCTTCACGAAAACTGGCAGCAAGTCGGTTTAGGGAAAATTTCATTTTCTGGTGTGTTTTTTTCTGGGGTCGCTAGAAAAAATTCCAAACGGCTGACCTGCCAAAAATTGAAAAGAATTCTGAAGTTAATAGTTGTCCGGAGACTTACACGATTTTTAGCATTGGTTCCTATGGGAGTTTATTTAGTGGGGAGTCCAAGGCCCGTCTAGTTTGTTTCCTTCCAAGTGAAAACACCTCAACGCCGGTGAAGGTTTCCCTACGTCCGGGCATCAATCTTGAAAAATTTCCCTACCCCAAAAATTAATAAATAAAAATTATATATTAATTGCAACGGAAAAGAAAATTAAATGCTACGCGGCAATTAAACCAACAAATTATGTTGCATTATTCTGATTTGTGTTTTTCGTACAGATGAAAAAAATAAAAAATACGGCTTGGGTAAACAATGTAAAAATTACGGGGTGACATGTCATGCTTATAAAGCGCCGCGAGTCCGGTTTCACGGACTGACCGGCTGATATCTAGTTCCCATCATGGTGTGGCGACCGAGTCACAGCATTTCCTTTCCTGTCTTGAGCACCCAACTAAATGCACTCCCACTTGCCCACTTCTCCAGCAGAGTCCACTTGCCAAGTAAAATAGGGCCAACTTTAAAAGCCTAAATTTATCAAGTCTCCCCTGCACTGCGTGGCTCTATATGCATGTGTACAAGTCCAGCCCCAACAATGAAACCGCAGTCACATGCATACAGTCACCAATTATTTTAAAATACTAGAGAGGGTTACGATCATCGCAACTAATAAGCCATTTGCGAGTTACATTTGAATAATGTCTGGTACAATGACTTGTTTAGTCACAAGTTACCGCTTAAATTTGAATTCCTCAGACTATCGAGACAGTTGCTATGTCACATGATTAGGGGCAAGCTTTTGCTTAGTTACGTAAGAGACGGTGAACACCCATACACAATTCTGAATGGATGTGTATGACACAATGGTACCAGGGTTTGCTCATCTGGAGGTTGCTATACAAAAGCTTGCCCCGAACCATGTGACATAGCAACTGTCTCGATAGTCTGAGGAATTCAAATTTAAGCGGTAACTTGTGACTAAACTAGTCATTGTACCAGACATTATTCAAATTTAACTCGCAAATGGCTTATTCTGATACAGTGTTTTGGGTTTCTTTTTTTGCAATTGTTTCTTCAATAAAATGTTTTTTGCAGTATTTCATGTAACTTTTATTGCGTAGTTGCATCAACAAATGACAAAAATGAAAATAATAAACAATAAATAAATAAATAAAATAACCAAAAAAAGCGTCACAGTAAAATCTCATACCTTATATTATATTTAAAAAAATATTAAAAAGTTACGTTGCTGGTAGTGTCAGGCGTTCACGCGCTGGAGAGGTTTAGATAGCGCACACTACGCCCCTCTTCTGCAGCAACGATTAGTTCCCTTATTTTGTGGCAAATTGACCCAGCAGCATATCCTCCCCTGTCTCCCCTGCCTAGCCACTAGGGCCCTGACCACTTTAGGGGAGGAAGCAAGGCAGATCCCAATCACACTGTTGCCACAGACAGCAAAAGGCCTTGAACCTATATTAGTGCAGACGGCATTCGAACCCGGATCGCGTGGTCCAAGTGTTGAGACAGTCCCAGCACCTTATCCCACTGCGCTAGTAAGGTGTTGGTACTTTTACCCGTGAGTTTACAATGTATAGCCATACGAGTGCACCCAACCAGACTGGGAGAAAACAACAGACGGCAACATGTATCTATACTGAATGGAGACTCAAAAATTAACAAAATGAAAAAGGAAGAAGAAATATATAAGCAAATCAATGAAATAAACAATTCAATAAATGAAGCAAACCAAAAACAAAAAAGATTAATCTTAAAAGTTGAGACCCCCCCCCCCAAAAAAAAATAAATAAAATAAAAAATAATAAATAAAAAAAACACCCAATAAACGGTATAATTATTTTGAATTAGAACGTTTTGGGGGTCATGCTATTAATAGATTGCGTAAATATAAGAATCTATCACAACCTGGGGGTTCTGTGCTTCAACTTTTGAGGAGACTTGATCAATTTAGGCGTTAAAGTTGGCCCTATTTGACCGGGGAAGTGGAGAAGTGCTTCACGAAAACTGGCAGCAAGTCGGTTTAGGGAAAATTTCATTTTCTGGTGTGTTTTTTTCTGCTGGGGTCGCTAGAAAAAATTCCAAACGGCTGACCTGCCAAAAATTGAAAAGAATTCTGAAGTTAATAGTTGTCCGGAGACTTACACGATTTTTAGCATTGGTTCCTATGGGAGTTTATTTAGTGGGGAGTCCAAGGCCCGTCTAGTTTGTTTCCTTCCAAGTGAAAACACCTCAACGCCGGTGAAGGTTTCCCTACGTCCGGGCATCAATCTTGAAAATTTTCCCTACCCAAAAAATTAATAAATAAAAATTATATATTAATTGCAACGGAAAAGAAAATTAAATGCTACGCGGCAATTAAACCAACAAATTATGTTGCATTATTCTGATTTGTGTTTTTCGTACAGATGAACAAAATAAAAAATACGGCTTGGGTAAACAATGTAAAAATTACGGGGTGACATGTCATGCTTATAAAGCGCCGCGAGTCCGGTTTCACGGACTGACCGGCTGATATCTAGTTCCCATCATGGTGTGGCGACCGAGTCACAGCATTTCCTTTCCTGTCTTGAGCACCCAACTAAATGCACTCCCACTTGCCCACTTCTCCAGCAGAGTCCACTTGCCAAGTAAAATAGGGCCAACTTTAAAAGCCTAAATTTATCAAGTCTCCCCTGCACTGCGTGGCTCTATATGCATGTGTACAAGTCCAGCCCCAACAATGAAACCGCAGTCACATGCATACAGTCACCAATTATTTTAAAATACTAGAGAGGGTTACGATCATCGCAACTAATAAGCCATTTGCGAGTTACATTTGAATAATGTCTGGTACAATGACTTGTTTAGTCACAAGTTACCGCTTAAATTTGAATTCCTCAGACTATCGAGACATTTGCTATGTCACATGATTAGGGGCAAGCTTTTGCTTAGTTACGTAAGAGACGGTGAACACCCATACACAATTCTGAATGGATGTGTATGACACAATGGTACCAGGGTTTGCTCATCTGGAGGTTGCTATACAAAAGCTTGCCCCGAACCATGTGACATAGCAACTGTCTCGATAGTCTGAGGAATTCAAATTTAAGCGGTAACTTGTGACTAAACTAGTCATTGTACCAGACATTATTCAAATTTAACTCGCAAATGGCTTATTCTGATACAGTGTTTTGGGTTTCTTTTTTTGCAATTGTTTCTTCAATAAAATGTTTTTTGCAGTATTTCATGTAACTTTTATTGCGTAGTTGCATCAACAAATGACAAAAATGAAAATAATAAACAATAAATATATAAATAAAATAACCAAAAAAAGCGTCACAGTAAAATCTCATACCTTATATTATATTTAAAAAAAGATTAAAAAGTTACGTTGCTGGTAGTGTCAGGCGTTCACGCGCTGGAGAGGTTTAGATAGCGCACACTACGCACCTCTTCTGCAGCAACGATTAGTTCCCTTATTTTGTGGCAAATTGACCCAGCAGCATATCCTCCCCTGTCTCCCCTGCCTAGCCACTAGGGCCCTGACCACTTTAGGGGAGGAAGCAAGGCAGATCCCAATCACACTGTTGCCACAGACAGCAAAAGGCCTTGAACCTATATTAGTGCAGACGGCATTCGAACCCGGATCGCGTGGTCCAAGTGTTGAGACAGTCCCAGCACCTTATCCCACTGCGCTAGTAAGGTGTTGGTACTTTTACCCGTGAGTTTACAATGTATAGCCATACGAGTGCACCCAACCAGACTGGGAGAAAACAACAGACGGCAACATGTATCTATACTGAATGGAGACTCAAAAATTAACAAAATGAAAAAGGAAGAAGAAATATATAAGCAAATCAATGAAATAAACAATTCAATAAATGAAGCAAACCAAAAACAAAAAAGATTAATCTTAAAAGTTGAGACCCCCCCCCCCCCAAAATAAATAAAATAAAAAATAATAAATAAATAAAACACCCAATAAACGGTATAATTATTTTGAATTAGAACGTTTTGGGGGTCATGCTATTAATAGATTGCGTAAATATAAGAATCTATCACAACCTGGGGGTTCTGTGCTTCAACTTTTGAGGAGACTTGATCAATTTAGGCGTTAAAGTTGGCCCTATTTGACCGGGGAAGTGGAGAAGTGCTTCACGAAAACTGGCAGCAAGTCGGTTTAGGGAAAATTTCATTTTCTGGTGTGTTTTTTTCTGGGGTCGCTAGAAAAAATTCCAAACGGCTGACCTGCCAAAAATTGAAAAGAATTCTGAAGTTAATAGTTGTCCGGAGACTTACACGATTTTTAGCATTGGTTCCTATGGGAGTTTATTTAGTGGGGAGTCCAAGGCCCGTCTAGTTTGTTTCCTTCCAAGTGAAAACACCTCAACGCCGGTGAAGGTTTCCCTACGTCCGGGCATCAATCTTGAAAAATTTCCCTACCCAAAAAATTAATAAATAAAAATTATATATTAATTGCAACGGAAAAGAAAATTAAATGCTACGCGGCAATTAAACCAACAAATTATGTTGCATTATTCTGATTTGTGTTTTTCGTACAGATGAAAAAAATAAAAAATACGGCTTGGGTAAACAATGTAAAAATTACGGGGTGACATGTCATGCTTATAAAGCGCCGCGAGTCCGGTTTCACGGACTGACCGGCTGATATCTAGTTCCCATCATGGTGTGGCGACCGAGTCACAGCATTTCCTTTCCTGTCTTGAGCACCCAACTAAATGCACTCCCACTTGCCCACTTCTCCAGCAGAGTCCACTTGCCAAGTAAAATAGGGCCAACTTTAAAAGCCTAAATTTATCAAGTCTCCCCTGCACTGCGTGGCTCTATATGCATGTGTACAAGTCCAGCCCCAACAATGAAACCGCAGTCACATGCATACAGTCACCAATTATTTTAAAATACTAGAGAGGGTTACGATCATCGCAACTAATAAGCCATTTGCGAGTTACATTTGAATAATGTCTGGTACAATGACTTGTTTAGTCACAAGTTACCGCTTAAATTTGAATTCCTCAGACTATCGAGACAGTTGCTATGTCACATGATTAGGGGCAAGCTTTTGCTTAGTTACGTAAGAGACGGTGAACACCCATACACAATTCTGAATGGATGTGTATGACACAATGGTACCAGGGTTTGCTCATCTGGAGGTTGCTATACAAAAGCTTGCCCCGAACCATGTGACATAGCAACTGTCTCGATAGTCTGAGGAATTCAAATTTAAGCGGTAACTTGTGACTAAACTAGTCATTGTACCAGACATTATTCAAATTTAACTCGCAAATGGCTTATTCTGATACAGTGTTTTGGGTTTCTTTTTTTGCAATTGTTTCTTCAATAAAATGTTTTTTGCAGTATTTCATGTAACTTTTATTGCGTAGTTGCATCAACAAATGACAAAAATGAAAATAATAAACAATAAATAAATAAATAAAATAACCAAAAAAAGCGTCACAGTAAAATCTCATACCTTATATTATATTTTAAAAAAGATTAAAAAGTTACGTTGCTGGTAGTGTCAGGCGTTCACGCGCTGGAGAGGTTTAGATAGCGCACACTACGCCCCTCTTCTGCAGCAACGATTAGTTCCCTTATTTTGTGGCAAATTGACCCAGCAGCATATCCTCCCCTGTCTCCCCTGCCTAGCCACTAGGGCCCTGACCACTTTAGGGGAGGAAGCAAGGCAGATCCCAATCACACTGTTGCCACAGACAGCAAAAGGCCTTGAACCTATATTAGTGCAGACGGCATTCGAACCCGGATCGCGTGGTCCAAGTGTTGAGACAGTCCCAGCACCTTATCCCACTGCGCTAGTAAGGTGTTGGTACTTTTACCCGTGAGTTTACAATGTATAGCCATACGAGTGCACCCAACCAGACTGGGAGAAAACAACAGACGGCAACATGTATCTATACTGAATGGAGACTCAAAAATTAACAAAATGAACAAGGAAGAAGAAATATATAAGCAAATCAATGAAATAAACAATTCAATAAATGAAGCAAACCAAAAACAAAAAAGATTAATCTTAAAAGTTGAGACCCCCCCCAAAAAAAAAAATTAAATAAATAAAATAAAAAATAATAAATAAAAAAAACACCCAATAAACGGTATAATTATTTTGAATTAGAACGTTTTGGGGGTCATGCTATTAATAGATTGCGTAAATATAAGAATCTATCACAACCTGGGGGTTCTGTGCTTCAACTTTTGAGGAGACTTGATCAATTTAGGCGTTAAAGTTGGCCCTATTTGACCGGGGAAGTGGAGAAGTGCTTCACGAAAACTGGCAGCAAGTCGGTTTAGGGAAAATTTCATTTTCTGGTGTGTTTTTTTCTGGGGTCGCTAGAAAAAATTCCAAACGGCTGACCTGCCAAAAATTGAAAAGAATTCTGAAGTTAATAGTTGTCCGGAGACTTACACGATTTTTAGCATTGGTTCCTATGGGAGTTTATTTAGTGGGGATTCCAAGGCCCGTCTAGTTTGTTTCCTTCCAAGTGAAAACACCTCAACGCCGGTGAAGGTTTCCCTACGTCCGGGCATCAATCTTGAAAAATTTCCCTACCCAAAAAATAAATAAATAAAAATTATATATTAATTGCAACGGAAAAGAAAATTAAATGCTATTTCGGCAATTAAACCAACAAATTATGTTGCATTATTCTGATTTGTGTTTTTCTTCATAGATCTGTTTGGTACATCCCTGGCTATATCTCCTAAGCGGAAACATATTCTCAGGCCACTAATTAGCTCAGCCCAACTAATTAAACATTGCCTCAAATTAGCGCGATAGCCACACAATGTACAAAGTATGTAAAACATACCTAACTTTGACGAAATTTGTGTCCCCTTTAATTTATGATTTTTTTTTTTTTTTTTTCATAGATCTGTTTATTATATCCCTAGCCATAACTCCTAGGCGGAAAAATATTCTCAGGTCACTAATGAGCTCAGCCCAACTAATTAAACATTGTCCTAAATTAGCGCGTGTATAGCCACACAATGTACAAAGTATGTAAAACATACCTAACTTTGACGAAATTTGTGTCACCTTTAATTTATGAAATTTTAATATTTTTCTTCATAGATCTGTTTATTATATCCCTAGGCATATCTCCTGGGCGGAAACATATTCTCAGGTCACTAATGAGCTCAGCCCAACTAATTAAACATTGTCCTAAATTAACGCGTGTATAGCCACACAATGTACAAAGTATGTAAAACATACCTAACTTTGACGAAATTTGTGTCGCCTTTAATTTATGAAATTTTAATATTTTTTTTCATAGATCTGTTTATTATATCCCTAGCCATAATTCCTAGGCGGAAAAATATTCTCAGGTCACTAATGAGCTCAGCCCAACTAATTAAACATTGTCCTAAATTAGCGCGTGTATAGCCACACAATGTACAAAGTATGTAAAACATACCTAACTTTGACGAAATTTGTGTCACCTTTAATTTATGAAATTTAATTTTTTTTTTCATAGATCTGTTTGTTACATCCCTAGCCATAACTCCTGGGCGGAAAAATATTCTCAGGCCACTAATTGGCTCAGCCCAACTAATTAAACATTGTCCTAAATTAACGCGTGTATAGCCACACAATGTACAAAGTATGTAAAACATACCTAACTTTGACGAAATTTGTGTCACCTTTAATTTATGAAATTTTAATATTTTTTTTCATAGATCTGTTTATTATATCCCTAGCCATAACTCCTAGGCGGAAAAATATTCTCAGGTCACTAATGAGCTCAGCCCAACTAATTAAACATTGTCCTAAATTAGCGTGTGTATAGCCACACAATGTACAAAGTATGTAAAACATACCTAACTTTGACGAAATTTGTGTCACCTTTAATTTATGAAATTTTAATATTTTTCTTCATAGATCTGTTTATTATATCCCTAGGCATATCTCCTGGGCGGAAATATATTCTCAGGTCACTAATGAGCTCAGCCCAACTAATTAAACATTGTCCTAAATTAACGCGTGTATAGCCACACAATGTACAAAGTATGTAAAACATACCTAACTTTGACGAAATTTGTGTCACCTTTAATTTATGAAATTTTAATATTTTTTTTCATAGATCTGTTTATTATATCCCTAGCCATAACTCCTAGGCGGAAAATTATTCTCAGATCACTAATGAGCTCAGCCCAACTAATTAAACATTGTCCTAAATTAGCGCGTGTATAGCCACACAATGTACAAAGTATGTAAAACATACCTAACTTTGACGAAATATGTGTCACCTTTAATTTATGAAATTAAAAAAAAAAATTTCATAGATCTGTTTGTTACATCCCTAGCCATAACTCCTGGGCGGAAAAATATTCTCAGGCCACTAATTGGCTCAGCCCAACTAATTAAACATTGTCCTAAATTAACGCGTGTATAGCCACACAATGTACAAAGTATGTAAAACATACCTAACTTTGACGAAAGTTGTGTCACCTTTAATTTATGAAATTTTAATATTTTTCTTCATAGATCTGTTTATTATATCTCTAGGCATATCTCCTGGGCGGAAAAATATTCTCAGGTCACTAATGAGCTCAGCCCAACTAATTAAACATTGTCCTAAATTAACGCGTGTATAGCCACACAATGTACAAAGTATGTAAAACATACCTAACTTTGACGAAATTTGTGTCACCTTTAATTTATGAAATTTTAATATTTTTTTTCATAGATCTGTTTATTATATCCCTAGCCATAACTCCTAGGCGGAAAAATATTCTCAGATCACTAATGAGCTCAGCCCAACTAATTAAACATTGTCCTAAATTAGCGCGTGTATAGCCACACAATGTACAAAGTATGTAAAACATACCTAACTTTGACGAAATTTGTGTCACCTTTAATTTATGAAATTTAATTTTTTTTTCATAGATCTGTTTGTTACATCCCTAGCCATAACTCCTGGGCGGAAAAATATTCTCAGGCCACTAATTGGCTCAGCCCAACTAATTAAACATTGTCCTAAATTAGCGCGTGTATAGCCACACAATGTACAAAGTATGTAAAACATACCTAACTTTGACGAAATTTGTGTCACCTTTAATTTATGAAATTTTAATATTTTTCTTCATAGATCTGTTTATTATATCCCTAGGCATATCTCCTGGGCGGAAAAATATTTTCAGGTCACTAATGAGCTCAGCCCAACTAATTAAACATTGTCCTAAATTAACGCGTGTATAGCCACACAATGTACAAAGTATGTAAAACATACCTAACTTTGACGAAATTTGTGTCACCTTTAATTTATGAAATTTTAATATTTTTTTTCATAGATCTGTTTATTATATCCCTAGCCATAAATCCTAGGCGGAAAAATATTCTCAGGTCACTAATGAGCTCAGCCCAACTAATTAAACATTGTCCTAAATTAGCGCGTGTATAGCCACACAATGTACAAAGTATGTAAAACATACCTAACTTTGACGAAATTTGTGTCACCTTTAATTTATGAAATTTAATTTTTTTTTTTCATAGATCTGTTTGTTACATCCCTAGCCATAACTCCTGGGCGGAAAAATATTCTCAGGCCACTAATTGGCTCAGCCCAACTAATTAAACATTGTCCTAAATTAACGCGTGTATAGCCACACAATGTACAAAGTATGTAAAACATACCTAACTTTGACGAAAGTTGTGTCACCTTTAATTTATGAAATTTTAATATTTTTCTTCATAGATCTGTTTATTATATCCCTAGGCATATCTCCTGGGCGGAAAAATATTCTCAGGTCACTAATGAGCTCAGCCCAACTAATTAAACATTGTCCTAAATTAACGCGTGTATAGCCACACAATGTACAAAGTATGTAAAACATACCTAACTTTGACGAAATTTGTGTCACCTTTAATTTATGAAATTTTAATATTTTTTTTCATAGATCTGTTTATTATATCCCTAGCCATAACTCCTAGGCGGAAAAATATTCTCAGATCACTAATGAGCTCAGCCCAACTAATTAAACATTGTCCTAAATTAGCGCGTGTATAGCCACACAATGTACAAAGTATGTAAAACATACCTAACTTTGACGAAATTTGTGTCACCTTTAATTTATGAAATTTAATTTTTTTTTCATAGATCTGTTTGTTACATCCCTAGCCATAACTCCTGGGCGGAAAAATATTCTCAGGCCACTAATTGGCTCAGCCCAACTAATTAAACATTGTCCTAAATTAACGCGTGTATAGCCACACAATGTACAAAGTATGTAAAACATACCTAACTTTGACGAAATTTGTGTCACCTTTAATTTATGAAATTTTAATATTTTTTTTCATAGATCTGTTTATTATATCCCTAGCCATAACTCCTAGGCGGAAAAATATTCTCAGGTCACTAATGAGCTCAGCCCAACTAATTAAACATTGTCCTAAATTAGCGCGTGTATAGCCACACAATGTACAAAGTATGTAAAACATACCTAACTTTGACGAAATTTGTGTCACCTTTAATTTATGAAATTTTAATATTTTTCTTCATAGATCTGTTTATTATATCCCTAGGCATATCTCCTGGGCGGAAAAATATTCTCAGGTCACTAATGAGCTCAGCCCAACTAATTAAACATTGTCCTAAATTAACGCGTGTATAGCCACACAATGTACAAAGTATGTAAAACATACCTAACTTTGACGAAATTTGTGTCACCTTTAATTTATGAAATTTTAATATTTTTTTTCATAGATCTGTTTATTATATCCCTAGCCATAACTCCTAGGCGGAAAAATATTCTCAGGTCACTAATGAGCTCAGCCCAACTAATTAAACATTGTCCTAAATTAGCGCGTGTATAGCCACACAATGTACAAAGTATGTAAAACATACCTAACTTTGACGAAATTTGTGTCACCTTTAATTTATGAAATTTAAATTTTTTTTTTCATAGATCTGTTTGTTACATCCCTAGCCATAACTCCTGGGCGGAAAAATATTCTCAGGCCACTAATTGGCTCAGCCCAACTAATTAAACATTGTCCTAAATTAACGCGTGTATAGCCACACAATGTACAAAGTATGTAAAACATACCTAACTTTGACGAAAGTTGTGTCACCTTTAATTTATGAAATTTTAATATTTTTTTTCATAGATCTGTTTATTATATCCCTAGCCATAACTCCTAGGCGGAAAATTATTCTCAGATCACTAATGAGCTCAGCCCAACTAATTAAACATTGTCCTAAATTAGCGCGTGTATAGCCACACAATGTACAAAGTATGTAAAACATACCTAACTTTGACGAAATATGTGTCACCTTTAATTTATGAAATTAAAAAAAAAAAAATTCATAGATCTGTTTGTTACATCCCTAGCCATAACTCCTGGGCGGAAAAATATTCTCAGGCCACTAATTGGCTCAGCCCAACTAATTAAACATTGTCCTAAATTAACGCGTGTATAGCCACACAATGTACAAAGTATGTAAAACATACCTAACTTTGACGAAAGTTGTGTCACCTTTAATTTATGAAATTTAAATATTTTTCTTCATAGATCTGTTTATTATATCCCTAGGCATATCTCCTGGGCGGAAAAATATTCTCAGGTCACTAATGAGCTCAGCCCAACTAATTAAACATTGTCCTAAATTAACGCGTGTATAGCCACACAATGTACAAAGTATGTAAAACATACCTAACTTTGACGAAATTTGTGTCACCTTTAATTTATGAAATTTTAATATTTTTTTTCATAGATCTGTTTATTATATCCCTAGCCATAACTCCTAGGCGGAAAAATATTCTCAGATCACTAATGAGCTCAGCCCAACTAATTAAACATTGTCCTAAATTAGCGCGTGTATAGCCACACAATGTACAAAGTATGTAAAACATACCTAACTTTGACGAAATTTGTGTCACCTTTAATTTATGAAATTTAATTTTTTTTTCATAGATCTGTTTGTTACATCCCTAGCCATAACTCCTGGGCGGAAAAATATTCTCAGGCCACTAATTGGCTCAGCCCAACTAATTAAACATTGTCCTAAATTAACGCGTGTATAGCCACACAATGTACAAAGTATGTAAAACATACCTAACTTTGACGAAATTTGTGTCACCTTTAATTTATGAAATTTTAATATTTTTTTTCATAGATCTGTTTATTATATCCCTAGCCATAACTCCTAGGCGGAAAAATATTCTCAGGTCACTAATGAGCTCAGCCCAACTAATTAAACATTGTCCTAAATTAGCGCGTGTATAGCCACACAATGTACAAAGTATGTAAAACATACCTAACTTTGACGAAATTTGTGTCACCTTTAATTTATGAAATTTTAATATTTTTCTTCATAGATCTGTTTATTATATCCCTAGGCATATCTCCTGGGCGGAAAAATATTCTCAGGTCACTAATGAGCTCAGCCCAACTAATTAAACATTGTCCGAAATTAACGCGTGTATAGCCACACAATGTACAAAGTATGTAAAACATACCTAACTTTGACGAAATTTGTGTCACCTTTAATTTATGAAATTTAAATTTTTTTTTTCATAGATCTGTTTGTTACATCCCTAGCCATAACTCCTGGGCGGAAAAATATTCTCAGGCCACTAATTGGCTCAGCCCAACTAATTAAACATTGTCCTAAATTAACGCGTGTATAGCCACACAATGTACAAAGTATGTAAAACATACCTAACTTTGACGAAAGTTGTGTCACCTTTAATTTATGAAATTTTAATATTTTTTTTCATAGATCTGTTTATTATATCCCTAGCCATAACTCCTAGGCGGAAAAATATTCTCAGGTCACTAATGAGCTCAGCCCAACTAATTAAACATTGTCCTAAATTAGCGCGTGTATAGCCACACAATGTACAAAGTATGTAAAACATACCTAACTTTGACGAAATTTGTGTCACCTTTAATTTATGAAATTTAAATTTTTTTTTTCATAGATCTGTTTGTTACATCCCTAGCCATAACTCCTGGGCGGAAAAATATTCTCAGGCCACTAATTGGCTCAGCCCAACTAATTAAACATTGTCCTAAATTAACGCGTGTATAGCCACACAATGTACAAAGTATGTAAAACATACCTAACTTTGACGAAAGTTGTGTCACCTTTAATTTATGACATTTTAATATTTTTCTTCATAGATCTGTTTATTATAACCCTAGGCATATCTCCTGGGCGGAAAAATATTCTCAGGTCACTAATGAGCTCAGCCCAACTAATTAAACATTGTCCTAAATTAACGCGTGTATAGCCACACAATGTACAAAGTATGTAAAACATACCTAACTTTGACGAAATTTGTGTCACCTTTAATTTATGAAATTTTAATATTTTTTTTCATAGATCTGTTTATTATATCCCTAGCCACAACTCCTAGGCGGAAAAATATTCTCAGATCACTAATGAGCTCAGCCCAACTAATTAAACATTGTCCTAAATTAGCGCGTGTATAGCCACACAATGTACAAAGTATGTAAAACATACCTAACTTTGACGAAATTTGTGTCACCTTTAATTTATGAAATTTAAAAATTTTTTTTCATAGATCTGTTTGTTACATCCCTAGCCATAACTCCTGGGCGGAAAAATATTCTCAGGCCACTAATTGGCTCAGCCCAACTGATTAAACATTGTCCTAAATTAACGCGTGTATAGCCACACAATGTACAAAGTATGTAAAACATACCTAACTTTGACGAAAGTTGTGTCACCTGTAATTTATGAAATTTTAATATTTTTTTTCATAGATCTGTTTATTATATCCCTAGCCATAACTCCTAGGCGGAAAAATATTCTCAGGTCACTAATGAGCTCAGCCCAACTAATTAAACATTGTCCTAAATTAGCGCGTGTATAGCCACACAATGTACAAAGTATGTAAAACATACCTAACTTTGACGAAATTTGTGTCACCTTTAATTTATGAAATTTTAATATTTTTCTTCATAGATCTGTTTATTATATCCCTAGGCATATCTCCTGGGCGGAAAAATATTCTCAGGTCACTAATGAGCTCAGCCCAACTAATTAAACATTGTCCTAAATTAACGCGTGTATAGCCACACAATGTACAAAGTATGTAAAACATACCTAACTTTGACGAAATTTGTGTCACCTTTAATTTATGAAATTTTAATATTTTTTTTCATAGATCTGTTTATTATATCCCTAGCCATAACTCCTAGGCGGAAAAATATTCTCAGGTCACTAATGAGCTCAGCCCAACTAATTAAACATTGTCCTAAATTAGCGCGTGTATAGCCACACAATGTACAAAGTATGTAAAACATACCTAACTTTGACGAAATTTGTGTCACCTTTAATTTATGAAATAAAAATTATTTTTTTCATAGATCTGTTTGTTACATCCCTAGCCATAACTCCTAGGCGGAAAAATGTTCTCAGGCCATTAATTACCTCAGCCCAACTAATTAAAGATTGTCTCAAATTAGCGCGTGTATAGCCACACAATGTACAAAGTATGTAAAACATACCTAACTTTGACGAAATTTGTGTCACCTTTAATTTATGAAATTTAATTTTTTTTTTCATAGATCTGTTTGTTACATCCCTAGCCATAACTCCTGGGCGGAAAAATATTCTCAGACCACTAATGAGCTCAGCCCAACTAATTAAACATTGTCCTAAATTAGCAAGTGTATAGCCACACAATGTACAAAGTATTACATACCTAACTTTGACGAAAGTTGTGTCACCTTTAATTTATGAAATTTTAATATTTTTCTTCACAGATCTGTTTATTACATCCCTAGTCATGTCTCCTAAGCGGAAAAATATTCTCAGCTCACTAATTAGCTCAGCCCAACTAATTAAAGATTGTCTCAAACTAGCGCGTATAGCAACACAATGTACAAAGTATGTAAAACATACCCAACTTTGACGAAATTTGTGTCACCTTTAATTTACGAAATTTTAATATTTTTTTTTTTCATAGATCTGTTTAGTACATCCCTAGCCATAACTCCTAGGCGGAAAAATATTTTCAGGCCACTATTTTAGCTCAGCCCAACTAATTAAAGATTTTCTCATTTTAGCAAGTGTGTCACCTTTAAATTATGAAATTTTAATATTTTGGAAATGCTTTTTATCAAATGTCAGTTAATCACCACAGCACAGATGATTTGTTTCCCTTTATTACAATAAGTGTGCACCAATATATAAATTGTGTTCGCTTTCACAACCTTTAATTTATCTTCATATCGTATATCGCCATTTACATAACGTTAGTGGTGTTTATGACATTCTGTTTTTCACCTTGTGATGAGTATTTAACATTTCGTATAGCTGTAATCTCATATCCATCAATGTCAATTTGATCGTATTGCTTAATGAAAAAAGACAGCACTGACGGACAACACTTTTAATTGAAAATTAAACACAATGTTTGGATATTTCCTTTCTTTTCCATAGAGGCTCTATCGACACTCAACATGAGAAAACCATGTAAAGACATTAACAAAATAATACAGCATTGATTTAGGTTTCTTGTGATTTACGTTTTACATTAATCTTTTGTAAATTTGAAACATTGTGTAGTATTGGAAGGTTAAACCTTTCTTTTATGTTATTTCTGTATTTAGTTCATACTTATACCCGACACCTCAATGCTTTGGTATTCAATGTGCCGTCTGGAAGCATCCAATCATACGCATTTTCATATGTTAATCAACTCAGTATGCACTATAAAAGATGGTTGAATATTGTTTTGTAACGAATCCATGTCATTCCAAATCAGTGTTTTCAACACAGACATAAAGCAAAACCATCCTGTGAAACTTTTCAAAAAAATAGGTGGCCACACATCTGAAAACTGTCAGGTATGTGGTTTAAAACAATGGAGATGCATTTCCCAACGATACAAAGCAATCCGTAATTTGAGTTTGATACCGTCTTCCTGTGTATATGACCATTTATTACTTCAGGATTAAAAAGGGGAAGCGTCTCCGGTCCCGGTGAACCGCCGGCCCGGACCGCTCCCGTGGGTATAAAACCCAACTCTAGTTCCCTCGATCGCCGCCCCTGGGGTAGGTTTGCGCTCCGTGAGACCGCCGGCTCCGCTCTCGCCCGTCATGGAAAGCCAATTCGTGTACGATTCTATAGGTTTAAAAAAAATAAAAATTATTTTATGTTTCAGCGGAGCCGAGAGAGGACCGATTCGTGCACGTTGCTATGAGGTTTTCCTTTTTTTTATTATGTTTCAGCGGAGCCGAGAGGACCCTACCCCCTATAGTAGCCCCAACATCCCTAGGGTTGGGGGCGACCTCTTACCCCTACACTTCCGCGGGACTATGGGCCAAAATCGGCTCTTTGAGCTAGGTCACGAAGGCCCTCGTGGGTCTAGAGTCCGAATGCCTCTGCTCCGAAGAGGAGGCGTTCTCGGAACGCAGCGGGTGCCGGCGACAGCCTTACGTATCTCTTGAGGACTTTTTGCCTCTGAACTCGAGCCATTTTCCCGAAGCTCGGAGAACTTGCTTATTTGTCCGTTTTCTGGGCCAGATTTGGTCAAAGTCCGAGGACTTTTCGGATTTTCTCCGGGAGCGCGTGCAGGCGATTTTCAGCCGTCTGCCACGGCGTGGTTTTCTCTCCGCCCGGTGGTTATTTTCTCCGAGAAAGGCCCAGCCAGATAGACCGAGGATCAACGCCGCCGAAGCGGGTCTGGGAGGAATTGCGCCGTGGGCCACGGGGAGATCGCCTCCGTGCCCGCTGGTTTTCCCTTCCTAGGAGTGGGACTTCCCGTAGTCGCCAGGAGTCACCGTGGACCGGAGGGCGACCACCGGTGGAAGCGGCGCGATCCACCCGCAGAGCCGGTAACTCGGTCGCAAGGGCCGTAGGAAGGTCACCAGAGACCCCCAGGAGGTTCCGCCCGGCCCTCAGAAACCGGGTTGGGACACGTTTTCCATGGCCAGGGAGGCATCCCGGGCCGCTGACGCCGAGGGGAAGGATTTTTTTATTTTTCTGAACATTAATTTGTATCCTTTCGAGAGGACCCTACCCCTGTATAGTAGCCACAAGGGTTGAGAGCGACCAGTCGTCCATGCACTTTTCCCGGAGTCCAGGCCCAAAACAGGTCGCTGGGTTCGGTCACCAACACCCTCGTGGGTGCCAGCACCCACGAGCCCGCTTGCTCTGAAGAGGACCCTTCCTCGGAACGCAGCGGGCGCCGCCAAAAGCCTACCGTATTGAGGACTTTTTGCCTCTGAACTCGAGCCGATTACCCGAACCTCGGAGAATCTGCTTTTCTGTCCGTTTATTGGGCCCCTTTTTGGCAAAAGTCCGAGGAGTTTCATGTTTTTACTCCAAGAGCGTGTGCAGCCAATTTTTGGCCGTCTCACACGGGGAATTTTTTTCTCGGCCGGCAAATTTTTTTTTTCCGAGGAATATTTTTCCAATTTCTTTTCTTCAAATTTTGTATTTTGTTCCAAATTGTTGTGCTTGTAACTCTGCTCTTTGGGCCCTAGCGGCACCCAGGGGAGGTTACCCTGGGGCCCGCGACCAAAGCAGACCCTCGCCCGGTTTGCCAGCTACCTCTAAATTGTGTCCCGAGGCCAACCTGACCGGCCAGGGGTGCCGGCAGGAGCTCCGCCGTGACCCATCACCTTGCGCCTCCAAACGAATAAAACTCCGTTCTTTGCTGTCTTTGCACCCAGACAAGGGGTAGCCGAGCGCCTCTCGACCCGGGCAGACCCTCGCCGCTCTTGCACGCTCGCTTTGCTTTACCGGGGCCTTGTCCCCAGAGCCGCTTCGTGGGTGTCTGTGCTCCTCCAGCCCCCATCAGCCGTCTCCTCCGAATGCCTCCGTCTTCATACTTTGCCGTCTTCTCGGAGGGTCCTCACCTCGACCAGACAACGGGTTGCCCAGCGGCTCGGGAAAGTGGCTGACCCTCGCAGCCCATGCACGCTCGGTCTTTTATTTACCGTTGCCTTGCCTCGTGGGTGTCGCATCATCTCCGGTCCCCATCAGCCAGCGCCTCCGAACACCTCAGACTACGTACTTTAGACATAAGGACAAAATTTAGGGTATTTTTTGAGGATTTGAGGCGAATGCATTGTGGGAATGAAGGCACCCTGTCCTCTTTCAACCCTCTACTTCTACAACGACCCAGTGCCTGATGGGGGATGCCTGCTCTCGTTCGCCGTGGGACGGTTGCTTGTTTACCGGCCGCGAGTTGGGGGGGGGGGGGGGGTACCGCCGTGCAACAAGGTGGGGTTAGTCCGACTGCAGTCGGGTGTCCCTTGCATGTGGGCGCGAACTCCCCTCCGTTCTCTCGGCTCGGGCGGGGGATATCGAGGGGAGACGCCGGTTTCCGCGGCCCGGGGTGGGTCCTCGTCCTCCTCCCCGACCAGCCTGCACACTGGCCGGAAGGGCGGGCGATTTCTCTCCCCTGCCGCGGTCAGGCTTCTCGGTCAATCTCGTCTCTATACCCGACTTTATGTTGTTTGTCTCTCTCCGGCCGACTTGCCGGTGCGCCGGGTCCCAGTCCTCCAGGCCTTCTTCCTTTCCCGGGGGGAGGGTCCTCCGTTGTCGCGGGACCCGGGGGTTGCCCGGCCTGAGTGCCGCTAGAACCCAAAGGGCCGTGGAGCGCAAAGTACGGAGGTTTTCATGGTTTTTGAGGTGCAGGGTGGATTGATAATATTTTTCCGCCTAGGAGTTATGGCTAGCGATGTACTAAACAGATCTATGAAGAAAAATATTAAAATTTCATAAATTAAAAGTAACACAAATTTCGTCAAAGTTAGGTACGTTTTACATACTTTGTACATTGTGTGGCTAACACGTGCTAATTTGAGACAATGTTTAATTAGTTGGGCTGAGCTCATTAGTGACCTGAGAATATTTTTCCGCCTAGGAGTTATGGCTAGGGATGTCCTAAACAGATCTATGAAGAAAAATATTAAAATTTCATAAATTAAAAGTAACACAAATTTCGTCAAAGTTAGGTACGTTTTACATACTTTGTACATTGTGTGGCTAGCAATGTAAACACGTGCTAATTTTAGGCAATGTTTAATTAGTTGGGCTGAGCTAATTAGTAGCCTGAGAATATTTTTCCACCTAGGAGTTATGGCTAGGGATGTACTGAACAGATCTATGAAAAACAAATTAAAAAAATTCATAAATTAAAGGTGACACAAATTTCGTCAAAGTTAGGTATGTTTTACATACTTTGTACATTGTGTGGCTATACACGCGCTAATTTAGGACAATGTTTAATTAGTTGGGCTGAGCTAATTAGTGGCCTGAGAATATTTTTCCGCCCAGGAGGTATGGCTAGGGATGTAACAAACAGATCTATGAAAAAAAATATTAAAATTTCATAAATTAAAGGTGACACAAATTTCGTCAAAGTTAGATGTTTTACATACTTTGTACATTGTGTGGCTATCAAGGTAAACACTTGCTAATTTGAGACAATCTTTAATCAGTTGGGCTGAGCCAATTAGTGGCCTGAGAATATTTTTCCGCCCAGGAGTTATGGCTAGGGATGTAACAAACAGATCTATGAAAAAGAATATTAAAATTTCATAAAATAAAGGTGACACAAATTTCGTCAAAGTTAGGTATGTTTTACATACTTTGTACATTGTGTGGCTATACACGCGCTAATTTAGGACAATGTTTAATTAGTCGGGCTGAGCTCATTAGTGACCTGAGAATATTTTTCCGCCTAGGAGTTATGGCTAGGGATGTACTAAACAGATCTATGAAGAAAAATATTAAAATTTCATAAATTAAAGGTGACACAAATTTCGTCAAAGTTAGGTATGTTTTACATACTTTGTACATTGTGTGGCTATACACGCGCTAATTTAGGACAATGTTTAATTAGTTGGGCTGAGCTCATTAGTGACCTGAGAATATTTTTCCGCCTAGGAGTTATGGCTAGGGATATAATAAACAGATCTATGAAAACAAATATAAAAATTTCATAAATTAAAGGTGACACAACTTTCGTCAAAGTTAGGTATGTTTTACATACTTTGTACATTGTGTGGCTATACACGCGTTAATTTAGGACAATGTTTAATTAGTTGGGCTGAGCTAATTAGTGGCCTGAGAATATTTTTCCGCCTAGGAGTTATGGCTAGGGATGTAATAAACAGATCTGTGAAAAGAAAAATTAAAATTTCATAAATTAAAGGTGACACAAATTTCGTCAAAGTTAGATGTTTTACATACTTTGTACATTGTGTGGCTATCAAGGTAAACACTTGCTAATTTGAGACAATCTTTAATCAGTTGGGCTGAGCAATTAGTGGCCTGAGAATATTTTTCCGCCTAGGAGTTATGGCTAGGGATATAATAAACAGATCTATGAAAAAAAATATTAAAATTTCATAAATTAAAGGTGACACAACTTTCGTCAAAGTTAGGTATGTTTTACATACTTTGTACATTGTGTGGCTATATACGCGTTAATTTAGGACAATGTTTAATTAGTTGGGCTGAGCCAATTAGTGGCCTGAGAATATTTTTCCGCCCAGGAGTTATGGCTAGGGATGTAACAAACAGATCTATGAAAAAAAAAAATTAAATTTCATAAATTAAAGGTGACACAAATTTCGTCAAAGTTAGGTATGTTTTACATACTTTGTACATTGTGTGGCTATACACGCGCTAATTTAGGACAATGTTTAATTAGTTGGGCTGAGCTCATTAGTGACCTGAGAATATTGTTCCACCTAGGAGTTATGGCTAGGGATATAATAAACAGATCTATGAAAAAAAATATTAAAATTTCATAAATTAAAGGTGACACAAATTTCGTCAAAGTTAGGTATGTTTTACATACTTTGTACATTGTGTGGCTATACACGCGTTAATTTAGGACAATGTTTAATTAGTTGGGCTGAGCTCATTAGTGACCTGAGAATATTTTTCCGCCCAGGAGATATGCCTAGGGATATAATAAACAGATCTATGAAGAAAAATATTAAAATTTCATAAATTAAAGGTGACACAAATTTCGTCAAAGTTAGGTATGTTTTACATACTTTGTACATTGTGTGGCTATACACGCGCTAATTTAGGACAATGTTTAATTAGTTGGGCTGAGCTCATTAGTGACCTGAGAATATTTTTCCGCCTAGGAGTTATGGCTAGGGATATAATAAACAGATCTATGAAAAAAAATATTAAGATTTCATAAATTAAAGGTGACACAAATTTCGTCAAAGTTAGGTATGTTTTACATACTTTGTACATTGTGTGGCTATACACGCGCTAATTTAGGACAATGTTTAATTAGTTGGGCTGAGCTCATTAGTGACCTGAGAATATTTTTCCGCCTAGGAGTTATGGCTACGGATATAATAAACAGATCTATGAAAAAAAATATTAAAATTTCATAAATTAAAGGTGACACAAATTTCGTCAAAGTTAGGTATGTTTTACATACTTTGTACATTGTGTGGCTATCGCGCTAATTTGAGGCAATGTTTAATTAGTTGGGCTGAGCTAATTAGTGGCCTGAGAATATGTTTCCGCTTAGGAGATATAGCCAGGGATGTACCAAACAGATCTATGAAGAAAAATATTAAAATTTCATAAATTAAAGGTGACACAACCTTATTTAAAGTAGGCATGTAGGACACACCGTCTTTGTGTTGTTATTGACATGTAGTGACGGTCTTTATCGGAAATTTTGAAATTCGGTGCTGGGCCTGATTCGGTGCTGGGCCCAAATTCGGTGCTCACTTCAGCCTGGTTGCATGTTATGCTGCTTCGTCGCTAAGAAGCGTACGTCATAATAAACACACAAATTAGTAACTGGTGCTCAATCTACCACAGCACAAAATTCAATGCGCTAGTTTTGTGATTACCAGTGAAAGAATGCGTTTGTTTGACTTTTATTTACTCCTCAATAACAAGATGTCTGCGCCCATGGTGGATGCATCTGGATTGAACGGAAGAACAGTCAGTACTCAGTAAATCTTGGCGTGTAGAGTAGAGGACGAGGAAGAAACTTCGTTCCATGGTAGGATTACAGGTGAAAAAATCCTTTTCCACTGGTTCTATTCATTTTGAAATAAATAGTAGGGCCTATCTCTAGTACAGTAGGACATCCTGTATTATTCAAGGCGACCCTGAAATCGTCAAAAATCGATGCAAATCTTTTACCTCTTTTTCTCTGCGCGCCATGTAAACAGTTCCTAGATACAATTTTTGTGGTTTGACTTGCCAAGCAAAGAGTCTCCTCTCCTTTGACCAAAACTTAGAAACATGTAAGGCTCCACTGATTAGTTGCACTGGTTAAATGCAAAAAGTTGTGGTATTTTAGGCATTTCTACAAGGTACAAAAATATGTCATACTGTCGGGGCCATACAAAAAAATTTGCCCGCCGAAAAAGTTTCATCAAACACTTTTTCACAATTCACGATGATCAAATCATGTGACTCAACATTCTGCTGAGCATTCTGGGGGGAAAATACAGAGGCTTAAAGAAGCCATGTGCCTTATATCATTTTCTAACCAGTCTGAAGAATTAAACCCTCCTCATATCATTTATTGTTATTAATATTAAAATTTAAACATCGGCTTGGCTAACTCTGACCATGCATGCTGACAATGCATCTGACTCTGCTGATCTCTGCTGACTATTCTTATAATATAATTAAACTATGTTAAATTTATTTTAACATTGTATTTATGTGTCTTTTTGTCAGTCCATGTCAGTTGAAGATGGACAATGGAATAGGTAACAATTTCCGTCCAAAGTGGCAGAAAGTATTGTATAAAGACCAGGGTGTTCCAGATAACTATGTTGATGAATCCTTCCTCGGGGAGTTGAAGAGAAAAGGTGCATTTTCAAAATTTTGTTCCATATTTAAAAAAGATTTTGTTCAGATTTTTAATTGTTTTGAAGAGCAAATTACTTTAAATCTTTTTAGAATGTCTTTTAATACGATTTTTAAACATTTTATTCTCTGTCTGAATTATTTTCCTGAAAACACTCACAAGTTTGTTTGTTTGCTTTGTTTTTCATTCGGTTATGCAGAAACCACGTATGAATTATGGCATGTGGTTCAGGAATCAGGAGTTGTGACTCAGCAAATAAGTAGGTATGTCCTACTGAGCCAGCTCCAATTCTCCCCACCACAGATGAATGCCCCTACCACCATCCCAATAAAGCCATTTACAATGTGGTAGGGTCAGAAAGCTGCCTTTGCTTGTTTTAGCATATCAAGAGACTTTTTTATATTTCTGTATAATCATCACCATGTACCCAGACATGGTTTTATCGTTGATGTTTTGAAACAGTATGTTTCTTGTAAAAGTGTCTTTAAAGGTATTATACAGGAGTGGCAGAGCTGACAAAACAATATCAGACAGTGTTCATGTTTTGTGTAATCAACCACATATACATGAAATAACAAACATGTGAAAATTTGAGCTCAATTGGTCATCGAGGTTACGAGAAAATAGTGAAAAGAGACCTTATGTGTTTTCTGTTTTTCAAACATCGAGTTTATTATCGCGCGCGATAAAAACTATTGTTTTACTCATTTCTCAGAAACGATAGCATTTTAGGCAGAAATATTTTAAGGAACCCTTTCTACCATTACTTACTTTAAATCATGTAAGTTATGTGTGAATCTGTGAACATTTGTGTTTTTTGATCTTACCAATAGTGTACAGGGCCTTACAGTAACATATGTTTATATAAAACAGAAATTTGGTTTTGACCTTTATGTAACCGACATTTTACACACGAAAATGACACAAGGTTAACTCTCAGGATGCAGTGGTTATAACTTTAATAGAGCGCACTTTTAACGAACGTAACAGAAAACCCCCATCCAGCCCAGGGCAGACTGTGGAGCGAGACCACACCAGCCTCAAGGACACTACGAGTTCCTAACTCATAAACCAGCTTATTTTAAGAAACAAAGAAGCTCAAGGATGAAACATCAACCGAGTGTTGCAGGAGAGCGAGCAAGTTGTAGATAGCCTTGTCTGCTGTTACCACTGGTGAAATGTAAAGTGTTGCACCCCTCGCAATGCCCGCTTGCACACATGCAGCCCAATGACCCACATTACCCCCACCCTGGATGGTGATGCTAAACTAGTTGCAAGGACATAAATCGTCCAGTCGGCTAGACCTCGAGAGAATTTAAGAATTGCCTTTTTTTGTTTTATGATGAATGCTTGGATTTGGGGTTACATGGCTAATAAATTTAAAATAAGAGTACAAAATAGGCAAAATTCAGAATAAGAGTAAATAAAAAGGAAAATGTTAGTAATTATGAAAGTTAATAACATGTACACAACACAAATATGGCAAGGAATTAATCGGGTTTAATTTGCCCGGTTACACTCCTCCCATGTTTGACGTTGCCGTCCTCGGCAACTACTTCACCCACCCCCTGGCCCCGTAGCCAGCTCTGTTGGAGAATGGTGCCCAAGCTACTCCCTAGCTCAGCAACTGCTTTACTCAACTGCGAGAAGTCGAGCTGTGAGTTTGGGGAAGTTAGTTTACTTGCGATTTTTATTTCGTTGACAAGTGCCGACTGGGGTACATGATTTGGGTTCTTGTGTCGACCCGCGTTGACCCTCTCAGTCCGGCGAGGTGGAGGTGGAAGTGTATCCGCCGCTTCGCCTCCAGTTTTCTTTGGGGGTGCTACAACCGGAGGGCAGTTAGTGTGTACCTCCTCTTGAGCGTCTAGAGGTAACTGCTCATTAGAAGGGATTGGTGTGGTAGGTGTTGGTTGTGAAGTCTGAATGTCTAACTGTTTTCCATCCAAAATATTTGAGCGGTGTTCAGCCCGTTTCGATCCTAGCCCATCGGCTAGTTGAACTACATATACAGGACCTTCTGGGTCAGGCCTGCCCACAACCTTATAAGGGGTAGGATCCCACATATCTTGGATCTTGTTCCGTCCCGGTATGCCCCGGTTCCGTAGAAATACCCTCCGTCCCAAAGGCAGGTCCGTACTCTTGACCCTGCGATTAAGCTGGCGGCTACGGGAAACTGCTACTGCCTCTGCCCGCTGACCTGCTATCTCAAATGCGTTTTGAAGCCGCAGTTGATGATCAGCAACCCACGTGTCAATGTCCCCTTCTTGTGGGACAAGTGCTTCCTCAACCGTACCTAGGAAGTGATCAATAGGGAGCTTTGGGTCTCGCCCAAACATCAGGTAGAAGGGCGGGTACCCTGTGGATGCATGGACAGTGGCATTGTATGCAAAAACCAACTCTGGAAGGTAGTCTGGCCAGCGTCGTTTTTGCTCCGGCGGCAGTGTGCGCAAGCGATCATGCATGGTGCGGTTAAACCGCTCACACTGACCGTTGCCCTCTGGATGGTAGCTGGTAGTCCGGGACTTTTCTGTACCATACAAGTGACACAACTCCTTGACTAGTGCACTTTCAAAGTTGCGCCCTTGGTCGCTGTGTATTCTCGCCGGCGGACCAAAGTGCACAAACCATTCCCTCACCAGTACTCGAGCAACAGTCTTGGCAGTTTGGTCTTTAGTGGGTATGGCTTTGGTGAATTTTGTGAATACGTCCGTCAAGACAAGAACGTTCTCACGCCCATCACTTGCCCGTTCAAGGATGGTAAAATCCACTGCCAACACCTCTAAGGGTTTAGTTGCCAACAGGTTTCCAACTGCTGGTTTTACCTTGGGACGGGGGGCCTTAGCCAAGGTGCATCGCTCACACGAGCGACACCAGCTCTCCACCTCATCAGCCACTTTGTGCCAGTAGCACCTAGCCCGCACCAGTGCTAAAGTGCGCTCCATTCCTTGGTGCCCAGCGTGACCATGTAGCTCCTCAAGGACCCTTTGTCGGAAAACTTGAGGCAAGAGTAGTTGGCTGACCTTCTGGCCCCTCTGTACGATGTTACGGTACAGCACTCCTTCTTTCTCTTCCAACCGACCCCAGAACCTCAAGAGTTTCCGCACAGCCCGTGGTTCCTGGGCCAGCTGACCTCTTGTTGGGGGAGTCTTGGACCGCCAATATCGCCAAACCACTGATATGTCTGGATCTATTTGTTGTGCCTTCGCCATGTCGTTCCTCTGAATTGTAGGCAGAGTGGATGTTGCCTCCATCGAAAGAATGGACACTGACTTCACTTCTGGTCTTTCCCCCTCGGTTTGTGCACAACAATAATTTACCAGACGTCTCAGATCCCCAGGAAGGCAAGTGGTTCGTGTTCTTTCCTGTACAATGGCCTGCACCACTTCCACGCTAGCCCCCTTATCTCCGTGATCCGTCTTTCTACTGAGTGCGTCGGCATTCCCATTAGCACGTCCCGAGCGAAATTTGATCTCAAAATCAAACTGAGCCAGCTGTGCTGCCCATCTCGACTCCGTTGCTCCTAACTTGGCAGATTGAAGATAGCTCAATGGATTGTTATCCGTAAATACAACAAACTGGGAGCCAAGCAGGTAGTCTCTGAATTTCTCAGTTACCGCCCACTTGAGGGCAAGTAACTCCAGCTTGAAGGAGCTATAGTTGGCATCGTTCCTCTCTGCAGGTTTGAGACTTCTGCTGGCATAACAGATTACAACACGGCCTTCCTCTTGTTCCTGGGAGAGAACTGCCCCCAGTCCATTAAAACTAGCATCTGTCTCCACAATGAACGGCTTGGTGAAGTCTGGAAAGCCAAGGATTGGGGTGGACATGAGGCACTCTTTCAAGCGCTGGAAGGCAGCTTGGCATTGAGTGTCCCAACGTCTGGCAAATGGCAAAGCTGGACCAGCCGAAGATCTTGCTTTCGCCCCCTTGCGCTGTTTAGGGACTGCCTTACCCATCACAGTATGAAGTGGAGCTGCTATCTTCGCAAATCCAGGAACAAATCGTCTATAATAACTCGCTAATCCCATAAAAGACCTAACCTCATGCTCATTCGTTGGCTCCTTCCACTCCTCAATGGCTCGCACCTTCTCCGGATCAGTCGCCACACCCTTTTCTGATACCACGTGACCCAGAAAGGAAATTTCACGTTGGAACCAATGACACTTACTCGGTTTGACTTTTAACCCAAAAGTTGCCAAGCGTCCAAGAACCATCTCCAGTCGGTCAAGCATCTGGTCCAAGGTACTCGAAATCACCAAAATGTCATCTAAATACAACAAAAGAGTTTGGTAGTTCTGATCTTGAAGACAGGCCTCCATCATTCGTTGGAAACTGGCTGGAGCATTACATAACCCAAATGGCATCCGCGTGAATTCATACAACCCGCCACTTCCAACACGGAATGCTGTTTTAGGTATGTCACGTTCCTCCATTGCACACTGTAGATACCCTGAAGCCAGATCTAGGGAGCTGAAAAACCGCGCTCCATGCAGAGCCTCCAGGGCTTCTTCGATCCGGGGTAAAGGGTATGCATCCCGTCGAATCTTTGCATTCAATTGACGGTAATCAACACATAAACGGAGACTTCCATCTTTCTTTTTCACCAATACTAGTGCTGAAGCATACGGACTACAGCTCGGTCGAACTATGCCTCGATCTAGCCATTTACGTAAGTGTTCTCGTACCTCAGGCTGTAGATTGGGTGGGATATGACGATGTGGTAAGCGCACTGGAGTATCATCAATGAGTGGGATTGAGTGTTTGATCTTATTGCAGTAGCCAAAGTCGTCGTCACGTAGGCTGAAGGTGTCAAGGTGCTTCTGCAGCAGCTCGTTGAGCCTGTTTGCTTGGTCTTTCGAAAATTCCACATCGCCAAGATCAAGCAGGCTTATTAGCCTCTGCAGGTCCCCTGAACGATCCGATTGAGTGTCCATTGAACCGAGGACAACTTCGCAAGCACTAACGTGAGTTATTTCCGGTTCATGGTTTCCCTCAACTGTTGCTTCATGGAGGGTTCCTATACATGTCCTAGGTTTTAATATAACATCCTCATCTCCGAGGTTCATTACTCTCATGGGGACCTGTCCATTTTCAATCTTGGAAAACGAGGGAACTACAAACACATGCTTTGGAACTGACCCTTCCGAACTATCGACTTGTTCTACCAAGGCATGATACATTCCCTGTTTGGGATTTCCTGTCCCCACCACTACCATCATGGACCTTGAAGGAACCCTAACCGGCCCCTGCGTCTTAACAATACCATTGTGTTTTCTATAACTATCGCACCTGGCTGCTTCCACCTGTTCAAGTGATGCTGAATACAACTGTAAGACCCGCACCAGCTCAACAGGAGAAACCGCCAATTCCGATTCTCGAAACTCTTCAGAAAGCCTTCGGAGGATATTGCTACCAATGATTCCAGGCAGGAGGCGCTTCCGCTTGCGCGCCTCTGGATCGTCCAGGTCCTTAACTACTAGAAATCCCATTCCTGGAAAGTTGCGACCTCCCACCTTCAAATCAAATTCTACATACCCTCGGTACGGTATGTCCCGACCATTAGCAGCAGATATCCTCAACCACGGGGTGGTGTCCACCAGGCCAGCTCGATGGCGTTGGAAGTGTTGCTGGAAAAACTCTTCAGTTAGAGTCGAAACCTCTGCCCCAGAATCTAGCAGACATTTGGTCTTCACCCCATCCAGCTCCACTTCCGCCTGTGGACACCTCCCCGTTGCCTTCGTAAGGAAGGCCTCTGGCTTTAACTCATTTGAGCCGAAAATTTCCCCTCCCACAACCTGACTCACAGCTGCGGAGGGATGGTGTTTGATGGAGCAGCTGGTGAGTTTGACATAGGTACCGGCTGCCCCGAGCCATTGCGACACTCTCGACGGAAATGACCAAGCTGCCCACAACCGTAACAACGAAGGGACCCCTTTGGACGGCGTTGATCTGAGGAATTGTGGCTTGCTCTACTCTGCAGCATCCCGAGGATGGCATCCGGTTTTTGCCCCTGCTTGGAACGGTCGGTCTCCAGTTCCGCCAGCCGATCACTCAATGCCTGCAAAGAAGGAGACTCTACTCTCCTACCCACGGCCTCTACAGTAGCTGTAGCTGGTACCTGGGCACCCACCTCACATACTTGGGCCTGGCGTGAGTCATGTGGCACTTCCCCTAACCAACGAATGGCCCGATCCCTAAATGCAACAAATGTGAGCTCGGGCTGTTCGATTTCGAGCCTCCGCAACTCCCGTTGTAACCCCTTATCCCTAACGCCTGTAGCAAATTGCCCTTTTAAAGTTGCTTCGCGGCCGATTGCAGCCTCTTCGTCCCGGCGTTGCACGCGATCATAGTGGCGCATAAGCTCAAGCGAAAAGGTCTGTAGCGTTTCATTTGCCGCTTGTTGCCTCCGGTAAAACTCAGCGCGCAGCTCTGTCACTGACTCTCGCTGCCCAAATGCCTTGCACAGGCACGCAAACACCTCTTCCGGATGTCGGCGTACCTCTGGCCCTTGATATCGAACCTCTAGTTTAGCATCCCCTTGTAGGTGGTCCCAAATAAAATCCGCCGCCTCGGCAGCTGGGTAGCCTCGTGCGCGTACCGCCTCGCGCATGTCCTCGACCCATACGGCGACATCAATGTCACCGGCCTTTGCAGAAAATTTCTCCATTTTTCGCTCGCGGCTCAAGTACCTCGGCGCCACCGATTGCTTGGCCAAGCGGGCCTCTCCTAGTTTAATTTCTAAGCGCTCGCGCTCAGCTTCTGCCACTCTTGCCCTTTCCCGCTCCTCCTCGAGGAGTCTTGCCTTTTCCGCAAGCTCATCTCGGAGCTTCTTTGTTTCTCTTTGTGCCATGGTTAGCAGCACAAACAAAAAAACAGAACAAAAAATCCAAGAAGAACAAAAGTAACAAATCTAAACCCGTCCAGGACCCTAAGCTACTTTGATTTCAGACACCAAAACGCTAACCAGAATTACAAAACTATAAGAAACATCACAATAACTGCCACTCATCAAATTTTTACATAAAATATAAAATAGTTGAGAATATTCATCTACCAGTACATCTCCCAGTCGCCACGCTCTGTTCTCTGTGCATCCCGTTCCTCTCGCCACTCATCCCCATCAAGTAAACCAGATCAAGGGTACTCGTCAACAGGCCTCCAATGCCGCCCTTTACGTCAAGGCTCTAGTGCTTCACGCTGCCG
This sequence comes from Leptasterias polaris, assembly GCA_037783415.1. Lineage (NCBI taxonomy): Eukaryota > Metazoa > Echinodermata > Asteroidea > Forcipulatida > Asteriidae > Leptasterias > Leptasterias polaris. Next base: position 1,425,477 of record JAZGTN010000078.1, read on the forward strand.
TGCATTTCCCCAGCCTCGACCTCGTCTTCTCCCCGTCGAATGGATGAACTGGCCGGTGGGGGTTTCTCCTAGTCGTGGTGAACCGTTCGCGTGCGTTCTAACACTGCATCCTGTCTACGACGCCAAATGTAACCGACATTTTACACACGAAAATGACACAAGGTTAACTCTCAGGATGCAGTGGTTATAACTTTAATAGAGCGCACTTTTAACGAACGTAACAGAAAACCCCCATCCAGCCCAGGGCAGACTGTGGAGCGAGACCACACCAGCCTCAAGGACACTACGAGTTCCTAACTCATAAACCAGCTTATTTTAAGAAACAAAGAAGCTCAAGGATGAAACATCAACCGAGTGTTGTAGGAGAGCGAGCAAGTTGTAGATAGCCTTGTCTGCTGTTACCACTGGTGAAATGTAAAGTGTTGCACCCCTCGCAATGCCCGCTTGCACACATGCAGCCCAATGACCCACATTACCCCCACCCTGGATGGTGATGCTAAACTAGTTGCAAGGACATAAATCGTCCAGTCGGCTAGACCTCGAGAGAATTTAAGAATTGCCTTTTTTTGTTTTATGATGAATGCTTGGATTTGGGGTTACATGGCTAATAAATTTAAAATAAGAGTACAAAATAGGCAAAATTCAGAATAAGAGTAAATAAAAAGGAAAATGTTAGTAATTATGAAAGTTAATAACATGTACACAACACAAATATGGCAAGGAATTAATCGGGTTTAATTTGCCCGGTTACATTTACTTTGACCTTTTTGGGGTTGACTGGAAGTAGGTCAGATCTTGGGTATTTTGACACACTGTTTCTCACCACTTTGGTCTCTAAAGAGTGAAATACATATTTTGACAAACAGTTAATTTTTGTCTAATTTGTTCTTCTTGGTCATTTGTCTGTTTCTGTAGTATCTGCATCTTTGTGGTTTTATTTGTGTATATGGAACGGGAGTTGCTCTCTCCAGTTAATCTGTTGTACATCAATGCTGGGTTGTCTGTGATTGGTTATATTCTCTATGATGTCATTGATGGAGGGCACGATAGGAAGGAGAGCGGCAGATCTCGTGAGTACCTAATTCTTTAATGTTCCATTTCAAGGTATGAAGGTAAATTTGTACGGTAGTGAATAGTTGGATAGTATTATTAGTGGAAACTTTTACAGGGTGATTTTGAAGTGCATATACCTTGATTTATTTTGTTAATTGCACATTCTTGCCAATATTACCATCGCTGTACCTCATCTTGATTCAAAGAGACTGAAAGCAATCTCCCCAGAAGCCAAAGTTTGGCCACAATAGCAATACTGTACCTTATTTTGAGTAGCATCAGCTTTTCAACCATTATTAAGAACTTTAGTCACAAGAGTGATGACAATTTACTTGAGAATTTATTTTTGTTTTGATCACAGGCTTGGATGACGTTAAAAGTACTGCTATCTTTGTAGCCTTCTCATATGGTTTGTCACCGATCCTGAAAACTCTGACTGATACAATTAGTACAGACACTATCTATGCAATGACGGTAAATATGAAAGAACATTTATTATTTTAGAGCCCATCGGTTGTTCCTTTTACCGTAACAGTCCCAATTTCCTCTAAAATCCCAATCACGAAGATGTCAGACTTTGTAGGATATGAAACTGCAGGTGTAAATGACAATTGCTTATCATTGGGACAGTCATACCAATCCTATAAGCGTCCAAACATTTGGGTGTTCAGTTACCATAGGGAAGAAGGATTTTTGAGGAAGTCTAGCCAAAGTTACTATTGGGTTACAGTCCCAAATCCTTCTATATCCCATTACCAAAGTGAAGGATTCAAAGGGAATGGAGCCATAAGGCCCAAACAACAAGTGCTTATCACAGGGTCAGGCATTCCAATCTGTTTCTAAGTCGATCAATTTGGTGTGGAGTTACATAGGAGAAGAGGAAATTGGAAAAATGGGAGACTTTTGAGGCAAGAGTTGGAGTCCCACTCACTGGTCCTTTTCGACTGGTGTATGGGACACCCATTATCATCTTAAAGGTCTCCCATTTGGCCTCACTTTAGTCAAACTACCGAGTCTGTGAGGGTTAAAGGAAGAGATGGCAACAACAACAAAATCAAGCAAACAAAATCCCATATCCAAAATAAAGCAGTAAAGAATTATGAGGTCTGAAAAAGCCCACAGGAAACTTGGTAGGGACTCGAACTCAAAACTCAATAGATAGGTTGCAGTATGACGTAAGTCGGCCATCTTTACGGGCAATTTGGAACACACAGTCCCGCGTTACGCGTGAGAACGGCGTGCAGCACGCGCACATTTCACAAAACTCATTGCATGATTGGTTAGTGAACGACGCGGCTGCGTTAATAATTTGAGCGCTTGACGCGCCTGCAAGCCAAAATGCGATTTGCCCGTAAAGATGGCGTCTACTGGGAACTATCTATACTTGTGAAAAAGGCTTGGTATTGGTCTTAAGTCATTAATTAATGTACTCTTATTTTACCCACTGGTTTGTTCTGAGTGCCTCTTGATTTATGTCAATCACTTTGAGATCAAATGAAAGATAAATATCAATTTCAATGCTGAGGCAGCGAGAATTGAAATGATTGGCTGTTTATCAATTTTTTAATTACATTATAATTGTTGTTTTTTTGTGTAGGTATTTATGCTTTTAGGAAACCTGCTCTTTCATGATTACGTGACAACGGAAACAAGGTACGATCTGAGCTACAGTAAAATGTTTTTTATTCTTACTAATGGGAACATGCAGTACTGTTATTTACAGCATTATATACAGGTGCAACCTTTTATTTACAGGTTTCAACAATGTTTTCTCACATTTTGGGGGGGAAAATAACCCTTAAATCTGGCAATAGTTTGAATGTTTTTATCAGAACATCTTGAATTAAACCATTCATTTTTGCATTACATTCTTGAAATATTTCAGGGGAAGGAGACCTGTTTCACTGAGTGCATCAATTTTTGCATCTGTTTGTCTGGCATCCAGACTTCCATCTACTCTCCATGCTTTTGCCACAGTCACTGTTGCTATGCAGTTGTTTGCACTCTGGCCTGAACTCAGACGAAAACTTAAGGTAAACTCAATGAACACAGTGTACCTTAATGAACACAGTTTACCTTAATGAACACAGTATACCTTAATGAACACAGTATACCTTAATGAACACAGTATACCTTAATGAACACAGTATACCTTAATGAACACAGTATACCTTAATGAACACAGTATACCTTAATGAACACAGTTTACCTTAATGAACACAGTATACCTTAATGAACACAGTATACCTTAATGAACACAGTATACCTTAATGAACACAGTATACCTTAATGGACACAGTATACCTTAATGGACACAGTATACCCTAATGGACACAGTATACCCTAATGAACACAGTATACCTTAATGAACACAGTATACCTTTTCAAACCCACAGCCTTAGCTTAGGATCCCTCTTTGGCTCTGCAATTGATTTTGTAAATGTACACTTTATGTCACCGTGGTCCAGCGGTTAGACTGCAGGACTTGAAAGCACAAGGTTTTGGGTTCGAATCCTACAACCTAACCGCCATGTAAATGAATAATGTTGCAATCGAATCCTAATTTTTGTACAAGACAAAGAATGGATTTGCCTCACAGAGCTACAATATTATTGGTAGAGGTTTAATCTTTCGTGTAGCCAGGAAGAGGTGACCGGTTATTAGGTAAGGGGAAATGGTCCAATGAGCAACCGAGGGAACTCTGACAGATGGCCTTATCTCAAGGTCATCCTATTTCGGACATTGCTGTCATTAACTGCCTTTGTCTTTTTAGGTTCGCATTCCAAGATCCCAGACTCCATTAACAATGGCGTCAGTCATCTTTGCATTCGTTGCCTTGGTAACAGTCAATCACATAGCCGCCATTATCATCGTCTTGCTTGATCTTGCCATTACTTTCCTCGTTCCTGTTTGCCTGATACGTTTACAACTCTTCAAAAAGTGAGTTCTACTTATTTATTTTGTCTTTACTATTAGTTAATTTACTTAACTTTTCAAACACATGTTTCTTGCTACTCTGGTAAAAATAAATTAAAGATATTTCTAATTGTTTTTATTCCTTTCTTTAGAAATATCCATGGTCCATGGGACGAAGCTGTAATTCAACATTAACTGCTACCTTGGCGAGAAAACAAAATTGCTGAAAACAATCCCGGCACGGGTAACAGAAAAGGAATTTTAATCCCAAAGGGAACTGGTTAAGTATTTTGGGTGACCTTTTGGGGTTTTTTAATCTGAAACTATACAAGTTCCCATTAGCATTTTTATCTCAATATTGCTCACACGCAGTCTCAGGGGGGTGTATATCTTTGGTTGCATGCTAATATTATTTGTCCATTCTTCATAAGAATACGGCACTATGCAGAGGGTAAATCATTTTAGGCTTTATGTTGATAGCAAACACTGCAAGATGTTTGTGAGTCAATACAAACAATGAACTTAGTTTCTTTTCTTTTTTTCTATTTTTTTAGAAACTCTGTGTAAGTCTTTTCCCCAGTCTACAGCAATGTATATAAATTTGCCGTGAAGTTGAGTTTTCTTCCAGACTGTCAAGTAAAACAAACTTGAAGTTAAGATCGTGTACATTGAGACATCTTCAATAACAAAGTTTTGCTGCATCTTTTTATTGCATGCTGCATTTATTTGGTTTATTGCCTTTTTGTTTTAGTTTATAACTGACATTCTCGAGGATGACTATTGACTCTCTTGAACGCACATCACACTCGGCTACTGCTTCCACGCTCGCTATTGACTCTCTTGAACGCACATCACACTCGGCTACTGCTTCCACGCTCGCCATTTTGGGAGTCAACTCATAAACACCCAGTTGCCTAAAATGCATTCTACACTGTATAACACACGGGAACATTGACTCCCAGAAAGGCGCAACCAATATTATTGTGATGATGTCAGGTCAATAGACCAATCCATTAAGCCCTGCCTCCTTACGAGTTGACCAATCACAGCCACGAAACCCGATCACCATTAGAGCAAAGATCACCAAACGGCTCAAATGGTGATCAGATTTCGCGGCTGTGATTGGTCAATGAGAAATGGGCAGGGCTTAATGGATCGATGTATTGGGTCATGTAGGTACATTTTGTTAACTGCAGAGCATGTGATGCTTAATTTATGCAATCACCACCTGAATGTAGTGGTGAACTAGGACAATTTATTTATCTTAATACTTTTGTTGTTTTATATAAATCTGATTTTGTATGGGATTTTTTCATGAAATAAAACATTTTACAATACATGAAATAGACTATCTAGAAAGTTGTTTCCTATAAAAAAAATGTGAAGGTTTTTTGACGGTTTTGGTACTGTTTCAAAACAAAAAACATACAAAAACGTTTGCATATGCCAGGTACAATGCACACAATACATGTTACATGCAACATTGTGGTTTAATGTCAGGATCCTGACAATAAATCATTTTTAGTTTTAATTGACTGCCACTATTCATTGGCAGATTTGTTTCATGCAATGCCTGAAATGAAAGTTTGTATTTTTCTTGAATCAAGAAAAATATATAGAATTGGTCAAATTGTTAAAAGAAATCCCACAAAAACCGGACCTAACATCTTTAATACCCCTAACAGACATTTTCAAAGAATCACACACACAAAATCAAAGAAATTCAAGTAAACACTTTATTCACACTTGAGTTTTAATTCATGTTTTTTTCTTTGTTTACAAAATTAAACAGGAAGCAACACATAGATCACATTGAAATTTATTTTTTAACAGTAAAGCAAACTTTATTGTGGGTGCGTTCGATTAGCTTCCCCGGGTCGACCCAGGTCTGACCCCAGTGCGTTCGAATAGCTCTGACGTCATTGCTGTGGCTCACCCGGGTGAGACCCAAGTGCCCTGCTTGTGGAGCGGGTTACTTGGGGCTGACCCTAGTTCATGACGTCACGGCGAAAAACTTTCTCAATGGCCACCATGTTTGTTTGTAATTCAGCGGGACATTTTAGGAAGTTTGACACAAATTTTCGCCATTAAAGCAGCGTTTTGGTGAGCAGTAAGTATTTTTTTATTTGAAACCGGGTACTTTTGTATCACTGTGGGCTTGTAAAATTGTTTAACGTTGCAGCTTTACCTTGATAATAATTATTTTACGATCTTTTCGTGAATCCACGGAAAGTATCGAATGTACGGCGCAAAATGGAAGTAGTTCCGGTCGGCTGTCCCAAGATGCATCGGTGTGAATGCTGGGGGGGAAGTTGGCGTTCGATTAGCTCATGGTGAGCATACCGGGGTCGACCCGGGGAAGCTAATCGAACGCACCCTGTACAAGGAAAAATAAATTTTTGTGCAGTATGAAATTAACACAAGTCTATACTGTGTAAACGATAGCCAAGGTTTTTAAACCAATGAAAAAGTTGCAAAAATTATACCTGCTTTCTGATTGGCCAATAGTGCAACAGACAACAGGTGGACAGATGCAGAATTTGTTCGCACCGTAAATAATCATGCGCATGAAAAATTTTCATCAAATTTTAATTTACATTTATTCATTCATTTTCAGTTTTATTTACCATAATCAATGTAATTTGCAAAACAGTGTTGCAAACATTAACAGTGCGCAGTCTTGCTGCGTGCAGTATTTATCAAGACGATTCGGCAACATACACAATCAATCACGCAACATTGTAAGAAAAGGTGTCCCGCAATGCAAAACTACGAGTATCGAAACTAAGTGTTACAACTACTACCTTGTGCTTTTAACATAACGTTTGCGGGTGCCAAAGGAATACGGTACAGTCTGGAGGTTGTGTTGGCAACTGCGGTAAGTTCGTAGGCCCTTGGCCAAAGATTGTTTTCTGTTCTCTGTTGACTGAGGTTTTCTGCGACCACCACCTCCCGGCGGCGAGATATGGAAACCCGGGGATCTTCCGCCCTCGATACGCGTATACCGTCGGGGTTGCACAGAGTAATGGTACATGGACACTGCCTGTTCGCACCATTTTGCATGTCGTGCGTATATTTTTTGAAGTTTTTTTACGTTTAGCCAAGGTTGGACTCGCTCCGTAGTCGGTGCAACGGAGACTGGCGAGTCGGCGACAAAACAAACTGTCTCCGTTGCACTGCCCTACGCCAACTAGTAATAATGTCAAATCATCATGTTGTTTTTTAATGCCTGCAAACATTATTAATCGGAAATCGTTTATTTTAAAACAGAGGGAATACAAACATTCACAGCAAGCAAGTTTCTACCCTTACGAGTGGCCTACAAGTATTGTCTAACATTTATAGTCCTACTTCAAGTTTTATATAATGATGACAATGGAAGCTATTTAGTATTCACTACACGAGTAACTCGACAACAAAAAGAAGCTTTTAGAATTGAATCGCGACGTGCCCGCGATGATGACAAACTGATGCCTGCTGAATGCGCGAGTCAAAACGCCCTCTGTTGAGACTGTCTGCCCTTTAGCAGACTTGAATTATTATTCGTAAAAATAATAATGAAAAAGTCCATATGTATCCTGTGTGACGTATAGTTCTTAACTTCACATAGTTTTTAGACAGAAACGAAAGTAGTGGTTATGATTTCAGTGCCATTTCACACAAGAAGAAGACAAAAAGTGGAATGAAAATAATGTTTGAAAGACGTTCCTGTTTTTGTAATAAGCTTTAGGCCTAATGGCGTGTCTCATTACTTTATAACAGAATAGGTTTATCATTTGGATCAAGAGCAGCCGAAATTGTCTCCTTGTTTTCTTCAACCCATTCATCGAATGTTTTAGCTGACGGCATAAGCTTCCTGCTTCCCTCAATATCCATATATTTGGCATACCCGGGATATGCTTCGGCCGCCAGGATGAACTTGTACCAGTTGACCAAAGTCTCGATGCCGAGTTGGTTCTTGTACTTTTCTCTCAAATCTTGCAGTGTGAACTGCCAAAGAAAAATAACCATTCAAAACATGGTGGAAATAACAGTTTCTTGTGAGTTGATGGTGATTGTGTTAAGCGTCTATAGTTAGAAAAGGGATGAAGAGTCTTTTTGCACTTTTGCTTTTATTGAAGTTTAGGATACGTGGCTTTATCATCTTTATGTCATTCCCCTCAAGCTCATACCAATACTCCATTGTCAATATGTACTTCCAGGTTACCACAACTGACTTGACTGAAAGTTTTATTTTCCCCGAGTATCAAGTGAAATCGTTTTACCAGGTGCTATTTCGTTTCAGTAAAGCAACATGCAATTTTGTATCAATTTGAAGCGATGGTCAGCCGACCATCTTGTGAACGTGTGAGTTTTAATACAACAAGGTCTCTCTGATGACAGCTTAATAAAAGTCGTAACCATTTTGCTCTCGGTTTTCTTGGCAGGTCGGCGGAACGATATTTGAATATTATAAAATCGAAAAGTACAACCATTGCCAATGATATAATTTCCCTTTATTTTAACCTGACAATTGAACAACTGTCAGAAGGAGACATTATTTGTGTGCACTTCAAAACTGCTTTTTAAAAAGGGAAGAAAAACTAGTCCGTTTTGTTTGGTCTTTGTTTTAAACTACTCTGAATCGAAGTTTCTGTAACAACAATTATAACCACGATTAAAGAACAAAGAGTGAGCCATTACCTGTGCATTTTCTATGGTCTTTCCTAATGGTTCGAGATGTTTGTTCATAATTTGAGCCACCTCGCCAACCGTATGTCTGTCCGTTGCTAGAGTGATATCTCGGTGTAGGTAGTCTTCTCTGTGGCTGAATATGTGACGAACAGCCTCACCCAAGAAGCCAATGTGCATCATGCCGTAGACTTGCTCACCAGTCGGTATTTCTTTTTTGGAAAGAAAAGAGGCAAGGACGTGTTTTGAATTCCAAGATCTAGGTGAGCCAATTATCGTTTACAAACAGAACAATTTAATGTCACTTTTATGACATCAATGTCTTCTAAATATTCAATTACCGGTACATTCCCCTTTTCTGTCCAAATGGCAACAGAAATGGATATTAACATCATTACTTTCATCAGGGAAGCACAATACTGTAATAACGAGAAGTCCCCTCGATCCACAAAGCAAAAGTAGTACCATGCCGATTTCCTACCTCCCGCACAGGCTATAGTTAATAAGCAGGACAGTTCTTTTCAGAACTGAGAAGTCTCCCGAAGTCTCCCGAATAATCTACTCCGCGGCAGTAGAATAAATAGCAAGACAAGTTCTCAAAGAACAAAATCTACCTAGCAAGTTTTTGCAAACAAAAATTACACTGGTGTTATTTAAGATGTTAAATTTGACTACTTTTTGGTATCTGTAATGTGAAAACACCCATGGTGTCAATTTTAACACCCCAGTTTTTGCGGTGTAATAAACTTTTGATAAACTCAACACCAGGCCTACGTGATTAAATATGCGTAGCTCGTATTTTTTAAGGTTATAACTATTTTGTTAGAATTAACAACATTTAGCACACAATATCCGACTTACCTATAGTATACACACCGTCTTTTATCTTCCTTGGTTTAAGAACACCGGCATAGTTTTCATAAAAGTCAGATAGGGTCACCGCCGTCAGCGGGAGGTGCTTCTCCTTAAAATAGTTCGTCACCTTGGCTTTACTGTCACTCCACGGCACCGGGCACCCGGTGACTTCTTCACAATGTGGTAATGTCGTGAACACCAAGTGATTGAGACCAACAGCCATGCAGGCATTTGCAAAGTTCATCCCATATTGGTACTCGAGCTTGGCCGCATCCTTGGCGAATTGCTGAGGCGGCACAGTGACGAGGAAACAGCAGTCTGCACCTTGAAGTATCGGTATAAGACTCTCTGTCTGAGCGAGCTCAGCCTGGACGAGCTCGCACCCAGCAGCCTGCAGGGCCTGAGCTTTTGGTGATGTTGGGTTACGAGTTACGGCACGGACGTGGAAGTTGTCGGGCTCCTCAAGGAGAGCTCTCACCACGGAGCCCCCCTGCCGTCCTGTCGCCCCGAAGACGATAACCACTTTCTTCATCGTTCTGTAAAGCAAAAAGTGAACAACTGTTATGCATATAGGCATATAAAGCATTTAGAATATAGATCAGAAAGTAATCTCTTGCATGTAGTGCTCAAAATTGTTTCCTGTTCAGTTCAAAAGGAGCGCGTATTTTGAACCCAAACGTCCAGACACGTTTTTCTGCTAAAATAACGGTATATTTTCACAACATAAAGCTTCTGCCGTTGGGGAAGAATCATTAAATATTAAGTCATACCTCTACCTTGAAACTAAAATGTTTGTGCACGAAAACTACCAATAGTAATAAAAATATAACCCATACACACAAGTTATTCAACTGTCTGGGTTTGTTGTACATATGCAATTTTTATCCGAACTTTAGCCCTTTCTTTTATGTTTCCGATTTCAAAGATACAGATAAGTCTGACCTGATCAAAAATGTCATGCAAACAGTGTGGTTCGTGCATGCATTTTTTTTCCATTCTTCACAATGTAGTCAAAACGCTCTCGAAACTTGAAGGTTAATGTTTCACGCTGTGGAATTGCATGAAAACTGATCTTATTGGGAATGTGAAAATGAAAATGTATGACGAATAGTGTATCAATAGGAAGTATTTTTAATAGATGTGATTTCTGTATATTCGTTATTTTTCATAGACCCTTTGTTTATTCAAGTATCAATTATTTCCCGGTGTAACTTCAAAAGCTGTTTAGAACTCAAGTGTTCCCCGGCAACATGGGTTTCGTTACCATGTTCCCACGGTGACGTGATTGCAGCAGGCGGCTGTTTCGTTAGCATTGATACAATACCGTACATCGTTATAGGCATGTTGTAGTAGATCTTTGAACTTGGTGTGCTTTCAGTGAGACTGAGAAGGGTGTCTGTCATTCAACACAAAATTCTAAATGTCTTGTTTTTAAAATGGGGCAATTAAGGTGACTGCCCTCCCCTCCCTTCCATCCCCTGTCCAGTCTTTTAGCCCTAATCACTCCCTGATCATCATTGGCCAAATAAAAGTGCTTAAGTTCTGTAATTGATTGTAATAATCAAAATTGTCGAATTTAATAGATTGTTGCAAGCTCTTCAACTCACAAAATTTCCTGGGATGTAAAACTTGTAAAGTAAGTTGTACTTTTCTATTTAAAAAAATGCCATTAATTTGTTCTTTCTTTTTTATTCATTTCCACGTAATTTTTGTTAGAAAAACATAAGGTTAATAACCTATGATAACTGTTTTAGTGGTTAAGGTTAGTTTTTTGTTTATCAAGTAGGTCCGATAGTATCAGTGCATGCTGGTGGCCTTCGAACTTCAAGGGGTGCACCACACCAAATAGGCAAAAAGTGGTGCGCCAAACCGATTATCATAATTTGTAAACCTACCACAAACAAAATTGAAATTAATACATTGTGTAATTATGACCAGTTATCACAGCCTAAAGGGTCTGTGCTTCAACTTTTGAGGAGACCTTGATAATGATGTTTGCTACTTGGCTTGTGAAGTGGAGCGAGATGCTTCATGAAAACTCACTGGCAAGTCAGTTTGGGAAAAGGCAATTTGTTTTCGGGGGTGTTACTTTCTGGGATAAGAAATCTTAAGTTTATTTGTCCGAAAATATATTTGATTAGTTGTCAAGGGGCTGAGAGACTTTAAGTGTAAAAGTATTTTTTGAATATTTAGCATTTAGCATTGGTTGCTCTGTGAAGTTTTTCCAGTGTGTGTTTTAAGCATGTTGGAGAGCGCCCCCAAGCAGTAGATTTCTGCCAATGTTTTCCTGGTGCTGCCAATTTACAACGTGTGTGCAACATTAGCAGGTAACTTTAAAATCTTTTTGTGACCTAATTAAGAATTCTATAAATTATGTCAATGTTGTATCACAGTATCACCTCCATGACGTGACGAACACTGTGACTGCCGACACATAATTTATAATTTCATTCTACAACAACTTGAAACTCCATTCAAAAGGTGCTTTTTTCAGTTGCGCGGTATTCTGCAATTACTCCCAAGTGGTTAGGATTCAAGAATCAAGTACACAAAAGACAGGACGTTGGTAAAACGCGGAACGATTGCGGAACGATTGCGGAACGACGGAACGACGGGCAACTAATTCAAAATGTTAGACCCCTATATTATAACTTCACGGGGGAGCCTTATAGTTTCTAGAAGTAACTAGACACCAGGTTACCGGGTATCGTTTTTAAAAGTTCAACTTGAATAGCGCCCTCTTGACGCAAACACAAACTTATATTTTATAAGGTACATGTAACTTAAGTTTAACTTAAGCCAAGTTTTCATTTTTGTGTTAATCAATTTGGCTTTGCAAAATGAGAACTATGACATTCGCTTCGCTATATCGTCTCGTGTTGTCGTAACGAACCTCATAGTTCTACTTCTAGGAGTATGCGCCGCACATACAATCTGTGCGTTTCCATTGTTTTATCATCAGTTTAACTCTGAGATGGCAGCTTGATAAGTGCATAAGGTCTATTATGGATGGTTTAATGGAAAAATCAAATGTGAATTTGCTTTTTGAAGAACTATTGACTCCTTTTGATTAAAACAGCAATTATCCCTGGGGGTGCCTTCTGGATACTGCTCATGGTCATTCATTATTACGCTCCACTGGAGGGACATACTAGGGCCCAATTTCATAAAGCTGTTCCGCAGAAAGAACTGCTTGGAAAATTTCTTTGCTAATAGCAAAAATGAGTTGGGCACCAGTCGCAATAATGTTAACTTTATGGAATGTTGGCAGGTAACCTGTTTCTGTTAAGCAAAATTTGTTTGTGCTTAGCGAGTTTTTGTGCTTACAGGCTTTATGAAATTGGGCCCAGATGGCATGAAGGACACTTAACCTCACCTATGTACTGTAGTTACAGTTTTCTGAACATTGCCTTGGAAGCCTTTTTGGTGCAAGGAGCCCATAACCATTTAAATCTCAGCAACACTTGGCCTGCAAATTAGTGGATCTTTCATTATATAGTCTGAGTTTCTTTAAACTTTTGTGAAAAAAACAAGTTTGTACTGTGTAGACCGGATGATTGTTACATTGTCAAATCTTGTAATTGCTCGTTTTTAAACAGATTTGAAAATGAAATTCAACTTGCACAACGTCAAAAACACAGCTGGTCGCCTAGCAACGTTATCTGAGCTTGGTCACCATGGGAACATCTCAATGGAATCTCCAGGATGCACTTTGTATACTAGAGGTGGCTCAGCCCCGAACCTGTCGCTCACTCTACTCAATGGCATTGAGGGTGTACCACCGGTAACCCAAATACCATTACCCACAATGTGAGTCTTGCTTTAAACCATGGATGATTGTCATCAAATAACTAATACTTTTTTATTAGTTAGTGGCCTGACGTTTCGATCCTAGCAGAGTCTTTCTCTAAGGCTAAATGACACACAACACACATAAACATGGATACAAGTGTTGTGTTGTGATTTAGCCTTTAAGAAAGACTCTGCTAGGGTCGAAACGTCAGGCCACTAACTCATTTTTTCATTTATACCACAGGTCCTTTTGGTTGGTAAGCAGTTTGCAACAGCTAATTCAATTTTTTCACTTTTTTGTATTACTTCATTTTTTCCTTTATCCTATTTTGACTCATATTATTACTTGACCTAAGGATAGTATATTATCTTTTATTGCTTTTATGTATTTTCACATGCACTTGGTTTAGTTTTGATACAATGAACCAATCACAGTCGTGGTACTCCACTAACTCCACTACAGGAGGGTTATAGGCCTACATGTACCTCCTCTGGATGTCACCTCCATTTGTACCTCTTTACATATTCATTAACATTTAAACTTGTTATTAATAATGTATTTTCAAGTATGCTGTGCAGATGGAAATAAACCAAACAAACAAACAAATACATGTAATATTATTTTCTTTGCAGTTCAAAGTCAATTCTTTTATTGAGAAAGAATAGTATGCAGGGGATATTCTGAAAAACTTGGCTTAATTACAGTTTTGTGTGAATCAATTTTGGCATTGCAAAGTTTGGTTTCAAATGTTTAGGCCTTAATGAGAACTTGCTTCAGATTCACTGTGTGTCAGTGACATTATTAGGGGATTTTGAACTTAACTGTGAATTTCCTTTTAGTTTGACCCTAAGTTAACATACACACATTCACAAGGAAGAAAGTGGTAATTACTTAGTCATTAAGTGCTACCACTATCTTCATTGTTTTATAAACCTGAGACTAACACAGCTATTTTATTGTTGTCTAACATTCACAAGGGAAATTCTGCTGTATAGCTCGCTCATGGATTGGATCAGTGTTCATTCCAACATTGATTGTTTGTCCTGTCGTACCTAACATCACCTTGACTATTATTTCACCCTCGTAGCGTTGATAGTCAAGAGGTCTTATCTACACTTTGCAAAAGTGTCGCTGCATTCTCAGGTAGACCTGACACCATCACGTGTTCCTGCACTCAGGATCCAGGGCAGCAATCACGTACAGGCTACAACGACAAGAACAGTGTGTCTGTCTGGACCCCTGCTGGGAGAGAAAAGGTAAACACAACCTCATAATCCCTGAAGTGTTTTTTTACTATAAAGCTGGAATTTTATTTTAAAGATGATCTCAGTTCCAAGGATTGGGTTCAATCAGTGATGATGATGAAAGAGATCTATGGGGTCTTATCCAAAAAGTCATCATTGTATTTGGTTGTAATTTATGTAGTGGCTTCTTATATAGCGCAAATATCCCTCACTCAGTGACACTCGAAGCGCTTCAACAGTCATTATTTTCCTGAAAGGTATGTGGAGCTACGTTTTTAAGTATGAGACCTATTCCTTTAAATAGCACCATGTAATATTGCTGTGGCGCAATATGCAGCCAATCAAACCAGGAACACTGGGGCAAACCCCTTCTCTTTTTTCGAAAAGTGCACTGGGTTCTTTTACATGCATTTCACAACACACGGGACCAACGGCTTTACGTCCCATCCGAAGGACGAATCATTAATTGGTAAGTGTCTTGCTTAAGGACACAAGTGTCACGACCGGGACTCGAACCCACACTCTGCTGATCTGAAACACCAGAGATTGAGTCCGGTGCTCTTATCCGCTCGGCCACGACTACTACATGTACTTCTACTACTATTATGTGACTTCATGTCACAGCTTACCATTGATAGGTTCCTGGCCCTACAAGAAGCCCTCCAAGTGGACTGGATGGAAGCTCTGTCTGATGGAGACACTCCGTCGGGATCAGCTTCTAAGAGGATAAGGAAAGCAGTCGACCGGACTTTGGTTTACTTAGACAAGTGTCTCGATGCACGTCAGAACAGGCAGGTAAACTGTCAATAAGTATTGCTTTTGGTTTTTCTTTAATGGCAGAGTACACTTTTGGTAATTACTCTACAAGTCAATGACAGTAATATCTTACTTGATAAGGAGCACTGAAGAGCTGTGGATAGTATAAAACATTGTGAGAAACGACCCCTTTTTAAGTTGTGTAGTTTTAGAGAAAGATGTTATTTTCATCCTCAAAAATTTTAATCTGTGAAATGATTCAGCCTTTTTCAGATATCTGAAAGCACACAGTGCTATGCAACAAAGATTTTTTTTCTTTTATTATTTTCTTGCAACTTCGATAACCAATCGAGTCCAAATTTTCACAGGTTTGTTATTTTAGGTTCGGATACACCGAGTGAGGGACACTGGTCTTTAACAATTACCAAAAGTGTACCCTGCCTGTAGGTTTAGCTCCCCCAGCTTTAAAGCTCTCTGCCCCTTCATTTAAACCCCCCTGGAGTGTTGGAAAGTCATCATGACTCTGACTTCCCGTAACCCATCCAATCAGAGTTCAATGACAACATTTTATTCTCTTTGATATTGAGTGCATGTCATAGCAAAGCTTGATGGGATGCCTCAATGGTTCTCTCGACCATTTCTGTAAGCGTCATACTGATGGCCATTTGCAGAGTCCAAAGATTTGGGTGTTGATACATGTACCATACAAATTTAGGAAGGCTAATTATAGGGTGCGTTCGATTAGCTTACCCGGCTCGACCCCGGTGTGCTCGTCTGGGCGAGCCACTGACATAAGCTAATCGAATGCCAACTTCCCCCAGCATTCACACCGATGCATCTTGGGACAGCCGACCGGAACTACTTTCTTTGTGTGCATTGCGTCTGAAACTTTTTCACGAAAAGATCGTAATATTATTATTCTGAAGGTAAAACTGCAACTTTAAATAATTTTACAAGCCCACAGTGATACAAAGGTACCTGGCTTCAAACAAACAAATACTTATTGCTCACAAAAATGCTGTTTCAATGGTGAAAATGTGTGTCAAACTTCCTGAAATGTCCTACTGAATTACAAACAAAATGGTGGCCATTGAGAAAGTTTCTTCATGAACCAGGGTCAGTCTCAAGTAACCCGCTCCACAAGCAGGGCTCTTGGGTCTCACCTGGGTGAGCCACAATGACGTCAAAGCTAATCGAACGCACTGGGGTCAGACCTGGGTCGACCCGGCGAAGCTAAACGAACGCACCCAATAATAAGCCTAGGGAGTGAAGCTTAAATGTAGAGTCATCGTTTGGATTTTGTAGGCGTAGTGCTGATGTATAGGCAACATTTTAAAGAAAAATACAATAAAAGTCACCTGTGAAAGTTTCAGCTGAATACAGTGTCTACTGTCTACTTGTTGAGAAAACAGCAAAAACTGTTATTTTCATTGAACGTCAATTACTTCTGGCTGTATGGAGATCAGCATTCAAACGGACACCACTGACATTTCCAAAAGTCGCTTGCAGGCACTTTTTTGATATTCACATTCTTCAACATACTTTTATTGATTTGTAATCAACGAGGGCACTTCACATTAGATAATTTCGCAGGATGCTTACTGCCATAGACTGTGCAAGTCTCGCGCGCATTCGAACTTCCGGGACCATAGTGGTCCCAACCATATGGAGTTTTACGTGGGCGAGATTTTGTTTCGTCAATTATTTTAGTTTAACGTAGTTTATGACCTAGAAAATTATACATGTTGTTGGGAATGTAATACTAAGTGATAACAAAATATGAAAGTAAAACCAATTCAACAATATAACGAAGAAAACCCGAGAATTAAACTTGACCTCAGCTTCCGGTTATTGCACAAAATTAAGAATTTTGTGCTCACCTCCGATCATAAAACTTATGTAAAAGCTTGTTTTGGATGCGGTATTATAATCGCCAGATGCTGTAATTGCAAAGCAAACCCTTTTCATTGCAGTCTATGGTGTTGAGGCGTCGGCATTCCTCTTTAAACTGCGATACGGGTCAATTTAAAACCCGTTTGACCTTCACGAATCTGCGTAAGGGGTTTCTAAAAAGTTAACATCAAAAAAGCATCCTTGTCCCAGAGTTTTAATTTGTTTTTAATAATAATTAACACACTTTGGCGTATTTTTTTAAAAAGCTAAAACTAATTTCATAAAATTGTAATAATTTATTTTTGTTGTTCAGATTTTGTCATGAGATATAATTTAAAACAAAGATTTGATTTCAGAAATAAAAATGTTCTTCGTTTGACGTGTTTTCTCGTTCGGATACGCGCGAGACTTGCACAGTCTATTGCCATCTTTATGACAAGTAGGCTTTCAGATAAAAATCACTCGATTTCTGTTTTGGGGTAATTATCAAAGCGTGGCGTGTCGTGGCCGAGCGGTCTAGGTCACCGGACCTAAGCTCTGGTGTTTTCAGCAGCAGAGTGTGGGTTCGATACCCGGTCATGACACTTGTGCCCCTGAGCAAGGCACTTAACCATAATTGCTTCGAAAAAGTTGGGAAGGTAGTGCATTCTGCTCTACCAGACAGGCATCCTAGTGGATGATACCCATGCCTACATCCTTAAGGACTGTGAAGGGGGTAACCCTGTTTCAGCCCCAGGAGTAGGAGGCAACGTGCCCCTGGTGTCAATTGATTTGGGTCGATGGCCCAAATCAGTTATGTGTAGCCCTCACCTTGAGTGGCCGTCCGTGGCCTTGTGAGTTGGGCGACATCTCATAAAAAAAAAAAAAAAAAAAAAAATGACAATACCTTTCAGAAACAATAAATACAACAAATTGTTCACTGGTTGAGTTGGTCATTGTAGCACTCATTTAGCTATAGTGAACATGTTTGGTGTATGTACACACACAATTCATACCAATGTGGTTAACCCTTTAGAGACCATTCATTTCCGTTTAATTATCACAAAACGCCCAGACATTGCTAATAAATTATTGTTAGTTTCTTTATTGAAAGTTTGTCAGTAAAAATCTCAACATCAATAAAAAGAAAGAGGAAAACTTAGTTTCTTGTTTTAGAAATTGTGATACTATGTCAACATACTACATCGGAAAATTTCATATGTGGCCATGACCTTTACTTTGACCTCTTTATGTGAATAGAAGTTGGTTAAACTTTGCGGCCGTTTGCAGCCGCTATGGGCGTTTTGGTACAAGCCGCTTGTAGCCGCTATGGTCTCTAAAGGGTTAATGAGGAATTAAATGTTGTCGATAATATCTTTTCCTATAACAGAATCTTAAGAACACCATTATTCTTGGTGTGATTGAGGGCGGAGACTCACTGGCAGAAAGAAACAGATCAGTCAGGGAGACGGTGAAACGACCTGTAGGTGGCTTTGTCTTAGACGGATTTCATCAGGGAGCCATGGAGGACAAGACAAGATGGAGCATTATGGAGACTGTCCTGGTAAGATCTTTTGTCTGTTATCAAGTCAAGGGCCCAATTTCATTGAGCTGCTTAGCGGCCAATTCTGTGCTTATGTGCGTGTTTCCATTTCAAAGCGCTGCTAACCGCAAGCACACAAAAAGGCATGCTAACCTTCCGGTGCTTACTGCATGAAAATGAATGACGTAACAATGCAAATCCATGGTGAACATGCAAGCTGGCCGCCTAATTTTCTTGCTAACCTGTGAAATAGGAGTATGCTTAAGCACATTTTTCTGCTATAGTAAGCACCAAAATTTGCTTACCGTTATGCAGCGCTATGAAATTAGCCCAAGAAGGGAAGGTTCAACATTAGTAATAACAGGATTTCAAAATGATTTAAATTTGTGCTCAAAGTCTTCTCTGAAGAATACCTATAATGAAGAATGCAAATGAATATGGCTGCTTTTTATGTCATTAGTACTTCTTGAGGTGGTAAAATTGAAGATTCATCATGGCTTAAAATACCCAGTTGATCCAGTAATTTTAGCATCGGACCATTTACCTCACCAATCCTGCAGTCTAGTTTTTTCAAAACATACTTTTTAAAGATTTTCTCATGTAGCATAAAGTCCAAATATCCTCATAAGTAAAAGTTCAGAAAATTTAGAAAAAGAAAGTAATAGTTTTTGTCTTGTAAAAATATCTCTGGTCTACAATACAATTTTAGGAGTTAAAAGATGTGGGGTCAAGTGGAGTTTTTCTTGATATTCAAGTCCTGTTCAAATATTTTGTTGCATTTTTAATCAGAATGAAATCCCTGAGGACAAGCCAAGGTTTCTCCCAAGGGTTGGTCGGCCCGATGAAGTGATCCAGGCAGTGGAACTTGGTGTGGATATTTTTGATTCAGCGTATCCTTTTTAAATTATTTGCAATGCCATAAAAGTAAGTGAAGAAGAACAAAATCAGTACCATAGCCACGTATAAGCTAGTCATGTCAAAGCATGTATTCCCGTTGCAGTATGGGGTTTTTTCTTTCTTTTTTCACAGAACTCTGGAAAGTACTGAGTATACAGTGCTTAATTCAAATCGGTGTTAGGGTAAAAACAAATTTTATTCTTCATCCCTGATCCCACCGGGCTAGCTCGGTGGTCTAGTGGTAAGACATCTGCTCTAGCAGTGCAAAGGTTGTGGGTTGGACTCCCGAGTGATTTGCTTTTTGAATTTTTTCACAGAACTCAGGAAAGTACTGAGTATACAGTGCTTAATACTCTTCGGTGTAAGGGTAAAAGCAAATTATAAAATGAATACTATTTGTAAACTTAGCTTTCCTATCAACATAAAACCCAGCTTCCCATTTGAAGTAACAGAGAGAGGTTGTGCCTTGGCGTTCTCATTCCATCTTGACCATCCTCCATCTTCATCTGTTAATGATGAGGAGGGAAGGAGACACTCTCTGTCTGCCTCCTCCTGTATGACAGATACAGATGGTAGAAATGACGGGACTACACAGTGTGGTGAAAATGGAGAAGACAGCGACCGGACGATCTATGAAATCAAACTCTCTGACCAAAGGTATTCTGTTTAATCTCACTTGCTCCTTCAACGTGTTTTATCTGGGCTCGAATTTTACACTGGAGTGCAGGCCTGAGGCCAGTGATGTTAGTGTCGGGCCAGAAAACTTGTGGCCTGAAAATTCGGCGGTCTGGTGTTTTTCAGTTGAGAGACAATACATGTACCTCGCAATATAATATCTTGGAACAGAAACAAATGATGTTCAAATGTTAACTTTGAGTCTGAAAATACCTTTTAATTCTATTGAGTAATGAAATATACTTAATACCCAAAGAGAAAAATTTGATAAATCTTCTCTTTATGTGTCTTAGTACAATTATTATTCAAATAAAACCATTTAAATACATATTGTCTGGAATTTTGAAGTTTTTTTCTCATTTTGATTCTGGTCTGGTGAAAAAAATTCCTGTCCAGTAACAATTTTGAGTCTTTTGGATTCTCTCCCAAATTCGAGCTCTGATAATGAGCCTTCAATATGAGAAATGCACTGGTGATTTGGAAAGTTGAATCAGTAACTAGGACCTAAACCTACACCCGTTTTGTGTTGTTGTTTGTGGTGACAGGTATGTGGAAGATTTTTCTGCCCTGGTTGAGGGATGCCAATGTTACTGCTGTGTGAATCACACCAAAGCCTATGTCAACCATCTCCTTAATGCGAAAGAGCTTCTCGCCGGTGTGCTGCTCATGATGTAAGTAAACTTTGAACTATTAACCACTCCCATTGTCTCTTGTTTGTCAAGTGACAACCCCCTAAAATGGATCTACTTTAACAAGGAAATTCTTGAAATCTGTTTAAGTATGCTGGTTTTTTTGGTGTGTGGTAAATATGAATGACAGAGTCATTATTCGGATTATGTTTTAGCTTAGTTCAGGGTTCCAGCTATGCATCAAAACAAAAATGTGTTGATTATTATTTTATTTTCAATGTACTTTAAGGCGGGAAATCCATTTGTCTGTCATGCCTTTTGCATAATGTGTAGTGCGCAAAGCATAACAAAAATAGTTAACGCAGAGCAACACACATATGCGTTATTTGTAAAAACTATGTGCTTTGCTTGGCTTCTCATTTCAAAGGAATGCACTTTACGCACAACTTATGAGGGACACAAGGATTCCGACCTAAAAGTTTTTTTCCAAAGTAAATCCTACGTGTCTGTTGGTCCATCCAATTTTCCATTATCAAGAAAATTTCAACCTTGTTTTATTTCCCTGCAGACATAACTTCCATCATCACTTCAAATTCTTTCAAAGCATCCGACAAGCTCTCCAAGAGGACAGAATGCAACAACTAAAGGAAGAAATCCGCAAAACCAGGTGACACCGATCTCGGTAGAATGGACAAGAAATTTGAAATAACACTCTGAAACCTTTTAGACATCCCTTTATTCTTGGCCTTCAAAAAGCTAAAAGTTTGGAGTGAAGTTGACTTCAGTGAAGATAAATTTGTTGGATTTGGGTGAGATTTTTGGTCTTAAGGCCATTGATTTTGCGTCGGTGTAGTGTTTGTCTTTAGGAAACTAAAAGAGGAATTTAGAGGAATTTATGTATTAATGAGCGACTTCATCTTCTAAATTGATACCCAAAGAAATTGCTAAAAATTGCATTAATTGCAAGATTTAGTGCTCTTTGCTGAACATTTCATTGGAAGTTTATTTAATTTTTTTTTGAATATTTATAACACAATGTATCATGGTGTACATCTTTAAATCAAAATAACTTCATATGAAAACAAAACACAACTAATCATTTTGAATTAACAACAGCCATGCACATTTTAAATTTCATATCTACAAATTTCATATTAAACCAACAGTAATAAATTGCCTAAAGAATAATCATGTGTACTTTTTGCAATTTTGTCCGAGCTCCTAAAATCATTTTTCTTTTTTCTTTGAGTCTTTATTAAACGGGAAATAAGTGACACAAGACAAACAGTGGATGTTTACCCAGAAATGTGCCCCATTGAAGGTAATGAAAACTATGCCAGCTATCTTTACATTTCTTCAGATATGTCTAGTGATTGGAGGCTATTGTGTTTGTGAAGTCTCGTCTGTTGTTCCTTAATTGAAAACGCAGAGAGAAACCACCCCAAAAGCACTCTGGTCACACCCTGGTCTTTGTATATAACAGACTTCTTGGATTTGGAGTGGGTGTCCAACATCAGTGCAATAAAGACATTCATTACAACCGCAACAAGAATGAAGTTTCCTGCAGCAAACAGGAAATACCCCTGGACCCCAAACTCTTCGATCACCTCCAGCATCTTGTCATACTTGCGTAAGATGAGGATGAAGACGCTCACCACGGACATGAGGAAACCTGAGAAATCCTGGAAGTGTCTCCCGAAGACGATGTGGCCAAAGAACGCAAATGCGGTTATGGCAAGGAAGAGGAGGAAGACAACTGACGCAATCTTGCCAGAGAGACTACTGATGGTGCACTGGATGAGGAAGATGCTATTGTTGTAATGGAGGATCTTGAGACACTTGAGAATGCTGCAGAAGGCGATGACACCCAGACAGAAGATGAGAATATAATCCAGGAGGACGATATCAGCGAAACTCACATACATCTGGCGGTTGGATTGATGGAGCTCCATTGTCTCTGCTGCTTGTACATACTCCCATATATAAGCTGTTGTTGCTGTTGAATGAATTAAAAGTATCGAAGTGTTAAATAGAATAACCTCAATCATATATCACAAAGGCAACTGTGGCCTTCGCCTTCAACAATTGAAATAGTAACATTTATTGAAGTAGTTAAAAAAAAAAAAACATCTCATTGGTAGGATTTATCAGTGAAACATGCTTTTAAGGCCGTTTGATTCTTTTTGAATAACCAAGAAATCTAGTTTTTGTTGTGCAAATTCTTTTGCCAGATACAGACTAAATAAGCATCTTACCTACAGCGGACAGCAATATAATTACTAATGTCAAGTAGTTCCAGAACACCCAGTAGTCCTCACGTTTTCTTTTCCACTTCTTGATCTCCATGAAAACAATTACAACTAAGACCAAGACATAGATCACTTCAAGAGTCAGTACAAACTTATCAAACTTGTTTGTGTACCGGTAAATCCGAAGTATGACAAATTCCTGTGCGGTCACGACCTTAGTCGTTCCTTCCGCACGGAAGATTAGTGTATTGACGGTGAATAGATTCACATTGGCGTTATACATCACCCACTCTACAATCACAGCTTGTGTGTATTGATCAATCCATAATGCATCTTGTAATATCATCACTACATTCTCCGCGGCGTCTTTCGCCATCCCGAGTTCGGCAGTGAATCCCCCGCGGTGGTACCGGCCTGGATCGGTCAAGAAGAAATTCCCTCTAGCCTGTTGTTGTGTTTGGTAGACCCAAGGGCTTGATGACTGAGGAGTGGTAGTTGCTGATGAGAGTAGCTGTGCCCAGGATGTGCCGTAGGATCCCTTATCTAACATCCCACTGGGGATAGCGTGGCACTCTGGTCTCAAACTGAAGTAAGCCTCTGGATTGACACAGTGGTCTGATTAAAGCAGAATATCAAAAAGTATAGCATTAAGAGTCGGTATGGTGATACATTTATGTTCACTGGCAATAATGTCCAAAGTGGCAGCTATGGGTATGGCTATGGCTATGGCTACAGCTGGATCATCGCCTCATCATGCGTTGAAGTATAGGATGTCGTTAGCAACACTCTCAGCAACAGTGGTAGCCATAGACGTAGCCATATCTGCTAATTCGGATACAGCCTTAGGGTTATTAGGGAAGTTTGAAACTTTACAAGTTTTGAAAAATAGGATTTGTGTTTATTGTGTTTATGGTATTTGAGGCATTGCATGGTGAGGTATCAATGTATATTTGGTTTGCGGTAACACCATGTGTATATCTACTTGCTAGGTAGATTTTGTTCTTTTAGAACTTGTCTTGCTTTTTATTCTACTGCCGCAGAGTAGATTATTCGGAATTCGGGAGACTTCTCAGTTCTGAAAAGAACTGTCCTGCTTAACTACTACCTGGGCAGGAGGTAGGAAATCGGCTACTTTCGCTATGTGGATCGAGGGGACTTCCCGTTATTAACTGCACCGCCCGCGGAGTGAGTTCTTAATAGGTCTCGCCGTTTACGACTAGCTTGCTCTAGTCATCGTCAGGAGACGGTTACACAAAAATCACAGCGTAAGCTTGAAGAATTATCCGTGAACAAACCTTGCTTGACTCTGAGCTGACGAAGTCGTGGGCTTCCAACAAGAAAAGAATCCATGAGTGTTGCTGGATCATCCCCATACAAAGCTGGGATAAATTCCAGCCTCATCCACCCATACACATCGACCATAGTTATTACCTAGAGAGAAAAATACCACATGGGTAAGTATTTGTTTTCACAGCATAAGTGTTGCTTGCTTTCAGGGTATTTCTTAGCAATTATTAGCCTTTCATCAAGGCCATCATGGCTTTAAAAAAAGCTGTTTAGCTGCAAAGCATCTGGAAAGGAGACCACATGATTGCACCATGGCGAAGCCACGAGGCATTTGGCAACTTGATTTTGCGTTTTGTTGTTGAATTATTCATAAAGTTTCAAACATAAATTATTAAAAATTTTATGCATATGAGTAAGGTGCTGAAAGGTAATCAATCACAATGCGCAATGTATGCTGACCCCATCGCTTATAACTCGTCTGGTACCCGGGGAGGGTAGCAAAAATCAAGAAATACAGAAATCATATAGAAATTCCTGACCAGTTGGACAAGGCCTTGTGGCTTGGTCCCTGGTTCAAGTTGCTTCTTGGCTACACAGCTCTTTGAGCTATGAATGCGTTTACAAAAGATTAGGCAATTATAAAAACAACTACATGTATTTTATTGCAATGTTAGCAATCGATTAGGTATGAATGTTGTATTAAATTGTTGCATTCTTTATGACAATACGGCTTTTAGATAATGTGTTTTTAATACAACAAGATTGTGAATACCATAACTAAGATAAACATAAGATAATTAGATCTCTTTTGAGTGATTGGTTTTTCTGAGAAGAACCGATGGACTCAACATTTTGGACAGTATACTCTGTTAGTCGTCGGAAGACTGTCGGATTTCAACTGGGCCTACGGCTTGAAAGGGAAAGTGCGGTGAGCCGAGCCGACAGTCTCTTGAGGAATATTTGCTTTATACTGTCCGAAAAGTTGAGTCCATCGGTTCTTCTTTGAACCACCATTCACTCAAAAGAGATCTAACTTTCAAATTATAATCTAACTTGTCGTGTCACCGCAAATTTCTTATGTTTATCGTCTCTCCACCATGCAAACCTTTAAGTCTTGCATAACTTATAAGCTGTTATTTTCATCAATTTGACAATTGAATTTTACCTTGTTTGATTGAGATGAAAAGCTGTTGGTCATAGCCTGGTGAAGGTAAATACTGTGTGGGTCGTGCTGACTAGTACTGACTTGTATCACCAACCAGACAAAGAGCAATTGACCAACGAAAGACTTGATGATGGAGTACATCTTACTGTCCATTAATTTCTTCCCTCTCGCCAGCTCCACGGCACTTTCAGTGGGTGGGCAGTAGAAATGAGTATCTCGCTGTCTGTTGGTGTGGAAACTTGTGGTGTCGGCGCTAGACGCCGTTGCTTGATGACCTGGAGGTAAGTAAAGGGTTAATTATAACGATAGTGGTGGCTGCTAAGATCTGTGGAGAGGATGTGAAAGTAATGTGGGAGGAAAGAGCAATGGCAGCCTTTGGAGCGCTAGGTGGCATCTGACATAACGGGTAAATTTCCATTGTACGTAGTTCTGAGCTTGCACACAGTTCAAAAAACAAAAATCTTGTTTTCGTCTTACCTGTATAACTCTTGAACTGCCTGAAGAACCGGGCCCCGATGTCGTCGTATTCATTTTTCTTGATAACGATAGCGAAGAAAGCTGTTAAACCAATTACAGTTAATGGTTGGATCACAAAAATGCTTTGAAACATTGAGATGAACATGACAATCAACCATTCAATGGACTTTTCCTTCTTAAAGGTCAGGCCGTAGAGAATGATCAGGTAAGCGGCAAAGAGACATGAAGATATGACGAGAAACCATGCTATGTAGACGAACCACCATGGGAGACACCCCCTTACGACAAACAGCTTCTGTACTTCATCCTTGAGCTCCTCCTCAGTGGAACTTGAACTGTCCCTTTCTTCCTCCCAACCATGGAGAGCTAAGACCAGTTTGAACTTCCTCAATGCCCTCCTGCGGTCCTCTTCGCTTTTGAATAGATTTGGAGGTGGATTGTGCAACTGTTCATACAGCATGCTTAAACGAGTGCTTAGGTACTCCTGGTAGTTTGTGTAGGTGGTGGACTCGTCGGAAGTAGGCGATGAGATTGAAATACTGATGCTGCTGGTGTTGTGGCCACTCGGGTTGGACAGAGAGGATTGTTGTCCTGTGCTTGATGCATTGCTGGATGCACTCGAGTTTCTGTTTGTATTCTGGTTTCTGGACAGCTCCGGAGTTACTTCTGTTATGTAGTGTGATAGAATGCCTTGATCACACTCTGGCAACAGCTCAAGTCTTAAATGCTGCTGATGCTCTTGCTTTGCAACACCCCCTTCGACAGGAACTTTAATCTTCCTTTTATTCTGTTTGCTTTCGGGTGGGTGACTGTTGCCGGATGATGTTTGAGAAGACTCATGACTTGTGTTTTTGAAGTTATTCCAACTAGTGCATGTACTGTGCAGATAGACAAACTCTGCATGCATATCAATGTACTCATCATATGCTTCATCACCACTGAAGATTTCCCTCTCAGGAAGAGTGCCATGACTCAAGACTGAGCTGTTGTGACCTGATCGAGGATTTACGGATATAGTTAACTCAGAAGGAGACTTGGGTGCTAATGAAATGCCAATATTTGAGTTTTGGGAATTCGTGCTCAATGACATTAAAGGAGCACCAGGCATATTCAAGGGGGCATCTTGGAGCTCGGAATTCTGTTTAGCTTCCTCAACTTTGGCATTATCATGCATCTCATCTTCCCCATTCATTGCCACAATCTCAACCTCTTCCTCCCTTGGCCTGGTCTGCCTGAAGATTTGCACAATTGCCAAGTTGATTGGAAAGGCCAACACGGTGCACTCAACTGCAATTACAATCGTGTTCATTGAAATACTCATCACCCCAAAATCGTAGGTCGTATCCGCTTTGCCTTCATCGGCCTTGAAGAACATGATGTCCAACAGCATTGTTGACATAAGGAGGGACCAGCAACAGGCAAGACGTTGGAGACGGGTGAAGGAGCTCCGTGGTGGTCTGGCTACCACAGAGATCCACAGATGGTAGTCCTTCATGTCACGGATACTCTTGGTGAAGAAGAGATTATGGAAACCCTTCAGGTCTTCAGGGGACGCCACAGGGAAGGTCTTATCAATTTTAGCATCAGCTAGATCAACAGCTATCCAGGTATGGCAGAGGAAGTACCACCAGCGGTCTTTCTCTAAATCATGGACCAAGATGCGGCTGAGATACCTGCAAGCAAGTGTCAAAATGCTAAGTTTTAATGTATCGAACAAATGTTTCAAAATTCCTTTCTGTAAATATTGTGCTGCTCGTTTATGGTGGTGTACATGAACATCCGATGCTGTTTTCCCAGTTGTTTGATAAAAAGGAACATAATGAAGTGGTTTTCCCTCTTATTACTTGTTAATTGTTTGTGAGCCCTTTTTACACCAATCACTCTTGTTTTCTGTGTCTCACTTTGTCTCCTCTAGGAAATTATTTCTCCTGCCAAGTATTTTTGTTCAAAAACACTTCCTTTTGGAACTAAATTATCATTCTATTTGTTTATCTTACCACTCAGGACTACTGCCAGCATTATTATGCCACACCCTGACCGACCGTAGTATTCCAAGTGTCTCTTTAGTCATCAGCAGGAAGGAATCAATACCGCTACTCTGCAGCACTGGGTGCTTCTTGTCGTCTGTGGCCAGTACATGGGGCTCACTATCATCCACAATGCCTTGTAGGGTGAGAGTAACCACAGCCGTAGTGCCCGCCCCCCGACGCACTCCGGTGAAGACCGTGATGTGATATCGGTAAGTTGCCTGTGGGTCGTTGTCTTCAAGTACTATAAGGCGAGCCTGTATTCAAGAAGAGAATTTGGCACTTCTTTGATTAAAAATAGAAAATAGCCTTTTTGTTTATGGCTACTCAATTCAGTCTGGCCAATTAGTGTGTTAAATGATGGTTCTCCATCGAAGTACCCAAACAGCTTAATTATAGTTTCTATTTCATTCAATAGTCTGTGGTACTTTAACTCTGTTCACTACAAAATTTGTTGTGCAGCTGCGACGGAATAGTTGAACTTGAGGTTGAACAAAGAAAAATTGACTAGAGCAGGATTTGAACCTGCGACCTCCGGATTAACATACCGGTGCTCTACCAACTGCATGAGCCATCTAGCCCTTATGTTGGCGGTCTTCCTATCTTGTAATTATCTTTGCTCGCAGGTGTGCCAGTCAGAAGCCATTTAATCTGTAACTGCCGTATAACCAGGGATCAAAGCCAGGTTTACGACACAACCCGGGAAGCAGCAGTAGAGGGATCACTTTGAGGGGATACGAATTGTTCATACACAGAACAAAGTATTCCCAATGCTCCTTTGTTCAAAGTCTGGTATCCTCCTCATTTTGATGTTGTAATTACAAGATATTTAATACTAAAATAAACCTTGCAATGTACTCTTAGTTGTGTGGACTTTAAGCTGCTGGTTGCAGCTCGCCGGGGACATTGCGTAATTTACCAAGCTGCTGTGAGTGTCACAGATGAAAATTAATGCTTTTTACTGCAATCTTAAAGTCAAAAGATATGAAAAAGCAGCATACCTTTTAAAACTATTTCATTTCATTGTATATTTTTGTGTGTGAAAATGGCAATTGTTATCATACAAACAGAACAATCCAAACCTTGTCTTTCTCCAAACGGTCCCTCCTATGTGCCCACACGGCGCTGAGTCCAAAGAGAATGAATATCACGACAACAGTTAAGAGAGTAACTGGATTCTCAGGAATATTTGCAAAGAGACTGACGTCTGTCAGATCAACAGCATTGGGCATGACTAAGAAACTTGACGCAAAGGATGTGAGATGGCTGCAAAGACAATGAGTCTTGGCTGTAGATGTTAATGGTCCAACCTGGCAGGCAATGGGAAAAATGTTGTGAGATAATAACTATACAAACTCAAAAGAAAATTTGAAACTTTAGTTTTGAACCATATCAAATTTGTATGAAGTGTTCTTTGACGGTATTAAGAATGTTGATGGTACCCGCGTCCAAGGATTCGAACTGCCTCTATCCATCGGGCTAGCTCGGTGGTCTAGCTAGTGGTAAGCCTTTTGCTCTAGCAATGCAAAGGTCGTGGGTTCGAATTCCACCCAAGTGATTTGCCTGTAGAATTTTGTTCACCAAACTCGGGAAAGTACTGAGTATTACAGTGCTGAACACACTTTGATGTAGGGTAAAAACTAAATTATATTAAGAATGTTTCATTCAAAATTATTTATGTTTTGGGGAAAAAGCGGCATGATAATATGTGTATATTTAATACATGTAATAGTTGCATCAGTTATAAAGAATATTATTGTTGTTTTACTACACCAATATGTGATTAAGTTTTGTATACTCGATGCTTTCCCAGAGTCCTTACTGCAAAAAGATCCACCATAGGCATGCTACTCTGGTGGGATTGCATGGAACCTTTGATAACATAAGATGGCTTTAATCTCTTTATGTATTAAGTTAAAACAATTAGCCCTTCCCATGAAGTATGCCAAGTACATTCACGCATGCGTACAGACACTATTGGTTGGGAAATGCCATAGAGTTAACTCGTATGCCTCATGCCACCATCAGCCCCATACAAAATGGCCCTGTGTTCCCTCATTTTGCTGAAACCAGTAGTGTTAGTGCGCACTCACGAAATGCAATTTACATATTTCACAGGAAGGCTATTAACATCTGTAGGATGAGATTGCCATTATTTAACTTTGACACACAGCATGAGTTTTTAGATATTGTTAAAATGTCGATATCAGGCAAATGTTTTACCTTCTCTTACATTACTTTGATAACTAGTTCAGTTTCCTACCTTTCTAATTGCAACTTCACAGCCCGAGTTTTTGCCAACCCAGGTTGGAAAACTATGGAAAGCCATAAATGCAAATCAAAAACAGATATTTTGTTGCAATGTCACACAAAATATTCAAAAATAGTGTTGAATTTGTTGGAAAAAGATCAACCAATCATGGAAGGTATTTCAGTTCATGAAAATTTTGAATTTTGTCACAACATTTTTTAACACGATTGAATGTTTTGCTAACATTCGGCAGTCCATGCCAACTGGCGCACTTTGTTTATCAACAATGGAAAGGTCTATAAGATATGTCTTTCACTAATTTTGTAAAAATAAATTGTCACCTTACAACCGTCTCCGAGCCATTCCTCTGTAGCCTCATCCCAGTACAGACATTGGGAACCAAACGCATACACTAGGAGATGTAGATTCCGTACATCCACACCTTCCCCTCCATCCACCGTTACAAAATACACCCCAGTTTCAGAGATCTTCTCACTTGGTATGACCCAAATATAAGGGTCAAAGGTCATATTTGTTGCATTCCATTTCATTTGGTTTTCCATTGGATTCGAAGGCAAAGTTGTTGAGGCGTCGCACGGTGTGTTTGTGTTGTTCGGTGGAGAATCATAGTACAGACTTAAATTTAAAGCCGGTGCTTCCATTGAGTCTGACGATTGGTTGAATGCAACTGTAATGATGACAGCAGATTCTTCATTGGTCACATTTAAAGAGTAGAGGACCTGATTGGTTAGCAGGTGGAATGATGCAAGGAGTAGCGTAGGTTTTATGTTGTCACCGTTGATCACCATCATTTCAATGGCTTGAGGTAGGGTCTGAACGGCGATGTCTGATTGGTCGATGCTGTATCCAAGCTTGAGGCTAGCCACATGACTTGTCACTCTGCTGCTGCTCTCGGACCATGTGAAAGGGTTTTGTTGAAAATGATGGATCTACGGTATGAACAGTTTTATCAGTGATAGGACTTGACTCTTTAAATGTATACTGCACATTAGTATAATCACAGGTTGAACTCTACCGGTGCACTCTCCTACCCAACTGGCTCTTTCCACAAAATACCACAGGAGACTGTGGAGGTCACAGTATTATCAATCTGGTTTATTAAAAACCTTCAAATGTCGCTGCCCAAGGGCCAAATTACTTCTGATTTAACAAAGAGGTAAAACCATGCTAAAATTCATAAAACAAAGAATAAAAAATACACACACAAAACACATAATTAAGAATTATTATTGCGCACTTTAGTTAATAAAGGGACGGGGCTGAGAGAGATTGCAAGTTGGGTAGAGTACACAAGTTACGGGGCTTCCACTTTATAGCCAGTTGTACAAACAGAAGATACTCATATACCCCAATGCTAGCCTGGAAGGTATGGTACTTTGTGGCAGTCTGTGGTGCCAGTGTCAGCTGTACAAACAGAAGTTACTCATATACCCCAATGCTAGCCTGGAAGGTATGGTACTTTGTGGCAGTCTGTGGTGCCAGTGTCAGCTGTACAAACAAAAGATACTCATATACCCAATGCTAGCCTGGAAGGTAATGTACTTTGTGTGGGTCTGTGGTACCTGTGTTTAGGACGGTCAATGATTGCTCTCATAAAACCAATTCTTATACCATTCTTTGTTATAAAAAAAAATACAAAGTTGGGGTAATATTTACCTGTGTATCAATGACTTCATCATATGATGATGCCCCATGCTGATCGATAACTGTACTCAATCCCATAGGCAACCTGAAGATCACATCAGAATTTTCTGTCTGTAGCATCAAACCATCCAAATTCTGCTTCTCCTGTCGCTGTAGGATGATGGAGAGAGAGTCTGTCTGGAAAACTGTTGGCTGCTCCCCTGGTACCTTGTTTAAAAAAATAGCAGCCTGGACTTCGTCAAGAGCATGGAGAGATGCCAAGGTAATGTTACGAGCCTAGAAAGAAAACAAACAGAGATTGTAAGATGTTCAAAAATACTGCGAATTAATCTTATAAAACTCTGACATAGTGTGTGCTCGGTTAAAATATACAATTATAATACACACATAAAGACAGAGAAAGCTTGTTTTGGCAGGCCCATGCCATTTAATAAGGTGCGGAACAATATTATTTGTGTGTTTGCATTTTACTTTACTTTTGTCCAACAGCAGGGTCCAATTCATGGCTCTGCTTACCTGCGGAATTCCTGAGCTTACTGAGCTCTGTCAAGCACGTAATTCTATGGGAGGTAAGCGCAAAATTCCGCGGTAAGCACAACCATGAAATTGGGCCTGATTGGTTGGGAATGTGGTAGACTTTGAGGTCGAACACAGTTATCTCTAGGATTTTATGTTGAAACGTCAATAACGCAGAACAGACTTTATTTTTACATTCATGCTGTTGTGTTTTTAAACATATCGGATCACCTGTTGTTTCGTTTCAAAATCTTGCTCCAATAACTGGGAACTTTCTGAAGTGTTTTGACCCTGGTTAATGGCTGTAGAACTCATGATATTTGACAATCCAGACACGATAAACCTGATGAGAGACGATCAAATCGGAATTGTTAAAAAGTGCTTACTTTACAATAAGTGTCTTAATAATAATAATAATAACTAGTTCTTATATAGCGCATTTAACAATAACGTATCAACGTAATAACATTCCTTTAATCTTTCTCAGCTCCCTGGGGAGTATACAGCCCGAGTTGCTGTGGCACTCCAAAGCTTTTTCATACACAATATCAACCTCTACCCTCACATGTACCCATTTATACCCCTGGGTGAAGAGAAGCAATTATAGTAGAGCATCTTGCTCAAGGACACAAGTGTCATGACCGGGATTCGAACCAACACTCCGATGAATTAACCACCAGAACTTGAATTTGATGCTCTAAACTGCTTGGCCATGACACCCTACTTGAAGCATAAAGAATCCAAAAAGTCTTTCAGGTTCATAAATATAGAAGTTCAGTCATTGAAGTTTATTGCTCATTTTACTTTCTGTAGGTTACAGAGCTTACTTGGCTGCCCCTTCAACTGCCTCTCCGCCAACTCCCATATCAGACTGCTGCTTTAAGATGGAACTCATGGTCTGGATTGCCTTGGTGGTTGACACCTGGAGATTCAAATGGCAAGTACAATGGAATTAAGAACTCGCTCCACGGCAGTGAAGTTAATAACGAGAAGTCCCCTCGATTCACTAAGCGAAAGTAGTAGTCCCGGCCGGTTTCCTACCTTCTGCCCAGGTTGTAGTTCATAAGCAGGACAGTTCTTTTCAGAACTAAGAAGTCTCCCGAATTCCCCCCCAAAAAGAAACCTAATCAGCGGCAGTAGAATAATAAATAGCAAGACAAGTTCTCAAACCAAATATACCAATCCCACGTACAAAGGAATTGAAACAATTTTTGAGTGTAACAGGTTATCTTTAACAAGTTGAGCTTGAATTGTAGTTATAATCTTGGCTGATTCCAAGTTAAATGGATTTGGACTATGGATTGACATATTAAAGAGGGATTTAAATTAAGTTTTTTATACAATCATTTTCCAACAGATTGAGTCCATATGAAAATGGGAAAAAATGCAAGTTTCTCACGTTAAAAAGGTGTAAAATGCCACTGTGTTTGATACCCTTCAAGTGTAATTTTGCCACATCCAACAACATTCGATGACGTCACATTTCAAATATATGGTCTGTAAACTTGTCTACAAAGAATTTTCAGTTCATTCCTGAATTATGTTTTTATTCAATCAAAACAACATTGAATTTGAACCTTTCAACTGGCGCAAAAAGTTCCAAAATGTACAGACCTATTTTCCTGTTTCAGCCCCAGGAGTAGGAGGCAATGTGCCCCTGGTGTCAATTGATTTGGGTCGATAGCCCAAATCAGTTATGTGTAGCCCTCACCTTGAGTGGCCGTCCGTGGCCTTGTGAGTTAGGCGATATCTCATAAAAAATATATAAACAAATAAAAATTTAACTGTTTGATGACATCATGTTTCAAATTTCGCTCTAAAAGAATATCAAATAAAATATGTTTTACACCATTTTAACTTGAGGTTAGAGACTGATATTTTTCCCCACTTTCATTGGAAAATGAGCATTGAATTTGTCCTTTCAACTGGCGCAAGAAGTTCCTTATTGAAATGTACAGACCTATTTGTTTTTAACTGTTTGATGACATCATGTTTCAAATTTCGCTCTGAAAGAATATCAAATAAAATGAAACTTTACACCATTTAACTTGAGGTTAGAGACTCATAATTTTCCCCCCACTTTCATGAGGACTCTATTTATTGGAAAATGAGTGCATCACAAAACTGAATTTGACCTTGGAGCCTCTCTTTAAGATCACTGTAAAGGGCTCTTCTGTGTCTCATAATACCTGAGCTTGTGGGGATATCTCCTCAACCTCACTAGTAATCTGGGAAATGGCTGATGATGTCAATTGTATGGACTCCAGGCTATTGACTTCAACCTGGCTTAGCATGTTGAGCAGAGACTCTCTTGCCTACAAAATAACCAATTGGGAAATGAAAGTAAATTGAAAACCTGCCACCCTGGTCCAAATTTATGTCCGAGGGAATTCCTTTTCTAGTGAAGCATTGGATTTTGGAGGGACGTCTGAGACTTTTCATTTTAAGAACAGTGATTAACTGTTACAATTTAATGGTATGCTTAAAAAGTTACCCGGGCCCAGTTTCTTACAGCTGCTTTACCACAACAAGTTGCTAAGCACAACAAAGTTATGCTTATCAGAATAAGGTAACCAGCCAAACTACCATATCATATGTACCATATGTGGCTGGTTTCCTGCTCATTTCTGCTTAGCAGAAAATTGTTAAGCTGCTTAAGCAGCTCTATGAAATTGAGCCCTGCGGACAGCATTATTTTTTGAGCATTTTTTTTATACATTAGGTTTTTTCGCCCAAACAAATTTGAGCTGGAAATATTTCTCAGGGTTGTTTGCATATGTACCAATGTTAATTCACATAACTATATCAACTTATCAGTACATATCCGATACGTTTTCAAAATCAGGTTGTTATCAGTCTTGAAATATTCTTATCAGACCAACCTCCACTCGCTGTTGTTTCTTTTCCTCCAGGTTCTCCTCATCAACTTGATAACCGTCCTTCCCTGCCTCCACATTCAGCATGGAGCTAACGGTGTTAATGACTTGTGTAGCTGACTGGTAGTTGCCCTCATCAAGCAGTTGATTCAACTGGGAATCTTTATCTGAGGTCAGTTGCAGAGCGAGCTCCTCAACGTCCACTTGCTGCTCAGATTCCCTGACCTAGTAGTATACATATGTGAACTAGCAATGAGGTTTACCAGTGAACGTCTATGCACACCGACTGTGAGTGACCAGAATAGGACCCTCAAATATGCATTGGATTGAATTCTATTTAGTTGAAAATTTGGGTTATTAAGAAAAGTGAACAGAAGACTGTTTCATGACAGGGCTTACCACCACATTTTGTGCTTCTGGCGCCCTTTAAAGAATAGTATTCTTTGGCCATAAGCGTAAAACTCTGCGGTAAGCAGAGCCATGAAATTTTGCCAAAATGCACTCACCGCGGCAAAGAGCGACGTCTCCACACTTGAACCCAGTGAATCAGTGACTTGAATTTTGATATCTACTCTGAAGTCACGGCTGGACAAACCGAGTGGAAGGAATGTTGCAGGGATATTTTGATCTACTCCATAGAAAAGAAAGCTACCTGGAAGAAAAACAAATTTGAAGACGGAACACATTTTCAAAAGTAGTCCTTTTGAACAAAATGAGATCTCGTCACTAATTTCAAACAGAAGTTTATTTTAAAAGTAGTAAAATATTTACCTACATCTAAGAATTATGTATTTTTTCTTGGAAATATTCCTTCTTTATTGCTAGACCAACCTTGTTGAGATGAGTCACTGAGTGAGCTAACCCTGGCTGACCTCTCTGCTCCTGTGACAGCATTTGCCGTGTATGTCAGTGGTGTATGGATGTCCTCAAAGCCAGAACACTCTATGGAGAACTCGGTGACCAGGACAACCAACTCAGATGGAGTGATAGAGCAGTGGCCAAGGGTTGGTGGGGAGTTTGTCATGAAGGTGTACTCGGCAAAGTTTGTGGAACCACTCTTGCTTGAGACTAAAGAAAGGTATGTCAGAATTTCTTGCTCGATTTCACAAAGAGCTAAGATTGATCTTAACTGATGATGATATGATATGATATGGCTTCTTATATAGCGCGCATATCTGTCACTCAGTGACACTCAAGGCGCTTCAACAGTAAGTATTTTCCTGAAAGGTATGTGGAGCTACGTTTTTGAAGTATAAGACCTGTATAGCACCATGTAATGGTTTACAAGGTGCTGTGGCACAATATGCAGCCAATCAAACCAGGAACACCGGGGCGAACCCCTTCTCTTTTCGATAAGTGCACTGGGTTCTTTTACGTGCATTACACAACACACGAGACCAACGGCTTTACGTCCCATCCGAAGCAATAATGGTTAAGCGTCTTGCTTAAGGACACAAGTGTCACGACCGGGACTCGAACCCAAACTCTGCTGATCTGAAACACCAGAGCTTGAGTCCGATGCTCTTATCCGCTCGGCCACGTCACGCCACTGCAAATCAATCTTAGAAGCTAAGCAAAGTGTGATGTCACAATACAAATCACTTTGGTAATACTGACAACTCATCTTAAGATGAATCTTAGTGCTTTCTGAAACCGAGCCCAGGCGGTTTACAATCATTTGAGGCTTTTGTTTATCAATTATTTGCAAATAGATCCCAGGGTAAGAGGCCCACCCAATGAATTACTTGGTGTTTTTCATGCAGAATTTCATGGGTTTTTACGTCAAACATACAAATTAATCCCTTACTTTGTAGACGTAATACGTAGGTCTCGTCATGAGATCCAGAGAATACTCCAGATTGGAGGAGAATGTATGAGTTATATTGTCCTGTGGTTGTGTCCTGAGACCAATCCAGGGTCTGCCTTGCATTTGTCACATTTCCTGGCAATAGTGTCCACTCAAAGCTGGGCTGTGTTGAGGCGGTGCAGTCAGTGCATTTCCCTGCCAGGACCAGGCGGGCTGATGGGTTAAGTTGTGATCCGCAGTTCATCAGACACCTAGGACAAGGACATTTAGAATCTTTGTATCAGAGAAAGTTTTTTGTTAAAATATATTTTGAAAATTCTTTATCACTTGATGTTAACCCGTCTCTGTTCAGTTTATATGAATGTTTCTGTAATTATCACACATTTGAAATACTGTATAATTATACGAATTTAAAATCCAGTCGCTGAGGGAAAGCTCAATAAATGCCACGAACATTGACAATTTACCTCAGAACTAGAGTTGGCGGGTTGCCAGGTAGAATAGTAATTGTCTGCTCTGTGTATCGGCTGTTACGAGCAGACTTTGACAATTTCAACAGAAAGACGTAGCTTTGGTTCCCTGCAAGAGTCTTGGCTGGGATGGTTATTGAGCTGAGGCTATCATCAGACAGTAGGAAGCCTGTCCCGAAACAGCCACCTGAAATTCAAAAAGTTTGAAGCCTTGTTGCTAGAATTTGTTTAAGTAGTTATAAAATTTGTATCTGCATCATCCTCTTAAGAAAACATATTTGAAATAAACTTTGAAAGATTCCTTTATAATTGCACACACTCTAGGAGGAAAATGGAACAAAACTAATTTATAATCATTTTTGTAAAGTCGTTATGATCATAGTTAAAGTGACTGGCCTGGCAAATAAAAGTGGTTTCTGAAAATCTCTTGAGAGTTGCCGTGTTTCACTGAAGTGAAATGGAAACAGTTTTCAGAATGATTTTTTTCAAGTACCAACTTTATACCTAGTAAGTTTTCAGACTTTAAATCAACAATATATTTTTCTTCTGATACGTAATACCATTTTAATGCCATGTCTTTTAAAGGTGGACTGTTGTCAGGATCAAAGCAGACTGTGGCTGTACATTGAATTATGAATTTGAACCCAGTTACCGCAAGCGCACACTGGCCGTCACATCACAGTATAATAATGACGGTGCCCTTTGTGATGTGACGGCCAATGCACGCGTGAAGTAATTGTGTGACAGTTCATTTTCCATGACAGCCACAGGCCTGCTATGATCATGACAATAGTCCTCCTTTAATATAGGGTGCGTTTGATTAGCTTCCCCGGGTCGACCCAGGTCTGACCCCAGTGCGTTCGATTAGCTCTGATGTCATTGTTGTGGCTCACCCGGGAGAGACCCAAGTGCCCTGCTTGTAGAGCAGGGCACTTGGGGCTGACCCTGGTTCATGACGACACGGCGAAAAACTTTCTCAATGGCCACCATTTTGTTTGTATTTCAGCGGGACATTTTTAGGAAGTTCGACACACATTTTCTCCATTAAAGTAAGTATTTTTTTATTCGAAGCCAGGTACCTTTGTATCACTGTGGGCTTGTAAAATTGTTAAACGTTGCAGTTTTATCTTTCGGACGTAATATACACAAAGGAAGTAGTTCCGGTTGGCTGTCCCAAGATGCATCGGTGTGAATGCTGGGGGAAGTTGGCGTTCGATTAGCTCATGTCAGGGGCTCACCTGGATGAGCACACCGGGGTCGAGCCGGGTAAGCTAATTGAACGCACCCGTTAAGAGTTTCTAAGGACCAGTTTTCATGTACAAAAATGAGGATTTTAGCTGTTGTTCCAGATTGAGAGCTCACCTGTTGTTTGTAGATTAGGAATGTCAGTCATGTTAGCAGGGAAGGATGCATTGTCTTGGCGACAGTACCATGTATATATCAGATCATCATGTGATTCTCCAGGTGTCACGTCAGGATCATAGGAGTCAGAGGCATCAAGAGTAATATTAGAATGCCAACCTGTCAATCAAATAATGGAAAGACTAGTTGTAAGATGACTCCCCTTGTGTATTAAAGGGTCTGTATACGTTTGGTATTGATTTTAAAAATTGATGGCGATAAAAACTTACGTGGTAAGAAGATGTACAGCAGCTTTAGACAGTATAAAGCATTTGAGAATCAGTTCAATTCGAAGTAATATGGTTATGGAAAAAAATATCAGGTTTTATGCCCACAAAATTTGAATCTGAGAAACATTTCTCAGATTGTGTATTTCTATAGGGAATATTCTTCATGTGTGGACATATTCACTGCGGTTTTTCGGCGATATCTCCAAAACGCAACCACATTTTGAAGTAAAATTTTCACGGGTTAGTTTTATTGTAAATATCAACATTTATATAGGATTAAAACAATCGAACGGTTCCAAAAACCAAAGGTATACTTTGCCTTTTAGAAATATTTCCTGTCTGATAAGATTGGGAAGGTCCGATAATGGAACTCACCAATCGCCAATGATGACCCTCCTCTGATTCTAGCCACGAGGTCAGACGGGATGACCTCTATGTAACTATGAGAAGTGCTCTCCATGCTAGCATCTCCTTCATCCTTCATCACCAGGGTAACTGTCAAGCGGACGATATACATGCCATAACCAAGTGTATACTGTGGGATGTAAACATCAGCTGCATCTGTATGGATGCTGGGCGGTAGAATGACCTGATTAGACGAACTTGGAATAGTGAATAAACTCTCTATCTTATAGATTGACCATTTGAAGTTGGTCCTCTTAGCTCGCCAGCAGTCAATATTAACTGATGCGCCGAAGATCAGTGCGTGGCTAGTGCTGTACTTCTTGGGTTGGTAGTAGTTACTTCCACCATCTTGAATGTGAATGGCTGGTATCTTACATGGTTGGATGTTACTTTCGATATGGACGTACGTTATGGACACCCACTCCATTGCTGCGTTGGAGCCTGTGAGTCTGGGCGCATAAACTCCTTCAGCGTCATAGGTATGGTTCAGGATGGTGACGTAAGACTTGAGTGGGTCAGACGGTAAGGCTAGGTTACGAGGGATGAATCTCATCACAGTGTTGTCTCGCTGAGGTTCAGCTACGTCCTCAGAGAGCCCATCCCCATAGTCGATGCTGAATGATGGATTCAAGCCGAGTTTCTGTACGAGCACCACAAAGGTCATGACCTCCCCTTCAACTCCAGGACTGTTACTGATCAGGTATTGACCAACGATAGCATTGACAGCAACTAAAGTATCCACTTCTGTTGTGAAATGAGAGTAAGCGTTACTGGCAGATGCAGAAATTGTAAACGTCCCATTGGTTGGGAACTGGTAGTATAGAACTCCACCAGTGGTGTTCTGTTGGTAACGGTCACCGTTGTTTGCCATAGTCCAGATTACGTACTGTGGGGTACCAGTGCCTGTCAACTCCAACGCATATTCATTTTCGACCACAACTGGATAAATATAGGGTGGTACCTGCAAAAACCAGTCGTTGTCAATGCTTGGAAAGTAGATACCACCTGAATGATACCAAATAAAAAGTAGGTGTACATGACATTGAAAATTATCGTATTCCAAAGTATTCGTGAAGTATTTTAAATATTGCAAAAAGTAACAAAACATAAACGGTCTGAGGAGAAGCAAGGTTTCAAGATCTCTGCACAATGTCTCATACAAGTTTTGACAATATTGGTTAAGTTGGTTAAGATAAAAGAAGGTTTCAGTGAATAACACAATGTTTCAATCAGCCCAAAGCTTGTTCTAAACTTGTTAAATTTATTCACACAAAATGAAATTAAGTTCTGGCCATGAGGCATACAAACTGTGTCTTGAACCCTCAAAATATGTATCAGACCGACGGGCAGTTTTTTGTTTAGTTTTTCTGAGGCAGAGGAAAACGTTTTCAGTTCAGTCCTTTACAAACTTTGTCCAGGGATCTCCCCAAGATTTTTCAAAACTGTGGGGCATTCTGGACCCAAATTTGTGGATGTTTGGCTGAACAACCTGCATTGAAACAAGGTCTTCAGAATATTGTCAACTTGATGTTTATCTTGCTTTTAATAGCCCTACTGTGCAATCTGGATCATTCTTTGTGGTTTTCTCTTGATTTTTTTTTAGCGAATCGGCCGAAATGTACACATATTGGCGGGCAATTCATGAATGCATATCGGCTTGTGCATGGGGAGAACCCTTTTGTCCCATGTACTTACTGTGATGACTCAGACGGATGGTCAGATAGGATATAGGCTCCAACACAGCCACAGTTGTTTTATTGGTGACAGAGCTGAGGTCATTGTAGATGGTTATCCTAGCGTTGTAGACATCTGGTGTAGTGTAGGTGTGTGAGATTGTTATCAGATTGCCATATTGCTGATCCTTGTTCGGCACACTGGAGTTTTCTGGAGAGAGAGTTTGACACAGTTTTTTGTCAAGTCATACTCCAATCAAAAAGAATGACATCTAATCAGAAGTGTTCTGGTATACATTTAGAGTTAAGTTTTGAAATGAGTTGGAAATTGTATTTTCCAATAAAATGAACTTCCTTAACTTTAATAATAATTGTTTCACGAAACGAATTCTTGCACAAAGATCATTTTATCTGTCTAAGCTCTAACTACTGAAACCACTCACCATGGTTACCATCTCCAAATTCCAGGAGGTATTTTAGACATTTTGGGAGGGGAGAATCCAAAATCTGCGCTGAGAACTGAATAGTAGTTTCTGTCTCAAAATTGATTGGACCATTTGAAGTCAGTATAACTGATGTGACAGGGTGCTGAGCCTCAATCTTAATGGTGTCCTCGTCTGATGATAGATTGTTGTAGATCCGAGCTGTGACTTGATAACTTCCAACTGCGTATAAAACAAAATTGAGAGGTACTGTACAACACTTCCTTCCTGACTTTACATTTGCCACAGGAGTGTGTTAACTGTCAAGTGAAAGTTAGGTAGGGTGGGAGAGCATTGTTCTCCTTTGAGAAATCAGATCGTACTCACATTATTCACAAAAAGAACAGGGGTTGCTTCTTTCTTCATTGCCATCCCAATGAAGTTGATTTAGTAAGTTTCCAATCATAATGATCTTTCATAAGAGTCTAAGTACTAAGTAGTAATAATATTGACCCTTGCATATGACTTCACAAGCCCAAACAGCGCCCTCACTGAGGTCAAAAGAAGACCTACCACTGGCTGAGAGTTGTGCGTGGCGGGTACACGCGTGTACGTTTCCATTGTTTTGCCTCAGTAATGGTGGCCAATGCAAGGTGTCTATTAATGCGAAATTCATTAATGCTAAGGATCCTACAAAAAATGCAGACAAAAATGTTTAGTGAAACAATAAGCTTACCATCTGGCATGAATACTGTCATCTGGTCAACATCCAATGCTGTTCTTCCACTTCGCTCATTTACCATATTCCACCCAAATGATTCATTTTTCTTCATTGTCCATTCAATCATTGCAGGATAGCCCGACTCGGCTGTTACTTCAAGCACAACTTCATCAGCAGGAAGCACAGCTTTTTGACTAGCAGACAAGCTGACCCCTGAAACTAAAGTCATCAATGTAACAAACTTGTCGCAATGTACGTCAACACGGTCATTTTTCACATGCAGCGTTACGTTGTGACGACCAGCTTGAATATCGTCTGACTGATCAGTTATGGTCAAACTATCTTCCACAAGAATTGTTGGTGGATTTGGGATCACTGCCCTGGCTTCGTAAACCATCACATCATCGATGAGCAAAATATACTGAAGATCTGTTGTGTACTCATGTTGGTAGTGTATAACGATATCTGTACCCTGTTGGTAGAACTCTCTCTCAGTTGCACTCGTGTCTGTGATCACACATTGGAGTGAGTCTATAATGTGAATGACATCCACTTTAGTACGTTGGTGGATGAAGCCACGTGAAGTCTGACAAGTCGTCAAAATCTGAATAAAAACAATAGATTATTGTACATCAGTCAGACATTCTATTTTGGGGCCTTGAATTTTGCTGTTGAAGAGGCTAGACAATTTTCCTTTAGTAAGGGGCACTTTTATGAGGAAAAGTTTGTATGGTAACTTTGCAAAGGGCTCCACAGTAAAAGCACAGGGCACTGTGGCAATTGCTGTGGGT
This sequence comes from Leptasterias polaris, assembly GCA_037783415.1. Classification (NCBI taxonomy): domain Eukaryota; kingdom Metazoa; phylum Echinodermata; class Asteroidea; order Forcipulatida; family Asteriidae; genus Leptasterias; species Leptasterias polaris. The sequence continues at coordinate 1,468,814 of JAZGTN010000078.1, forward strand.
GCTGTGGGTGCCATGGGTTAATTTTGAGGCCTGTTATATTCCATTGACTCCAAACTACAGATTGAGAGGACAAATGTTGTCTCAAAATATCTTTAAGTTAAAAAGTCACAAGCGATTACACTCCTCACCTGAAAAAAATTAACAGAAGATTGATTCTCTCACTTCTGCGTACTGCTAAAACACTGTTTGGGAAATTGAAACCCCGAACAAAAAATAATTGGCATATCCTAAGGGTTTAAAACTTCATGTTAATCATGTCGTTTTGGGGTACAAAGGAGCATCTCAAAAGTCTGAAAGGTGCAATTGTTCTGATTGGATCAAAAAGTATTCCAGCGGGTGCACATAGACATGGACTGAGCAGTTGGACTGCCAGAACGTTTCATTTGAACGAATGCATATTCTCTAGAAAAGAGTAGTTTGCCACAGTGTCGTGGTCCAGCAGAACATTTTAGCAGTCCACTGGATTGTGGGCGTATAGGCCTACGAGAAGGTTCCCTCAAGCCTAGAACATTTCTGACTTTTGAGATGCTCCCTAAGAACCATAGCAAGCAAAACAAAATCTCCTGAGAAGACTAAGGCATCTCTGGGTTTTGGTTTTGTTTTTTTATATAAACAATTTTTGTTCCAATAATTTGTTCACGCTTTATTTGTTGTTTTCATGTTATTGTTTCGTCTTGAAACGGGACTCTTTGAAAAAAGGGATGCATTTTAATTCAAAAACATTTTATTTTATTTTGGAGGAAATAAATTCATTTTGGATTATTTCATTTTGTATAGAATACAGTATACTTACTGAAAAATGCCCAGGGTAATCAAATAGGTGTGACACCCCCTGTTTTAAATCTTCTGCAGTTGTAAACAGATTATGTCCATCATCAAAGTCCCAGAAGCATACTATGTGGCTCTCTCTTGTAAAATCAGTCAAGAATTCAAATGTTACAGGATTCTGGTAGTTGACTTCAGGTGGGACGGACACACCAAAAACATCTGAGAGGAAAAAGTTTTAGTTATCAATTTTGGTTTTAAATAAGTTAACCGATTGCAGTGGGTATGCAAACTGCCTAATGACCAGGAAGGGGCAAAAAGGTAAATTGTAGCAAATACTTTCCTTGAAGTAGTGTTGTCCTTTATTAGGGTTATTGCAACTATATGAGATTGTTCCCAGTTGAAAGTTTTATCACAAATGATTAATAATATTAATGTTAGATTATTTTGTTACTTTTTCACAAACACATGTGAACTGTACATGCTGTATACAATACATTAACAACTGATTGATAATTAATTAAATAAAAATATATAATTTATATCACTCCGGACCCTATTTTGCATTTGTGCACAGCCATTTTATGAACAACAGTTTGAAAACCACTGGTGGTAGAGCAGTTATCTCAATGTTATTTATATATCAACTAGCAATCGCTGTGTCAATGATGAATAAAAAGTGCTTGAGCATGTTGAGTTTGTCGAATACAAGATCTGCAAAGAGTTACTAAAAATGTATATGTTGTTCATTTGGTGTCTTTGTAACAAAAAGTGTACCCATGATTGTGGCTGCACATTTACAAACTGAATTCTGTACAAGTTTTTCTTAACCAAAATTGCTTAGCTTTTGATGAACAGACACAGATAAACTTACCGTGTGTTGTTGTCCCAGTCACTATTCTGCTCATAGAAATAACACTCATCCAAACAGCATGAAAAACAAACCATCGTCGGGATTGGACAACTTTTGTCTTACTTAGACTTTTCACCATTGTTAATAAAGATAGAAATGAAATTTTTTAAATTCGATTGATCTTTAAACACAAACCAACTACTTCTACAGTTAATTTGCAACTTTCAGAGTCGACTTTGGAAATAAATCTTCAACAAAGTCGAGCACAGATGATGAAATGACTAATGCTTTTAAAATAAATACATACTTTTCAGCATGCAGTGTTAATAAATTAAGTAAAGGCGTTTGCGTTCGGCACTAGTGCGTACGCGTTCCGCTCTCGCCACCACGCGCCGAAAATTGACGCACACGCGTCGTTGGCCGTCGGTCGTCGTCACGTCTCGTCAGTGGGCCGTCTGCAGACAACATGTTTTGTTTTTTTAACGGAGCACAATGCAGTTAAAAAAGTTTTAAATTATTTTTCTTTTACGGGTTAAATATTATAAATTGTGTTCATGTTCGTTCATTTTTACGCTACCATTTAGTTATAAAAAATATAATTTCAGCTGAGAGTATCCAGCAGACGACATTTCCTTTTTTGCAAAAGCGCCACCAAGTGTTTATAGAGTAAAATGGTACCCGGTATTGTTTGAAACACAATGGACTATCGATTGATGGACAGCGAAAAGGTGCCCGGCGCGCCCGGCGCTTAGCAACTAAAAATGGCGACCTGCATTTCCGCATTTATGGCTTACAAAGTTGATAACGCGAGGACTTTCACGTAGGACTTCCACACGTAGGAAAACAACAGCTTAATGGAGAGGTAAAGTTTAAAATTCCCACATTTAATATTGGAGAAGAGTATGCATATTTGAAATTATTATATTGGTGACTTGAAAGTAACTTTTTACGTGTGTTTTGGAAACTTAACTGCACGCCAATGTCAATGAATTGAAATGTCAACAGTACAGTGAGTATAAACTGTGCAGTGGGGATCGGAAGTGGCGTTGCCGTAGGCCTAAGTAAAAAGTAAAGTAAAAATAACACTTCCATGAGTCTGCATGTGTTGCAAGGGGTTGACAGAATCAGAACCAGCCCTTTTTCAGTCTTAAATTATTTAGTTGATATTTGTTTCTTTTTTATGTTGACTTTTTCAATTTTTGACTTCACATTCAGTTTCATTTGGTTGTTTTTACTTTTTTTTTAGCCCCACTATTTCACATTTGCGTTCCGTTGGCATGGTTGGGCTAGGTTGTTTTGTGACTGACGTAAGTGCATTGTTTTCATCGGAAAAAGTCAACTTTGTTAATTTTTGTTTTAAAAAAACGGTGTCACTATTTACCGGAAAACACCAGAAAGTACCGGAAAACACCGGAAAACTACCGGAAAACACCGGAAAACTACCGGAAAACTACCGGAAAACTACCGGAAAACACCGGAAAATACTCAGGTAGAAGCATTCCAGAAAAGCGTGAGTTTGAAACAGCACCGACACAAGACGGCGCGGCTGGCGTAGCTACACAGGAATACGTATACGAAGAACTGAGGAATAATTAAACTTATCAAAGTCCTTCCTTTATCTTTCTACCGGAAAACACATGTAAACTACCGGAAAACACATGGAAACTACCGGAAAACACATGGAAACTACCGGAAAACACATGGAAACTACCGGAAAACACATGGAAACGCGTGTACGTGTGTCATAGTGCTTGCAAGCCGCATGCACTTACACTATGACACACTGTGTCAGTAGCTGACTGCCACCACCTGTGTTTGCGGCGAACTTTGACTACCATATTGTAACGGGCTGCCCCCGCACCGTAGTCTCCAACCTGTATTTCTACCAACAGAACAGACGGCAACCGCACCGTTAAATGTCGAGTGATATTTCGGGCAGTCAGTAGAGTGATAGAGGGCGGGCTTCACACCGGGCTCTTCGTCAACTACTATACTGTCAACACTGAAGGCTATAAAAAACTTGTTTTTGTCTTGACAGACCCCGTTTTTCAAATTTTATTCAGCGTACGTCTAGAGATTTAAATAGGAAACGAAAATAAAATAAAAATGATTTGTGGGTTAGCGTTTTCCTTTATTTGTTCCTTTCTGTCTCTCTCACCGATTTTCCTACCGTACCAGAACCATCTATAACTGAAACACGTTTAAAAATCGATTGTATGGTTCTTGAAATATGGTCTCACTTCCGGTTGACGCGGAAGTAAAGGTCAACATGGGGTCACAGTTACCCAAGGCTAATCTCCAATGCCCAAGGAGTCTATAACTGTAAAAAGTTTGAAAATCGGTTGTGTAGTTCTTGAAATATGGTCTCACTTCCGGTTGACCCGGAAGTAAAGGTCAACATGGGGTCACGGTTACCCAAGGCTAATCACCAATGCCCAAGGAGTCTATAACTGAAACACGTTTAAAAATCGATTGTATGGTTCTTGAAATATGGTCTCACTTCCGGTTGACGCGGAAGTAAAGGTCAACATGGGGTCACAGTTACCCAAGGCTAATCTCCAATGCCCAATGAGTCTATAACTGTAAAACGTTTGAAAATCGGTTGTGTAGTTCTTGAAATATGGTGTCACTTCCGGTTGACCCGGAAGTAAAGGTCAACATGGGGTCATGGTTACCTAAGGTTAATCTTGACAGAAACAAAAGCTGTTCCGACTGAAAGGTCGGAACAGCTAAATAATAAAAAAAATAAAAATCTGGACGAAAACAAAAGCTGTTCCGACTGAAAGGTCGGAACAGCTAAAAATAAAAATCTGGACGAAAACAAAAGCTGTTCCGACTGAAAGGTCGGAACAGCTAAAAATAAAAATCTGGACGAAAACAAAAGCTGTTCCGACTGAAAGGTCGGAACAGCTAAAAATAAAAATCTGGACGAAAACAAAAGCTGTTCCGACTGAAAGGTCGGAACAGCTAAATAATAAAAAAAATAAAAATCTGGACGAAAACAAAAGCTGTTCCGACTGAAAGGTCGGAACAGCTAATAATAATAATAATACTAACACGTACACAAAAAGTAATGCCGACGCAACTTCTTACATTAAAGTTGTACGTTTTATAAACTGCACTGATAATCGAGAAAGATAAAGGAAGGACTTTGATAAGTTTAATTATTCCTCAGTTCTTCGTATACGTATTCCTGTGTAGCTACGCCCGCCGCGCCGTCTTTTGTGTCGGTGCTATTTCAAACTCACGCTTTTCTGGAATGCTTCTATCTGAGTATTTTCCGGTGTTTTCAGGTGTTTTCCGGTAATTTCTGGTGTTTTCCGGTAGTTTTCCGGTGTTTTCCGGTGTTTTCCGGTAGTTTTCCGGTGTTTTCCGGTAGTTTTCCGGTGTTTTCCGGTGTTTTCCGGTAAATAGTGACACCCAAAAAAAAAAAATAAAAATGTTGCACTAAGCATAGGAATATTATTATTATTATTTAAGTGCTTTTCACCACACCACACTGGATTTTACAATTTTTTATCAGAAGCAGAACACAGATTTACTTCACGAATCATAAAGTGAGGGGTTCTGCTGTTGCTCATACTCGTCATAATAGTCATGTCATACATCTTTGCCATTGCCCGGCGTCATAATCTAGTTGCAATAATCTTAACCCTCGAACCTCTCAACCCTTACTTAATATCAAGTGTTACAATTATCTCAACTAGTAGTATATTATTAAGAATTAAAGAGAATGCAAAAAGACTGGAAAGCTAGTGACACTCAAATGCTTGGAAATTGTGTTTGTTGTTTTTCTCAAAGTTACAGTTTTTACTGGCCAATTTCACTTCATAATTTTACTGAACACACTTTTAAGTGAGAAAATAGTCTTTTATTAAGTCTTATACAATGATGAATGAAAGTTGTTTCACCTTATTTCTATTAGCAATTATCTCTTTTTCTTTACATCAGGCATATCTCCTTGTAACTTAGTAGCAATGTAGTTAGCATCAATGCACAATGGCTGATGAACAAGAAGACAGATCAGAACAATCTAATCAGCAAGCTGATGATGTTGCCCCTGTCAGTAAAGAAGGTACACTGCACAATGAAGAGATTGTACCAGTTCCAGTTGCTGACAATCCAACAAAAGGGACTGAAGATGATGTTAACTCCCAGACCGGCAGGGGAACAGATCTACAGGGTGATCAGCTCGGTGAACTAGCTATTGAAGAAGATAAAACCGGTAAGTTGTGAAGGAACACCTGAAGAAAGGTTGTACTAAAAGATGGCCCTTTCTTTTCCCCCAAATTTACTTCAAACGTATTCAGACTCATTTCTTTGTTTGAAAGTATGGGACTTGTTAAAGCTTTAGCTGGATGGAATTGACAAGAAATTTTGATGTATTTTTCTTTTGTTATCTGTTGAATCTGTGAAATGAATTGTGGTGTATTGGTTTAAAAGTGAAACCCCAACCTCTTGTTCACTGTGCTCATGGGTGTGTTCACTGTGCTCATGGGTGTCTTCCTGAATATGTCTTTCTTTTGTAATAATATAACCGTTCTCATTTAGTCAGAAACCATTCTTTTAAGCTTGGAATCAACTTAAACTTGAAAAGTAGCTTGCTGCTTTTAAAAGTAATTGGTCAGCTGGCTGCATGCATGTAATATGGAGTATTTTAGTTATTTGTGATGTTTTCTTCAATATTGTTTTACACAGATGAGTTGACAGGATCAGATCCAGATGGTGATATTATGGACCCTGTTGTTGACCAAGTTAAAACCAGCCAAGAGCAAACTGACTATCCGGATAACCAAGTTTCAAACGATGATGACTTACCTGATCAGGACGCAGCAAATGACCCATCGAATGAGAACACAAGTCCACCAGACCAGGATTCGAACCATGATCAACCCAACGAGGATTTTGCTGATGGCTCTCCCACTGTCAAGTCCCCCATCATAGACTCAAGGAGTTGTCAAACAAACCTTGTTGAAAATCCTACTGAGGGAGATGCGTCTGGAGGGAGTGAAGAGACTGATAAAGGTCAGCTTGGGGATGGAGAGGCTGATGCAGCACTTCTCCAACCGGAACCAGATCAACCTGACGAAAATATTCATGATGCAACTGATGGTATGAAAATACCTGATGAGGGGATCTCAACAAATGAACAGAATCAAAGTGTAGACAATGAGGAACCCACTGATAACACTGTCCAAAGTAATGATAACAGTTCTAGTGTGGATCCAAAGCAAACAGAAGAAGCTGTCGTACCATCAGATGCCCCTGAGAGTGGGGAACCCTCCCACCAACCCACCGTCCATGATTCACCGTCTTCCAATCAGGATGACCAAGCTGTAATAGTCGGTACCCCCAGTTCACCGCCGCATATCAACAATGAAATCAACCCGGGTCCTACATCAGGACAGGTTAACGAGAACTCTCCGACCTCCCTAGAGTCTCCATCCCAAAGATCCCCATCTCCTGTGAAGGAGGAACCACCCAGAGCAGAGAGCACTCCTGGCTCCCTGCAACGAAACAATAATAACAAATTAAACCAAGGTGATGACTTTGACCAGCTTGGATCGGTGCATATACCCACAGCCGGTGTTGGTGATGTTGACGAGGTAAATGAACAAAGTGGGTCGCAATATGATCTAAGAGACCCAGCAATGCACAAGATGAGATCGTCACTGCCTGTTGATGCATATGGTGGTACGTATAAGTATAAACTTCACTTTCTTTAAACATTTTAACATTTATTTGTGCAATTGGTTGACAAACAATTTCCAGATTGAAAAAAAATATAGAGTTCCAGATTTTCGTAGTTAGATTAAAATGATTCTTATTAAGATTTGTAATGGTGTTTTATAATAAAATTTTAAAACAGATATTGCAGCATTAATTCATTCCACTACCAGAGAACTTTTAATAGAGGTAGCAGTTAGTAACTTCATCTGTGGTCCTAGGGCCAATTTCACAAAGAGCTGATCTTAAGTGGGAATCACTACACTGTACAAATTACTATGGTTATACTGACATGAATTTAAGGGCGCTGGGCCCATTTTCATAGAGCCTTTAAATTTAAGCTCAAAAAAAAAAGCACAAAAAGATCTTGCTTAGTAGCAGAAACAAGTAACCAGCCAAATTTCCATAAAGTTCACATTGTTGCAACTGGTGCCCTACTCCAATTTTTTGCTAAGCACAGAAATTTGCTAAGCAGTATTTTCTTTATGAAATTGGGTTCTGATGTTTACTGATTGAGACATTTCACTAGACATTGAGGACATTTCTGGAGCTCTGGAAGTGCCATCCAACTTTTTGAGAGCCTGAGATAATTTACTGCAGTGTTGTAATCTCGGTTCTTACCTCTAATAATGGTAATAATGGTACCAACGGTGAGTCCTGAGTCCGGTGTGCCTAGACGGCGATAGAGAGCTAATAAATAGACTGCCTCTTTCAGGAGTGGTGGACAACGGACTGCCGCATGGCCAGGCCGTGGGGTGCTGCCAAGCCACCGGTCACGCCCGACTGGTTTATTGCATAACATTTCAACCATAATCACTACAGCAGGATGATGACATCATAAACGTTTGATGATAACGTTCTGAGATAATTTATCCTAAGATGTCTTCTAGACATATTTATCTTGGGATGACAAGTAGGATGTTGTCTTCCCAATAATTTTTCTTGGGTTCTCGACATTTTCAGGATGTTAAGTCGAATCTTACATCATCTTACAATAAGGATGTCATCCTTCCGAAATGATTTATCTTGGGAAGTCGACATCTTACTTTAAGATGCTGTCATCCTGAGATAAATCATCTTGGGATGTCATCATCTTATGTTTTATAATGACATCATCCTGCTGTAAAAAATTTTCAGCACTCCCAGAACTCCGTAGAAAATGACACACTCCTTTGATAATATAGAACAAGGTCCACTCAAATGAAGTGTTTATAATGAATTGACTACTTTTCATTTGTTTGACAGATTCCAGAAGTCATCACTTGCCAGCAATTCATCCCGATCCTCGCCTGTCCCGTTCCCTCCCTCCATCCACGGATTTTGCCAACATCCCTGAAGGTTACTACAACAGAAGTCTATCTCTGGGTGAAGGGCAACAATCACGCACACACATACCACGTATCCCATCGGCCAGCGGCTCCAGCAAGACTGGTACAAGAGGTAGGGACGTCAGGAGGGCATTAAATTCTGCTAAGCTGCCACCTTCGGTGATGAAGATGTCAACGGTTATGGTGTCAGCAAGGCAAGTACTAAGTGGCGGATTATTTTATCTTAATAATGGGCCGAGCGGATTAGAGCACCAGACTCAATCTCTGGTGTTTCAGATCAGTAGAGTGTGGGTTCGAGTCCCAGTCGTGACACTTGTCTCCTTAAGCAGTCCTTCGGATGGGACGTAAAGACGTTGGTCCCGTTTGTTGTGTAATGCAGGTAAAAGAACCCAGTGCACTTATCGAAAAGAGAAGGGGATCGCCCCGGTGTTCCTGGTTTGATTGGCTGCATATTGCGCCACAGCACCTTATAAACCATTACTTGGTGCTATGTAAAGGAATAGGTCTCATAATTCAAAACGTAGCTCCACATACCTTTCAGGAAAATACTGACTGTTGAAGCGCCTTGAGTGTCACTGAGTGACGGATATGCGCGCTGTATAAGAAGCCACTATTAATAATGAGTAATGAAGGAAACAAATGGTACTTCCATCAATGCCCTCCCCCCAATACCATATTAAAAATATAAGTAAGGGAGAAGCAAGATGTTTACTAAAAGAATCTGGATTTCTCATTTTAATTAACTGAAGTGGGTTACCCAAAGGGTTCTGTTGTCTTTTAACTGATAGTTCACCCAGTTAACACTCATTACAGCTGACCTGAATCATGATACTTATATTGTCTAATGTCTTCTCTTCCATTATTTCTAACACTCAGGAAGAGGGCTGTACTGAACAGACACAGCAGTGTATTTTATGAAGAAAGACATCAAACCAAAGTGATTAGTAAGTAGATAATTTGTTCTTGTAAGGGTGAGATGTAACATTTGTACTGGAACATTTCAAAGGGCACCAAGGCAATGATTATAGACCCCCTTGCACAATGAGGAACGCACTTTCGGACATGATGCACCCCTCCCATTTTGGGAGTCAACTCTAGGATTCTTGTGTACAGTTTGACTCCCAAAATGGAAGGGCGCTTATCATGTTTGGAGGTGCATTCCGCGTTGTGCAAGGGGTCTATATGGGCATAGAGGCAAGTGGCTCTGTAAGGATTCAGGCACGACAATGTGACTATATGCAGCTACCTAGAACAGGTCCACAGAATGACAAGATTTAAGCTAAAATTATTTGGGCTTTCTGAATTTAACCAATACAATACAATACTCCCTCCTTTAAATTTACTGACACCGCCCCCCCTCTAAAAAAAAATTATAATAATAAATTTAAAAAAAATAAAACATCAATTCAAAATTACGATCACAATTATAACAATACTAACCAGTGGAAGAAGTTCAATATCTAGGCCATGGGACATAGCCTGACACTAACAAGGAGAAGTAATGACAACGGAAACTGTTTTTGTATCGTCAGGTTTGGATGAGGCAATCAACAGCCGACCTCCGATGCCCTTTGACCTCGATAATCCTGGACCATGGAGTTATACTCCAAGAAACAAACCCTTGAATGAAACCAACGCTCCCGAGTTCACCTTTGGCTATAGGCTACAGGAAAAGGGTGAGTTGAAATATTTAATGCAAAGGTAACTCCCAGTCATGTCATTTCGTGGTGTGTCGTGGCTGAGCGATTAAGAGCACTGGACTCAAGCTTTGGTGTTTCTGATCAGCAGAGGGTGGGTTCGAGTCCCGGTCTTGACACGTGTGTCCTTAAGCAAGATACTTCACCATTAATACTTTTTGCTTCGGATGGGACTTTAAGCAGTAGGTTCCATGTGCTAGGATTGGTAGTGCACATAACAAAAAAAAAAGAACACTTATCGTGGAAGATTAGGGGTTAACCCCGGTGTTTCTGGTTCACATAGCAATTAGCACCCTTGTTTAAAGGTTTCCTTAGGCTTGCGAACTACAGTGATTAAGTTCTCTTATGGGGCATCCTTGTTTTCATTACCAGAAATGTGTAATAATAACAATACTTGTTGTACCCATGCTCGTTCCCTAGAACTCAAAAGACTGCAGGACACCCTTTTCAAAAAAATGTGATCCCAAATTACCCCTTTTTTTCTGAAAACACAAATTTGTCATTGAAAAGACAATTTTTTGTTCCAAAGCATACCATTCGGTTGTTCAACCCCAAATTATTCAAAAGTTTACCCAGTCAGTTTCCCTTGTAGTTTTATAAATATATTACTTGACAAATTAAAATCCCATTGCCATAAAAAGCTGCCCGCCATTTGGCTAGCTGCACTGGCATTTTGTGTGTGCCCCTGCTGGAAGATGAAGGGGTGGAGACACAATTGGTTAGTGGCTTAATAGCAATAACTGTGGTGGGCGGAGCCTAATGGATGGGTCTATTGTGCAGAACTTTTTCGTTGTTTTCTAATGTTAATCCGTGTTCATCATATTTTCACTGACATTTTTTTCTGTCCTTCAGGAGGTGGTGGTAGAACAGCTAATGCTAAGACGTGGTTCAACAGCAAAGATGGATTCACAACGAAAGTCCACTGGGATAAAAGAGTAAGTAACAAGTCCCTACAGTTGTCGAAGTTCACAAAGTTGTAACTTTTACAATTCTTGAATGGCACTTTTACTAATGTAAGAAGATAATAACCCCCCCCCCCCCAAAAAAGAAAGAAGTTAATTCAGTTAAATTTCTAACACCTTTAAAAGTAATTAAGTCACACTTTGGTAATGACCCTGAGAAAAATGTGCAAATCAGAAAGCCTACTATAAAGATGGTAATGGTAGTTATCCTGCAAAATTATTTTGTCTGAAGTGCCTCTGTCAATCTATGACCCTATCTTTAATGGCAAGTACATTATTTGCAGTCTTATCAAGAAGTCCCATTCTGTTCAGCTTGCAATGCTGAACTGTGGTTGCATTGGAGGACAGCAGAAACACCAGGGAAGGGGTGCAAACCACTCCTCTAAGTTTTCATGGGCTTTTATTAATGGGGAATAATAATAATAATAATGTATTTATATAGCGCATTTTCCATATACATGTTCAAATGCGCTTTACAGTTATATTGTTAACAGAAGAGGTGAGTTTTGAGAAAACTGTTGAAGATATTGACAGATTGTTGGTTACGAAGAGATATCAGTAGGTTATTCCACAGTATGTGAGCAGCAGTAGTGAAGGCTCTATCACCAAGTGTGGGTAGCATCTTGGGAGATGGGTGGTTCTCATAAATAAATTGTATACTTCTTTTTTTATTATTTTAGTGGCCGTCACCAGCTCACTATAACAGCACCCGTCCACTTCTTGGCCGGCGCAAACCAACAATGATGGACTATCCAAACTTCTCCATAGGCGTCAAGACCAAATTCAGCATTAACAAAAGAGGTAAAGACGGCATCTTTCAACTTTGTATTTAATTGGAATTTTTTAAATTGAATTGCTCAAACTTATTTTTTCTTTATAAAATAAGTTGTTCAAGAAAATTAATATGGGAAGACAAAGTGTATCATAATATACTGAGTATAAACTTTGCAACAATTTTGTTTCCTTTACAACTTTCCCCCATTCTAGTACCTCAGATTGTAAGCGTTCCATCAAATTGGTTTTTACTTTTTGAAAACATGTTCACTCACTGGTTTGAATGGTTTTCTATGTCTAGGCTCAGAGAATGAACCAGCTCCCAACGAGTACAATCGCTCCAAGTCAGACTCTATTATTCTGCGGAAAGCACCAAGCTATACCATCAGCCAGAGGCACCAAGGCACGCAACTGTGGAGTGGCAAAGGTGAATGTGTGCACTATGACAAGTTATTCAAGATCAGACCATAGAGGGCGATGTTTTGATGATAAAAACCGTTATTTAGACGTGGTCAAGTTAATAAGAAAAACTATAGTTAGTAAACTTGCTAGTACAACCATGTAAAAAACTCTGTTGGGAGAAGTGGTTGGCTCTGAGAAGAACCGTTGTGGTCTCGACGAGCAGAGTACACTGTTTGGAGCATCGAGACCACACCGGTTCTTCTCAGAGCCAACCACTTCTCCCAAAAGAGCTTTATACACGGTTGTACCCGCAAGTTTACTAACTATAGTTTTTCTTACAATCCACACCATGCAACTTGGACCACACTCAACTTTCTGATCCTGGTAAATTTTACAATTTGTTGAAAACTATTGTGTTTAGATCTCCTGGGCCCAATTTTATAGAGCTGCTTAAACACAAAAAGTTGCTATAAGCACAACCAAAAATGCTTAGCAGAATGAGGTTACCAGCCAAAATACCATTTCACATGTACCATCTGTGACTGGTATCCTGCTACTTTGTACTTAGCAGAAACTTGTCAATTTTGCTGCCGGTGGTTTGGGCGGGTATCCTTTTTGCGTCAACTTGGTTTAGAAGTGATATCGTAGGTCATGTCTCTCAAAGGGAATCATTGGTCTTTGCTTGCCCAAATTTTTGCGAAGTAGAATGTGCCGCCTACTGCTAGGAAGCTAGTACATCCCACTGTGGTTTGATGAGGACTGACATCAAAAGGGACATTGAGTTCAGTGGCAGATTTAGGGGTGGACGCAGCAGGCGCCCACTCCCCTCTCCCCTTATTTCCCTCTATCGAGAAAAAATAAATAAATTGAACGGCAAATATCAAATTTCTAATTTTGAAATGGTAACAAAATAACTTGTATAACGCTTCTGAAATGTCCGAGATTGCACCAGAGAGCAATCTAATGCATAGCGGAACCCTCATCATGATCAGCTTATCTTAAAACAGCAGAATTAAGTTGTCAATTTGGAAGTTAGCCCTTAAAGTTCGCGTCCAGCCTTTTTGAAAATCCTGGATATGTCTCTGGAGTTCAACTATAAATGGGTAGACTGCATGGTCCAAACTGACTACAAATTGGTTGACATTTAAAAGCAGATAATCAGTGTTTGTATTTTCATTCAATTATTCTTCCAGAAACAACCCCAGGTCCTGGTACGTACACCCCTCGCTGGGGGTTCAATTCAGGTATGACCCATCATCCCTCATTCACCATCCAGGGAGTACGGCGGACAAAAAATCACCAACTTGGACCACACTCAACTTTATGATCCTGGTAAAATTGTTTAAAACTATTGTATTTAGATCTTCTGATCCCAATTTTATAGAGCTACTTAAACACAAAAAGTTGCTAAGCACAACCAAAAATGCTTAGCAGAACAAGGTTACCAGCCAAAATACCATTTGTACCATCTGTGACTGGTATCTTGCTGATTAGTGCTTTAGCAGAAACTTGTTAAACGATTTCATGCATGATACACCCCAATACTGCCACAACTTACTAATTGGTCCTCATTCTTTACTTGCACAGAGGCCGCCCTTAAACCAAATTGGACCCTCCCAAAACATATCAACCCCTGCTGGCATTTTTAAGCAACATCATTGATCATCCTACCAACTTCACTCTGTATTTAACACTCTCCTTTTTTCCCAAATCCCTGTCCATCCCCTTAAAATAATAAACTATTTTTACTGTCGACCTTTGTGCAAGCCTGAAGCATTTTATTGCCCACTTTCTGTCGATGCCTCTTTTTGTCGATGCCTCTTCTACCATAGGGCATGGATGCTTCAACACTGTCATTCCATTTTCTTCCAACCTCAACAAAACTTGTCAAATGTACCCCCCCCCCCCTCTCTTTTGTGGCATTTTTGTTACGCCTCTGTCTCTTTGTATGAAGATACACTGTTGTAGGTGTTTATGGGGTGGGTAGGAATGGGGGTATAATGGGGGTCAAAGGCCAAGTTTACTTTACATTTGATTAATGATGTCCTTTTTCTCTTCTTCTTACAGACTGTTCAAGGAAAGCATTCATCTTTTGTGAAGATAGAGGAGCCACCATGGAACCAGAACATTTGGCTGGTGGGAAGTTTTGTGTGTGAATTGATCATGGATGTATGTGATTATTTCTTCGTTGTCAGTGTAGATAGTTGGCTTGTATCAGGTATGATATTATATATGCTGTAATTTAGGAACTTATGTCTGTGCCATATTTATTACAGGGTGGCAATCCACAGTGTTGAAACATGATGTCGATTTTGAGATTAAAACCATTTTTATGCAAAAATATGCAGACTTCAGAGAACATTTTTTATATGTTTGCTGCAAAGTGCAGATATTTTTATATTCTGGAATAAGAGACATCCTTAATGTGTGTGCCTAGAGTCTAAGACAACTTTATGCAAAGGTTTTTATAGTTGCCATTTCGGTGCTTCACCAAGCTTTATGTAGCATTGTTAACCTCAAAATACCAGTGTTCCGTTATACTCACTGGGTACTAGTTTCGTATTGGCAGCGGTCTTTGCTTTTTGGCTCCACTGAACTTATCAAAGTATTATTGGGCTAACTGTAGAAAATGCCCCTTCTAATTGTTAGATAATTTTTCATACAAAGGAAAGAAAGTGTGCCTCAAAATTTCTTGTCATTTACAATCATGACACGGAACTAGACATGACAGTGGTTGATTATGTTAAACAAATTTTACTAGAAATCAACTAAAACTGTCTTTATACAAGTGTTTTTTTGACTCAAGAATTGCTGCGTACTTGGTACACTGATCGAGCATGGTTTTTGTGTCCCATCAAATTTTGATCTTAATGCTGGAAATACTTGTACCAACAGCAACGACCTTTCCAATGACAATTTCTACCCATCCTCAGCTAACCAATTTTGTATTTTAAAAAAGTACTGTTCTTTCCTGTTCTTTTGGCTATGGTACAAATGTATGTATTCCATTTAATAGAACTTGGCAACCAAAATATGGGCATTCCATTTTTTGTTTGGAATATTTTTTTAAACATGTTGACACTTTTTGGCTTGAATAGTGATATCAGACATTATCTATGACTATGCAAAAGTGTGTATAAATGATTTTTAATTCTAAATGTTGTTGAAATTTGATAAAAAGTTAAGCTATGAACTGTGTTTTTGAAATGCTTCATTCGAGATCACTTTCAGGTCAAAATATGTTTTACGACGGTTTAGAGTAAGGCCATCAAATAAAAATAAATTCTTTCAATTTTTAAGGACAACCTAAGCTACTTAAAATATACACTATTTGAACAAAATGACATTTTTATCCCAAATTTTGCATCATTTAGACTAAATTTGGACTTGTAAGTTGTCACTTTAGCATCATAAAATGTTTTTTTAGTCGATTTGATTTAGAAATATGTGAACAGTTAAGAAATCTACAGATCTTTCAATTGCAATTTTGTAAATGATGATTTATTCAGCAAGAGAGAACATTTTATACATTGTTGTACTGAACTATCATGATTTTGTAATTTTTTAAATGTAAATTTGTGTTTTTTCACTGTAAAATGGATTATAATGCTAAATAGTGTACATTAAAGCAGTAGGCCTACTCTAGGGCGTAAAAATTCACCCCTTGTTATGGTAGCATTTTATGGTGTAAATAAGGGCTAGTGTAGTAAATGAATGCAGTAAAAAACCTTTACACTTGGTATTTTAATGGGGGAAAACAAAAAAATCTGTTCTCCCTCTAGCCATGCCCTCCTTCCCCTCCTCTCTGTTGTCCCGCCTTGTCACTTCACCCATGTAGGAAGACTCTCCATGCTTCACCTACCTTTGCACATGTCCTCCATTTATACATGACTTTCTTAATGACCTAAAGAATGTTTGCACCTTGTGTGTGAAAAAGACAGCGCAGTGGTTGTCAGACAGTCATCGGTGGAGTAGGTTCCCGGTTCAATTCCTGCCTAGGTTCTGAAATCTTGTTTTGATTTTGATTTTCAGTCCGAATCATGATTTCCTTTATGACCTAAAGAATTTGCCTGTTATGTGTGAAAGAGACAGAGCAGTGGTTGTGCGACAGTCTCTGGTGGAGTGGGTCTCTGGTTCGAACCCTGCCTGGGTTCAGAAATCTTGTTTTTATTTTAATTTTCAGTCTGAATTATGATTTCCTTTATGACCTAATAAGGAATTTGTGTCTTGTGTGTGAAAAAGATAGCACAGTTAAAAGTTGTGCGACAGTCTCTGATGGAGTGGGTCCCCGGTTTGAATCCATGGCTGGGTTCAGAAATCTTGTTTTGATTTTGTTTTTCAGACCGAATCACGATTTCCTTTATGACTTAAGTGTAACACTAGTATTAATTTTTTTTTTTTGCATGCCGGCGTTAACCCATCTTGGCACAGTCAGAAGAATTACCTGCGTATTCGTGTGGTATCGTTCACAAGTTTTAGCTAGTAAGTAAGAAGGAAAATTCCCCTAAGTTTAATTTTATCCAGTCAGGATTTGGTTAGGATGCGGTTACTGGGTGATGTTGTTAAAACATGGGTATTGTTCAGTAATTAATTGCATTGTCCAGGCCTTTTGTACGTTGTTGAAGTATGTTGGTTTGTAATGTGCGAGAGAGAGAGAGAGAGAATTCGGCGGTTCGTGAACAACTCTTGACGGAGAAAGGATAATCTAAAACCTGAGTGTGTGTGTGAGAAGGGAAAAGAGAACGTACCAACTGACCAAAAACGCCTGAAACAGCAGGTGGGGGTTTGTTTCTCGATTTGTTTGTGGAATCAGCAACAAAACAAGACTCGTTACAGCCTAACAAATCCACTGTCGAGAATAGGCATTTTCCAAATTCCTGTCATAATAAAATCTCGGGAAAACAACACTCAGCCCGTCATGTCTCACACCAGTAACGCGACAGTAAGTATTTATTTCTATTTCCAAAGTCATACCGTTTTAATCAAAATGTTCTAGTCCTATGATTGTGAAATTTGAATGTTAACCAAAAATGTCGCAAACGTTTGGTAATGGCATAAAAACCTTACCCGGTAAGAAGTAACCTACAGCAGGTTTCGATAGTATAAAGTATTTTGAGAAACATTTCACTTCGAAGAAATGTGGTTATGGAAAAAGATGTAAGGTTTTATGCCACCCAAAATTTGAATCTGAGAAACGTTTCTGTCAGAAACATTTCTCAGATTGTGTATTCCTATTGGGAATATTCTTCCTATGTAGGCCCTAGACATATTCGCTCCGGTTTTCTGGCGATATCTCAAAAACGCGACCACCTTTTGGAGTGAAATTTTCACAAGTTGTATTACATTGTATAGGATTTAAACAATCGAAAGGTTCCAAAAACCAAATACAACCGTTGTATAATATTGATAAAGACATAATATTGTCAGTGAAATCATACGCAGCTATTACGTACCACCAAGAATTGATTTTGATGTTTCATTCACTAGATGTTTTTTGTTCTCTACGGGAAAAGTAGTGCTAGTAATTGTTATATTTGTTTGCAAAATACTGTTGAAGGTTTTGGTCTATCATTTCATTTAAATAGATGGATAACCACCCCCCCCCCCCCCCCCCCCCCCCCTCCTTCAGAAGAATGAATGGCGGCGCTGGCCTATTGATGTGATGAGAAGCACTGAACTGTGAGATGTGGCCGTGATCAGAGTAGAGGCCCACTTGGTGTTCCGGAGTGGAACTCCTCTATGATGAGTTAATTATTATTGTGCAAAGTGATAAAGTATATTGACTATGGAAATGCAAATACAGTTGGAATCCATCAAAAACGAATCCGCAAGAGCTAATGAATCTGCAACCAAAAATTCATCTACTACTCGCACATCGCGAAGCAAACTTCAAAGCCAAAGCTCCCAAACTCCCACCGTTTGGTGAGCGAACGATCTGGATGCATACATCAAAAGGTTCGAACGCTATCTTAGCCAAGAATGGGAACGTGACGAATGGCCAATTGTAATCTTAGTGCGCTTTTAAAGGCAAAGCATTTGATGTGTACTCGCGATTAGCAATAGAATATAAAGCAGCCAACTACGACTCGCTTAATTAAAGATGCACTCTTGAAAAGATTTCACCTCGCCGCAATAGGGTTCAGGCAAAAATTCTGAGAAATTAGAGCAAAACAGGGGCGAAACTGCACCTCAATTTGTAGCTCGTTTAGACTGTAAATGATGGTTTGAAGGATCTGATACTACGTGAACAATTCCTGAATAGTAGCAGCGAAGAGTTACGCTTATTTCTCCACGAACGAAAATCAAAAAGCATTATATGGAAATGGCTCGCTCAGCAGAACAGTACGTAGATGCACATTATGTTTGGCTTACCCCATAGTAGAATCAAAGCACTGTGTTCGAAAACCAGAAATTAGGCAATTAATTGTTACTTTATTATTTTTCAGGATCGATTTTATTCACTAAAATTACATAGCCATCCTCACCTAGCCATTTTCTCGACTGGACCTATTGCGTATCTCATATTTTAAATAAATGTAAATTTAGCCCCCTCCCCCTTATCGCAACGGATACTTGTGAGAGAGCAGTTTGGCTATCGATCGATCGCTGCAGACATTCCGACATCTGACTTTTCCACAAGTCTAGCCCCAACTTGATAACAAATACTGGACTTGTGACCCATTGTGATTAGCTCAAATTTTTGACTTACCCCCTTGCGATTTGTTTAGTTTTGGCACAAATTTGGATAAGAACTAGTGGACTTAGGCCTAGTACCTCTGGTGATTTTTTCCCCAATTTTTGGCCAGAATTTGATGAAATTCCTGAACTTGCCGCTTGGTTTTTTTCTTCAATGTTTGGCCCAAATTTGATAAAAAGGCTGGACTTACCCAAATTTAATTGGGGCGCCAATGAATTGTTTGTGATATTGAGGAAGACAACTGAAGAAGAAAACATTAAGATGACTCTACTTTAATAAAATTGGGTATAGTTCAATGTTATCTACAACTTGTAAAGTAAATGTAATGTTTTTACGATGAAAACATTACGTCTGAACACAAAGTAAAAACTTGGGATTTGGGATTCCGTTCGCACTGTCAAGTTTCAAGTTTTTTTTTATTTGGTGCTTCAGCCCTTTCCAATTCTGGTGCTGCAAAGTGCAAGGCACTAAATTATGATTTAATGCTGTCTAAAAAAATTAAAATAAATTCTACGTTTTAAACAGCGCCCTCAAAAAATATATTTTAGGGGAACTACCGCATCTCACATTACACTTGCAGCCTAAAGACAGGGGACCAGTCTAAACAAGTGCTTTTCGTATTGACAAAAGACAGTGACACGTACAGTACTGCAGTAAATCAGCGAAGATTGTTGACAGCATGGCAGATGACGAGTGGGCTGAGTTAGAGAAATATCGTCTCGGTAAATTCAGCCATTTTCTTTTAAATTCCACTCATTTAAATAAATTGTTCAATTTGAGAAGGATTTATTGTTTGGCTGTTTGGTAAATTGGCTGCTGTTTGTTAAATATTAGTTGTGTTTCGACCAACATTTGTTTAATTTCTCCGTCCGTTAAGTTTCCTAGACCAGGCTAATCCTAGCCGGTTGCAGACGACGAAATTGACTCAATGGACAATGATGTTTTGAGTGTTATGAATGGATTCGTTAGACATTGATGATCAAATCCGTGTTCTTAGAATTTGTGTCATGATTTTCGAAAGTGGTAAAAATTTGGCAAATCTGGTGATATAGTCTGTCAAAAATGGTCGAAATTGCAATTATGGTCGAAGCGAGCCCCACTTGTGTGCCCAAGGCTAGATGAATCTAGCCTTGGCCACACAAGTGGGGCTAGGTCGAAGCTAGCCCTGGTAGGACGTCAGTCGGTGCCACTGCACTGACGTCCTGGGTATAAAGATCCTGTACAATACGAACACAATTTTAGGTACAAATTTTTCATATTTTTACCTGATTGAGAAGCAGAAACTCCATACCATTCATATTCTTGGTGTCCATAACTACACTTTTGATGAGTTCACAACAAACAAATACATCCATGGATGACTTTATTTCCGAAAATAAGTCCGAGTTGTGCACTAGCGATGTGACCATCGTGTACCAATTGACTGTTAAGGCTCATGTGCGCATGCGCGATATGCATAGCATCTACAAAAAACATGCATGCGCGTAAGCATTCTCAAGCGGTTCACAAGCTGTCAGTTTAGGCTGTCGCAACGAATGCGTCAATTTCCATTTTATTTTCACAATAATGTCATCCAAGGAAAAAATTTACAATTCTGAATAGAGCTGGCGTAAAGTTCAGGACACAAGGAATATGTGAGTCAAGTTTCAGCTTCCTCAAAAAGGTAAAAATTTAAAAAAAATGTTATCAACATTTTTTCGCAATGACAGAGCACCTTTATACCCTGGACTCCGTCGCGTTGTATGCAATGGAGGAGTCCAACCTGGGCTAGGTCGAAGCTTGCGTTAGTTGTCTTGTAACCCTCCGGTCTCCGACCGTCGGGAGGATGGAGGGTTACGATTATCGCAACTGCGCTAGTCCAAGTTACTGGACCCAGCAACGCTTTTTAAAAAAAGAATTTTGACATTATCTGGCGTATATTAAGGTCTGATTGAACCTTTATGTGTTTGTCGGTACCACCACTGTACATAGATGCCTTACACTGGATTCACAATCGCCAAACAAAAAAACTGCTCCAAAATCCATAAAATAGTTTGTTTTTTTAACTGAGAGGCTAACAACCTGAACAGTACCTACCTGAGGAACACACAGACGGAAAAATGCATCCTTGTGGAGCACTCTTTTGTTCTTTCCTTTGTCCCTGCACTTAACAGATTCCCATAGACTTTGTACACAAATTTCCTTGTGGAGCACCCCGGTCTTTAGAAATTCCATGTGGAGTCCTTTTGTTTTCCCTTTTTTGTTTTGTCCTTGGTCTCCAGAAGGTACCGAAAGTGAGAGCACTAGCCCCACTTGTGTGTGGCCAAGCTTGAGGAACACAGTCATGACAGGATTGCTTTTTGTCTTAATGTTTACTGGAAATATGATCACAGGTTGTATTTTTGTTACAATATTTATAAAACGCAGACTTGACTCAGAAGGATGCCTTTGATGGGCTTGACTTCTCGCTACTTGAGCTTGGATCAACAGGTCAGGTGACAGCCGTCCCAAGTCGTGACCACATTCCATCATCACGGTTATCGCCACTCGGTACCGTAAGTTTGATTCAGTCGTTTGTATACAGATGCTCAACCTCAGCGATAGAATCGACCCAGCTATAGTCGGAATCGCCACCAACAATAGAAAATCGCCAACTTAAGGTGGAATCTGTCTGACTATAGCGAGAATCTGCCTAACTTTAGCTAGAATCTGCCTAACTGTATGACAAGCCCAACTACAAGTTTGAGTAATTCTATAGTTGATTGATAGTCCCAGCTCCACTATACAATCGGCCCAATTGTAGTGAGAATTGTCCCTTCAACTATTATAGAATATGCCCAACGTAAGTTGGAATCTGCCTGACTAAAGCGAGAATCTGCCCAACTATAGAATCTGCCTAACTGTATAACGAGCCCAACTACAACTTTGCGTAATTCTATAGTTGATTGATGGTCCCAACTCAACTATACAATCGGCCCAAGTGAAGTGAGAATTGTCCCTTCAACTAAAGTAGAATATTCCGAACTTAAGTTGGAATCTGCCTGACTATAGGTAGATTCTTCCTAACTATAAAATGTGCCCAACTACAACTTTGCATACAATTTAATGTTGGCGTGTAATTGTATAGTTGGGACACAAACCAGACATTAAAATAATCTAATTCGTTTAAGCCCAGAGCAACTGCTTATCAATAGTTTTTTTTTTTTTTTTTTTTTAATGAGATATTGCCTAACATCACAAGGCCACTTCAAGGTGAGGGCTTCACTTAACTGATTTTGGCTGTCGACCCAAATCAACTGTCACCAGGGGCACGTTGCCACCTACTCCTGGGGCTGAAACAGGGTTACCCTCCTTTACAGTCCATAAAGATATAGGCATGCACTAAACCTTCCCAACTTTTTACGAAGCAATTATGGTTAAGAGCCTTGCTCAAGGGCACAAGAGTCAGGACTGGGATTCGAACCCACACTCTGCTGCTGACAACACCGGAGCTTTGGTCTGGTGAACTAGACCAGTCGGCCGCGACACGCCACAAATGCACAAATGGGTAAAGCGTAATGCACACGACATTATGCATATCTCCATTTATAGCTTTGGGGCCCTATTTGAAACAATGGGTTCTACTGTGCTTTTGGCTTCGGAGCTCTGGCCACCTGTTTGGAACCCAATACGGAGTATCAACATTTTCAAAATAACTGATGGAGCCTAACTAAACTCATGGATTTCTTTACAACACAATAGTTAAAATGATGGTTGTTTGTTTATTTGTAATTGGATCATAAAATAATTGGAACAGACTTTTGGGCACGCAGTCGATTAATGAACCATCATTCGTGCCATTATGATATTTAATCTGAATCCATGAAGGTTGAACTAAATCTACCTCCATGCTTAAGGTGGCAACATCAAAAATTCCGCTGAAGTAACATATTTCTTTCTGCAGTTACCAAATGGATTACCACCAGTCTTGGATGATCTTCAAACCAAGACGCTGCAATTCCTGAATCGACCTGAAAAACTACCGATCCATGAAGTAACAAAAGCTCAGAGGTAAACCCTAGACACAGATTTTCCAAATTCTTGTTATTTACTAAGGTATAGACCCCTTTGCTGATGACGTGACATTCTCAAACAGTGCACTCACTGAGGTCAAAGGAAGACCTATCAAGGTCTGAGACTTGTGCGTGGTGCATACGCACATGGCTTTGCATGTTTGACCTCGGTGATGGCGGCCTGTGCAAAGAGTCGTTGCATTGGCTGCCAACACTGAGGTCGAACAATGGAAATGTTCATGTGTGCACCAGCCACGTACGCACAACTTAATACCTAGTTCTTATATAGCACATTTTAAAATAACGTATCAATGCGCTTTACATTAGTGTCCTGGGGTGGATTTCACAAAGAGTTAGGACTGGTCTTATCTCGAGTTAGGACGAGTTTTTTGAAATCGATCTTAGCTAGGATCGATCCTATGTCTAGGACTAGTCCTAACTCCTAGGACTAGTCCTAAGTTTGGACTATCCTTTGTGAAATCCACCCCTGGTCATTGGGCCAATAACATTCCTTTAATCTTTCTCAGCTCCCTGGGGAGTATACAGCCCTGGGCTGCCGTAGCGCTCCGAAGGCTTTTTCAAACACAATATCAGGTACCCATTTATACCCCTGGGTGAAGAGAAGCAATTATAGCAAAGTGTCTTGCTCAAGGACACAAGCGTCATGACTGGGACTCGAACCCACACCCCGATGACTAAACCACCAGAACTTGAATCCGATGCTCTAAACCACTCCGCCACGACACCCTAACTTTCAGTTACTGTTTGGTCTTCCTTTGATCTTAGTGTGACAGGTGAAAAAATGTATGGTTTTGTTTGCTCTGCTTAACCCTTTCAGCCCCAAGGGCAACTATAGTCGACTGTGCACTATACCCTGCTTCAGCCCCAAGGGCGACTATAGTCGCCCAAGACAACACACAACAAAGCACTCAAGCCTGGGCACAAAGGCCATTTGTTAAAAAGTTGTAGTTTTGTCCATGTTCACCCTCCATACCCAAGCTTACCATCATTGGAAAGAGAAAGGTCGGATCTTTCCAATGATGGTAAAATAAGATAGGGTTGTTATTTTGCAACCGCTTCAAATTAGAGTAGAAAGATCCGAAATGCCAAACACCTATGGAGCACCATAAGGTTGTGTGCAAATAAGTGTTTGGGTTTTCAGAACACACTGAGGAAGCAAAGACCAAGAACTTGGACTTTTTTGGCTGATTTCAATGATTTTTGAATTATATGAAAGGAAATTCAATAAGTAAGACAATTTTTATTACTCATTATGCTCTTAAATAAAATCTTCAAGGTACTAACAGAGTTTGTAAAATCAAACTTTGAACACCAGCTTCCTGTTGTGTCAGGAAGTGTGCTTCACGCTTGAGTGGTCAAAGAACGTGGGCTCCAGCAGTTGTTTATGTCAAAAGAACTTGGGGCTGAAAGGGTTAACCCTTTAGCACTTACGAGCAAATTCAACAAAGTCATTTACTCACTGAGCAGGGCGGGGAAAAGTCATCGAATTAATGCACTATCTGGAAGTCGTATCATAACTTCCATTGTAATTATTTTTTTGTATTACAAGTTTGGTTTATTTTGTAGAGGATAAAATTATCTTTCGAATGATTCACACATATATGTATTTGCTTTTACTGAATTGAAGCTTTCAGATTGTAAATATGTTGACACACCAACGAAAATAGACAACTGTTAGTTTGCATTACGTTAGCGTCAGTGTTTCACGGAAAGTTGTGCACACAACTTTTTCAACTTTGCTATCGTTTCAAACAAGAACAAAATGTTGACAAAGTGATTGAAATAATATCAAAACATACCTTTAGAAATGAACAATCTTGTCTAAATTACTTATGGATAACAATAAATTTCCTCTACAATGTAAACTCCTTTCAATAATGTGTGAAAAACATGGCGAAAGCCCAGCGAAACATCGTCGCTTTCGTAGTATACATTATAGTGCGTGTGTGCGCGTAATGCATTGTACATACGATACGGTACGCAACACACACACAGAAGCATTGACACGTCATGCTAGATTTCCGACCTTTGAACCTTTGGAAGGAGATTACTTGGTTTTTGTCAATGGTGACCACGGGATATTTTTAGACTGGCGCAATCTTTAGATCACGCTCTTTCGACTGCTGTTTGCTGCAACCCGCTAGCATGTGTAAAACCCAAGATACAAAGTGTTGTTTAATCTCGGGCGGTTTTGGGCGGTCCAGTGAGTAAATGGCTGGGCGGTTTCGGGCGGAACAGTGACTAAAGGGTTAAGTTGGTTTCTCCTGTGATTTTACCATAGACCTGCATGATTATACTGTATTTAAAATTTAAAAAAAGTTCATTCTTGCCAATTGCATCTACGGGAATTTTTTTTAGCCAATCTTTTAAATGCACCCCAGAGACTCTCAGGGTCATTGTTTATAGGAACTCAGAGTTGAGAAACCACTAGTAGCACTAGACTCATTTACATATTCCTTTGTATTTATAGTTGTTGCATGTTTATTCATCATTAGCTAAGTCATAGCACAGAAATGCAGTGCTTAGATTCCTGTTGGTCTTGTTCATATTCCTAATTCAGTTGTTCATAAGACATCCTTAAAGGCAAAGAAGCAAAAGTGTTTGAGATATTATTTTGTACAGCGCTGGCACTGTGGTAATAATGGAAGTTAAACACATTACATCTGCAACATAATGCTATTTTCCTGACTTTATATATTTGATTAACCCTAACTCCCAAAGCGTTTTTACTAGAATCCACCCCTAACCCAACACATTCCAACAGCTTATACTACCATGAGATGGGAACTGTGCCCAATCTTAGGGGGACGATACACAACCTAACAAACTCCAACAGGCCTTTTTTGTTTGATTTTGTTGGAGTGTGTACACTTGGCATGTGCAAAAATTTGATCAGTGAAATCACACAGTACCCAACATAACATAATCCAACAACTATCTCATTAGACCATGGAGGAAAGAGCAATGCCAGACATGTACATTTCACACATCCACCATACCCACTCAATCAAATTCCAACACCATTACTTGTCAGCAAGGATACACAATCCCACAGAATCAAACACCCAATCCTAACTTCACTGTACTTAACCTAACAAAATTAAACACTTTGCCCTGTTTGAATTTGTAGGGTATGGGAGGGTTAGGGTTAAGGAAGACATTATTAGAGCTTGGAACATCATATGCAATTGGTCTACTACAAATGTATCTATTGATTTTTTATCTTTCTGACCATTTTGAAGATTTTGGCCCCGCACAGCAGACCCTCGCAGTCTGTACGAGGTGCCATCATGTCCACTTCAAACAACACTTCAGGTGCAGCGGAACCAGACCACAGGGCAACTCTTGGGCTTCAAAGAGGTAAAATAAGACAACAGACGTGCTATAGACCATGTGACCTGTGACATCACATGTTTACAAAAGAGCCACAGAGCCTGGACTTCCAGCAGGGACAGTTTGTACGCAGCTCAATGGAAGAATACAATCAATCTTATGTTTTATGGAGATTGCACTGTCTGTTTTTTCTCAACTTTTGATGTGAAGAAAGGGGGGGACATCTCAAAAGCTGTACAGCAGTTGCTTTTGTAACTCTTGAATTTATGTGAAAATTATGACACAAAATGTAAATTTTCCCATATGGCCTGTGTAGTATCTTGCCCATCAGGAAATGCATAAGAATGTACATGGTCACCATTTTTGAAAACAAAGGTAACATGGTCTATACTTCCTGCTAAAAGAGAGGCTGCAAGGTCAAATTCAATTTTGTGATGCACTCATTTTCCTATAATAGAGTCCTGATATGAGTGGGAACAAATTACAAGTCTCTAACCTCACGTTAAAACGATGTAAAATGCCATTGTGTTCGATACCCTTCCAGTGCGAAAGTTGTCAACATCTTAAAACATCCAATGACATCATTTTGGTCTACATGAGTCTGTACACTTCTGCACGAGGAATTCTTTGTTCATTCCTGACTTTCGATGATATTATACCAAAAAGGCCTTGAATCTTACCTTTTGACAGACGAAAAAACTCCTTCTTGGAATGTATAGATCCATTTTGTTGTTGAAATTAAAATATAAAAAATTGTTTTTAAATAGCCTGAAAGTCTGTTAAAGCCTAAATGTACATGTAGGTCAGCCTTTGTACTTTTGTGATTTATAACATTTTCATATTTCTCCCAAGTGTCATGCCTGGTAAGAGTGGTAAAGTGTCATGCCTGGTAAGAGTGGTAACCTATTTCTGCTCAACATGACTTCTTTGTGCGTTTTTGGGGGGGTACTTTCTTTTCTATCCCTATTAGGTCCGGACAGAGGTCACAGCCTCCACAGCCAAAAACTCTCTGTCCCTCAAACGACAGCCTGGACCTCCAACCCAGTCAGTACGTGGTAGCTCCACAAACTTCCCATTCTGGCCAGGTGGGATGGATGAGCCATCGGAAGAGACCATTCATGCCAGAGGGGAGGGTGAAGAAGAGATTGACTTTGCGAATGGTACAGATTTACAGTTTATTCTTTGTTGATGTTTTATTTCAAATTTGCAGAAAGTATTCCGTCTTTTTTTCTATGTCTACATATTCTATTTATATCTCAGATTTTGATCTTGATTTGTGGCGTGTCGTGGCCGAGCGGATAAGAGGACTGGACTCAAGCTCTGGTGTTTCTGATCAGCAGAGTGTGGGTTCGAGTCCCGGTTGTGACACCTGTGTCCTTAAGCAAGAAACTTAACCATTATTGCTTCAGCCTTTGGTCCCGTGTGTTGTGTAATACACGTAAAAGAACCTAGTGCACTTATCGTAAAGAGAAGGGGTTCGCCCCGGTGTTCCTGGTTTGATTGGCTGCATATTGCACCACAGCACCTTGTAAACAATTACATGGTGCTATGTAAAGGAAAAAGGTGTCATGCTTCAAAACGTAGCTCCACATACCTTACAGGAAAAATTTTGAGCGCCATGAGCATCACCGAGTGACGGATTTGAGCGCTATTTAAGAAGCCACTATTATTATTATTATTATTATTCTCTGTCTTAATTTTAAATTTTTGATTAATTCCATCCAGATCTCCTGAGCACTCCACCAGGCTTAGATCAGGGAATGGCATTCAACATAAAACCAGCGGCAGACAGCAATCCTGTCCAACCATCCTCCACTGAGACTACAGTGCTAGGGACGGTGCCCCATATACTCAAATTAACTGATCTAATGATCATAGATGATGATGATGATTATGATTATGACGATGGTGATCTTGAGTTGATTGACGGAGATGAAGAGAAGACGAACGGCGATGAGGTGGAATCAAATATGAGAGACGAGGGAAACACGGAAGCTGTGGAAAGTTTGGACAAGATGCTGCCGAAGGTAAAGATGTATTGAAAATAAGGGAATAGAGACAGTTCGCAAGTCTACGGATACATATGCAAATATGGATACATCAGCACTTTGTGTGTTCACGTGATGCGTTACTGCAGCACCCATGTTTTGCATGGACGTTGACAATGGATACGGGAGTTCATACACATTCTTTTAAAAAAAAACAGATATTGTTTTGCAGATTTTCATTGTATTTTTTCCCTAGATGAAAAAAAATTCTCAAGGTATTGCTGTTATTTGTGTTATCCATGATATAGGTAAAAATACGTTAGTCATTTGCAGACAAAAATGTGAGAAAAATGCAGTGTAAACAGAGTCTCTATTTCACCATGCTTGTTGGAAACTTTCTTCACGTGCGCTTAATGTTAGGCCTATACCCATTACAGTTGAAACAATAACACTATTGATCAAATTCTTTTACTAAGTATCAAGTTATAATCAATATTTACCTTCCTAAGACTAAGACTAAGCATTCTCTCAGACCCTTAAGTCTGGCAACTTCTCAGTTTTGTTTTTTTTCTTTTTCCAAAAGTTAATTCATCATCTTTGGATTTCAAATTCTTTCTAAGTATTAACTTATCCTTTCCTGAGACTTGAGGCAACTATATTTGTCCAAGGCAAAACGTCAAAAGATACTTTTTCAACAACTCTTACAGGAGATGGTTGTTGCCAAGCAACCCAGGCAAGCCGAGCCAGACCCGTCTAAGGAGCAGTGGGCAGTCAACGTAGACACCTCATCGCCAGTGGATGACTTCCATAAACGGGTCCCAGCACCGGCCAAAGAGGTAGAACACTCGATAACACTAATAACAATATGGGATTTGAGGAATAATCTACTCCTCGGCAGTAGAATAAATAGCAAGACAAGTTCTCAAAGAATAAAATCTACCTAGCAAGTAGATATACACATGGTGTTACCGCAAACCAAATATACAATAATGATAATGTATATTCGGTTCGCGGTAACACCATGTGTATATCTACTTTGCTGTAGATGTACACATGATGTCATTGTAAACTGAATATACATTGATACCTTATATACCATGCAATGCCTCAAAAGTCACATTAATAATAATATAGTGTTATTAACGAATGTATCTATCAATAAGCTGCTCAAAACGCTTGAACAAACAGACTAATTTTAAGACATGTTTTTGAAAACTTTTGAACTATGAGACAAATTTTTGTAGTACCATATAAGGGGTTGACAAGGTGCTGCGGCGCATTCAGCAGCCACTGCCAGAAACACTGGGGTATAAATCCCTACTCTTCGCGATAAGTGTCACTGGGTTCTGTGGGGGCAGAGATGGTTCTTGTGATTTCTTTAGCTTGATATGCTACATATTTGGCATCACAGTCTGTATACTCCCCAGGGAGCTGAGATGGTTTATGGAATCCCAAGAGAGCTGAGATGGTTTATGGAAAGAAACAAATGGCCCAGTGACCAGGGGTAATCATTTTGGAGCGCCATGAGCGTCACTGCGTGACGGATTTGAGCGCTTTATAAGAAGCAACACATTGAAATTGGATCCTTGTTTTGAAACATGATGGGGGTGGGGGGCACCTGACACTAATTCATGCCTCTATAAAACCAATGCTTGTAGTTCATTAACCCTCCCACTGTCTGACTCTCAATTCATCAACTTGAGTTTTGAATGATAGATAAACTATGCCAGTAACATGGTAGCATAAAGTGAATACGTCCACACAACCCAAGCAGTTGAATGGTTCTACCAGATCCTGCCGTAAACTCGATCCTCTTATTCCATGAATACACCACAGTTCTATGGCCCTCATCTGTGGAACGCCATTGGCAACCAAATACAAAACAGCCTTCTGTTGGTAATTTTTAAGCCTTGTTCAAAAGAGCCCTACTCGCGCATTATGTAACATAGTTCTCTCCTGAGTCCACTGCTCGTCTTCAGCTCCCTTTTTGTTTATGCTTATAGCTGGTCCTAATTTTGTCAATATTTCTTGGGCTTATCTGCATAATTAGCTCATTACCGGTTCATTTTGTATTCTCTCCTGTCCGTTTTTTGTTTCTTGTTTTTGTATCATGTCTAGGGCTGTTCCCCACAAGACTCAGCTTATTTGAACAACCTCCTTACTCACGGCCTAGTAGATTGTTCAATTTTTGCAGTAACATTTTCATTGGTCATGTTTACTCTTTGCTTGTATTGTGCTACAATAACTTTGTCCACATGATTCTGTCTTTTCTTATAGTAAGTACGGAAATAAATGTTACATTGACTTGAATTGAACAGTTGGTCAGCTCGATGCTTAGCAGGGTAAAATCTGCATAATTTGATGAAGACTTTATTTGTGAAATCATTACACAGTGGCCCTTTGAGTTGGATGTCTTCCAGAAGCAAGCTATCATCCACATGGAGGATCATGACTGCGTCTTTGTAGCGGCACACACCTCGGCTGGGAAGACAGTGGTCGCTGAGTATGCCATCGCTCTGTCACTCAAGCATCTCACCAAGTAAGAATTGAACCAATTTTTGTCACTAGTTTGGTTTTACGGCAAAACACAGTTGACCACTTCACGTTGGTATTCTGACAAATTTTTTCCGTGCCCACCTGCGGTATTATTTTTCAGAATTCCCTGCTTCCGTAAGCGCCAATTCTTTGCTTACGGTAAGCAGAGCCATGAAATTGGGCCCAGATGTCTTTGTCACTAGACCACCGAGCATAGCCAGTGATCAGAATCTCGTCAAATTTATAGGATTCAAATCCCACTCGAATAGCGTATGGATATTTTTCCTGCTGGAGCCGAAAGGCACTAAATATACAGTGCTTATCACTCATCGATGTAAGGGTTAAACCTCCCAAATATTGTCTTTATCGCTGATGCAATTATTTCATCAGATATAATGTTTGTGCAACAGTAGTAAAATTGTCACTGTTTATACTTGTCATCAATGGCTGATTTGACAGAACTGTATACACATCACCAATCAAGGCGTTGTCCAATCAGAAGTTCCGTGACTTCAGGGAGACTTTCGGAGATGTTGGTCTGTTAACGGGGGACGTCCAGATCAAGACAGATGCCTCATGTCTCATCATGACCACAGAGATTCTTAGGTTTGTGCATTTACTTTGTTACTATTTATGCTAATCCTATCCCTTATCTTAACCATAACTCACCAATATTGAGCTACAGGATTCTACTCTTGATGTGAGTCCTTTCCAACCCTCGCCCTAACCCTCACCTTAACCCTAACCCTAATCCTCACTTTAACCCTAACCCCTAATCCTAATCCGAACCCACCAACATTAAACTAAATAAATCTATCCTTCAACTTACCAACCTTCACCCTAATCCTAACCCCACTTTAACCCTAACCCCTCACTTTGAACCTGACCCTAATCCTAGCTCTAACCCACCAACATTGAATTAAATAAATCTACCCTTCAACTTACCAAACCTCACATTGACTCTAATCCCTGATCCTAACCCTAACCACCCAACATTGAACTAAATAAATCTACCCTTCAACTTACCAACCCTCACACCCTAATCCTAACCCCTCAGTTTGACCCTAACCCTAATCCTAGCTCTAACCACCCAACATTGAACTAAATAATACTTCCCAACTCTCACCCTAACCCCCACTCCCACCTTACCCCCACTCCCACCTTACCCCTAATCCTAACCAACCAACATTGAGCCATAAAAATCTACTCTGGATCAGTTCTTCCCAACCCTAATCCCAACACAACCCACCCAAAATATGCTTAGCATAACAACGTTGCTAACCAGAAGGGGGTTCAAGTCGGGAAACCACATTATGTGTACTATTTGTGACTGGCGTATTTTTCCTCTGCAGAAACTTGGAAAGCAATTGCCTTCAGCTCTACGCAATTTGGCCCAGGTCAACCTTTGCGTACATAAACATCTTCATGAGTTTGATTATTCTTTACAAAAGGTATCAAATAATAAACCACAAGGGAAACTGACAGTAAGTTTCTCTTGTGGTTTATTATTTGATATCTGATATAAAAAGTTGCATCCCCTTAAGGTGATCCCCTGGCTGCCGCTTCCCAGGTTGTATCGTATACTTGGGTGTGATCCCTGGCTACAAAATAGGGAGACCGCCAACATAGGGCTAGATACCTCAGTTGGTAGAGCGCCGGCACATTAATCCAGAGGTCGTTGGTTCAAATCCCGTTCTAGTAAATTTTTCTATGTTCAACCCAAAATCTTTATAAAAGGCTGTTTTTTTTTTATGGTGTAGGTCGATGCTCTATAATGGATCTGATGTCATACGTGACTTGGAGTGGGTCGTCTTTGACGAAGTTCACTATATCAACGACTCTGAGGTGAGAAACAGACTTTCTTCCTGGCATCACAATGTTGCAAATTGGAGTTTGAGTAACTGGTACCTTAAGAGTGAGAATGTACTCGCCTCTTCTTTTCTATGAAAAGCAGCCTAGGGGGTCAGTTCCAGGTTTGATTGCCAAGCCTGAGCCATGTCTGCCACAACAACAGACTTTGGCAGTATGTTGTGAGCGAGCGTTTAAGAGTATCTGGGGTTTCTGACCAGCAGAGTGTGGGTTCGAGTCCCAGTCGTGGCACTTGTATTCCTGAGGAAGATACTTTATCATAATTGCTTTGTCCTTCGGATGTTAAGCTGTAGGTCCCGTGTACTAGGATTGGTAGTGAATGTAAAAAAACATAGAATATTTATTGTGGAAGAGTAAGGAATAACCCCAGTGTTTCTGGTTCACATAGCAAGCACCCTTGTTTACAGGTTTCCTCAGGCTTGCAAGCTACAGTGAATAAGTTCACTTATGAGGCATCCTTGGTTTCGTTACCGAAATATATAATAATAATAATATACCAGGTTAATTTCCATTCTTTGGGCATACACACATTTCTGAGAAAATTTGATTAACCTTGTAAGTCTGCTGCCACCTAGCGTCCCCAAAAGTCTCCCATTGTAAATTTCTTGGACCTTGTGACATCATGCACAGAGTCCTTGGTTCACAGATGTGGGGTATAATCTTTTGTCGTGTTTGCTGCAATCTTTGTCTTTTTCCTACAGATAGTTCCCAGTAGACGCCATCTTTACGGGCAAATCGCATTTTGGCTTGCAGGCGCGTCAAGCGCTCAAATTATTAACGCAGCCGCGTCATTCACAAACCAATCATGCAATGAGTTTGGTGAAATGTGCGCGTGCTGCACGCCGTTCTCACGCGTAGCGCATGACTGTGTGTTCCAAATTGCCCGTAAAGATGGCCGACTTACGTCATACTGCAACCTATCTACATGCTATAGCAACCTTGACTCACCACCTTGTACTGTTCCTTTTGCTTCACAGAGAGGAGTTGTTTGGGAGGAAGTTCTGATTATGCTACCTGCTCATGTGAAGATCATTCTTCTCAGCGCAACTGTGCCTAACACCATGCAGTTTGCCGACTGGGTTGGGTAAGGGGCAGCTGGGTTTGGGTAGTTGAAACGGATTGAAAAAAGGATTGGGGTAATGTGGGTGCATATGGGTTGAAATTCATAAACAGCAGGAAAGTAGTGAAGGGGGACAAGTGAGGGTGAGTTCATATGCATAGGGTTGGATTGCCATGAATTATTTGTTTAAGATCAGTGGTGTCCTCAGGTAGAGAATAATAAAATAGCTGTGTCAGTCTGGTAGATAAAACAATGACGATAGTGGTAGCACTTAATGACTAACTAATTACATAAAAAAACTGCATGAGATTTCGTAGCTACAAATACTTCATCAAAAGCAATGATTGTTGTTACGAAAGCTCATGCAGTTTTTTTATGTAATTAGTTAGTCATTAAGTGCTACCACTATCGTTATTGTCTCGGGTAGAGAGTAGGCAGTGTTGAAGCCCTTCCCCCCCCCCTCCTCCCCTCCTCCCCTCCTACCTCTAACCCCACAGGCTCCACATGGTGGAGTTAGAGATTTTTAATTCTTTATGGGTACAGTGTACAGAAGTGGATTTTGCTTGACTTTCATGGGGATGTTTTTGCATTAATGGCTTAACACTTTAATGTTAATGTTTTTTTTAAAAGCCTTTTTGATTGATGTACTTTTTTAGACGCATCAAAAGAAGAAAGATTTACGTGATCAGTACGTTGAAGCGACCAGTGCCACTGGAACATTTCCTGTACACGGGAAACAGCAACAAGACAAACAAAGAGCTCTTCCTCATTGTTGACTCCACTAAGAAATTTCTCACATCGGGGTGAGTATGCTAAAGTTAATACTTTTCAGTTTTTTATCGCAGCCGTGCGTAGTGTTTCGTGATTTGATCGTCTGGACCATCAAACTCGACTTCTTGTCACAAAGTCATTGGAGTGAGGGTTGGAATCACTTGTGTCCTTGAGCAAGACACTTAACTATAGTTGGTTCTTACCTGTGAGGTTAGAGATAGTCTATTTAAATTATAAGCAATGTGTGTATTTTTTCAGCTGCCGGTGCTGCATACTCCTAAGGAGTTGATATGCTTTCAGGATTTACTTAGGACCCTGATGAAAGGGTTAGGGTGATACCATTGTAGTACTCTTCGGAGACCCACTCTGCTGGAAAAGTGCCCAATAAGTACACATGATTATTGTTATATGATAATAGGTTTACTGATAGTTTGTTATCCTCGTGCAGTTTTTTTGTTTGTTAATGGGATCTAGTTTGTTTTTATGTCGGTTGATTTCTGTTATTTTAAGTATTCTGTATGATCTTTTGTTTAGGCTAAGTACTCGAGGTATACAACAACTTCTGATGCTATGGTATTTAACTTTTTAAACATTGGCTGAGAATACATTATTATCTATCAATTATTATCTATCTATCTGCTGTATTTAAAAAATTAGAAAACGATCGTTTGTAAATTTTTAAATACAGTAGCACTTGTCTTAGTTCTGCAAAAACTTGGCAGTTGCTAAGAACGTACCCTATTTCAACGGAAATCTAGCCGGAGCCGTAGCTGCCCATTCAGATATTCTTCATCTGCCTATTTTGTTGTTTCCCATCCTAGTTACCACAAAGCAGTAGATGCCAAGAAAGAACGAGAGAGTAAGTCCTCTGCATCTTTCGGCGCCAAAGGAGCACGGCATGGAGCACCCAAAGGGGTAAGCAAAAACCAATATCGCATGATATTGTTGCAGAGCAAATTCGGGTTACCAGTCAAAACAGCTTTGTTATATGTACATTTTTTGTGACTGGCTCCCAGTAATCAAGTTAACGATCCGAGAGTTAAGGGGATTCCATCTCTTCAAATGAGAAAAGACTTGGACCCGTTTAGATGATTTTCTATGACACACCCCCCTGTTTTTTTGATAACGTTTATGTATTTCTTGAACAGGACAAGGCGGTCTATTTATCCGTCATCGAGATGCTGCGTAAGAGAGAACAGCTCCCACTAGTGGCGTTCACCCTCTCCAAGAAACGCTGCGACGAGAACGCCTCAGCCCTCACGACCCTTGACCTCACGACAACCAATGAGAAGAGCCAGATTCATGTGTTTGTGCAGAAATGCGTGGAGCGTTTGAAAGGGAGTGATCGTCTGTTACCTCAGGTAAATGCTGACAAGATGTTTGAATACTAAGCCAGTTGTGAAATTTAAACACAAATCTCAGACGTAGCATCTTGGAAGTCTCCCTATGAAATTAGCTTCTCAAAGAATTGAATACAAGACTGCTGTACTTACATATTAATCCTTATCTAATCTAGCTCCATCGTACCTTTGTAATCTACTCCACACCCGTCAGTCTTCGTACAACTTAAGATCCACTTCTGCTGTAGTATTGACTACCCCACGATCTCGCACAAATATTGGCTCTAAAGCTTTTGCAGTCACTGGACCGAAATGCTGGAATCGTCTCCCTAACTTTGCTCAATCAGTTAACACCCTCAGTACTTTTAAATCTCAACTAAAAACCCACCTGTATCCTAAGTTATGTTAATATTATCTTGAATTATGTTCACAAGTATTCACTTTCTGTAGTTGGTCTTTTTATTGTTGTGAAGTTATTGTTTGTATAATGTGTAGTTTGGTGTCTGTAATTATTGTTGTTGTCTGTTAAAGCGCTTTGTATTAACTTTTGTAAAAAGCGCTATATAAATGTTATTATTGTTATTATTATTTTTATCTCTCATCTCTCAGGTGCTTCACATGCGTGATTTATTGAAGCGAGGCATTGGTGTTCATCACAGCGGAGTTCTTCCTATCCTCAAAGAAGTCATTGAGATGCTCTTCCAACGGGGTCTGGTCAAGGTAGGAACCTCTTAAACAGCTACTTGAGCAAAAAAATAAATTGTTAACAGGAATGCTATTTGAACTGTTGTGAGTTTCTTGTACTGTTGAACTGACAAACACTGAGTATATAGTTCTTCATAAACCATTGGCAAAAGGTAAAAAAGTTGATTGTGAAGAACTTAATTTTTGTGTGTGTAGCTTTTGTTTGCAACAGAAACATTTGCCATGGGAGTTAACATGCCTACCAGGACGGTCATCTTTGATTCCATCCGTAAGTTTGATGGTTCAGGAATGCGCAACTTGCTGGCAGGCGAGTACATCCAGATGGCAGGCAGGGCTGGTCGCCGGGGGCTAGACACTACAGGGATGGTCATCATTCTTTGCAAAGGGGACGTTCCTGAGACGTCGGAATTGTTTAAGATGATGCTGGTAAGAGTACCTTTCAGAACCAGGACCCAATTTCATAGAGCTGCTTTACAGCGGAAAATAACGCTTGACAATTTCCTGCTTAGCAGAAATGAGCAGGGTACCAGTCGTACAAATGTCATGGTAGTTTGGCTGGTAATTTTATTATGGTAAGCCTAATTTTGTTGTGTTGTGCTAAGCTACTTGCTGTGCTTAAGCAGCTCTATAAAATTGGGCCCAGAGATTTTGCTAACACTGAGACTTGGTTGAGACGTTTTTAGGCTCGAATTAGACTTTGTTTAGGCTCTGTCACAGATGAAGTAGGAGCTACTTGAATTAGGACCATTTTGCCAGATTAGTTATTAAACTGAGTTTATAAGTGATAGGATTAACTTGGCTCTGTCAAAAGCTTTGTGTTCATAATTGAGTTTTGAAACTGCTTGTTAAACCTGGGGGCCGATTTCACAAAGAGCTAAGATCGATCTTAGCTATGTATCAGTCTTAATTGCTAAGCAAAGTGTGATGTCACAGTACAAATCACTATGGTACTTTTGACAACTCATTTCAAGACAAATCTTGGTGCTTTGTGAAATCGAGCCCTGGGCCAGAATCAAGGCTTAGGCTTTGGCTGAGGCTCTCACCAAGCAATGTGCATTCAGCACCAATTGTTTTAACAGTAGCTGATAGAGCTATAAGCAGTGTTCAACAAAATAATAACTGGTGTAAACATTACCCTAAATTCGTTATGGATTAGGGGTAATTCAAACCCTTCATTGGAAAGGGGACTGTGCTTGAGTTTGTTGTGTCTTGTTGTACGTAGGGTAAACCAATTCAGCTTGAGTCTCGTTTCCGTCTGACCTACACCATGATCTTAAACCTCCTGTGCGTGGAAGAACTCCGGGTGGAAGACATGATGCGACGAAGCTTCTCCGAGTCGGAGACGAGGAAGGACACGAAAGCCTACGAGGAGAAGCTGCGACACGTTCAGGAGGAGATGGTACATGTGAAGGAGTTGAGCTGCTACTTGTGCAATGAGGACCTAGAGCAGTATTACGACACCTGTAAACAGCTTCAGGGTCTCAGAATGGAACTACAGGTTGGTCATCTTACCATCATTATATATATTTTGTTGTGCCTTTTTACCTTCTTACTGTACATATACTTCCATGTTTTCTACTTATGTTTTTGCTTTGTGTGATCAAGGGTCCCCATTTAATAGTGGGCCTGCGTGCCTGTTCGGGTTTCCCTTTTGCACGTTGTATTTTGAAGTTTGTGCAATTAAGATGAACAAATTTGTTTTTAAAAAAATAATTTAAAGTTGACCCTTGACAATGTTGATTATTTTAAATACTTAGGTGTCTGGCTAGATCCCTCATTTTGATTATTGTGATGCTGTTTGGGGCAACTCGGCCAATTTTGTTTCTTACAAAACTTGACATAATCCAAAACTGTACTTGTAGAGCTATCCTTGGCCTCCCCCTGGAGATCTCCCATACACATTATTTTATCTACTCTTGGGTGGGAGTCGTTGAGAGCAAGGAGAAATTGTCATTTAAACCGTTTTAGTCTATAAGACTTACTCCCCAACTATGCAATCTTTTGCATTCCTTGCATCACAATTACAGCTTTATCTTATTTTGACTGCCTATATGTTGTTTTCTTGTGTCTATGGCCAAATAAATAATAATAATAATAATAATAACAATGAAATAAAAAAGCAGTTTGTTTAACTATATTTACATCTTGTAAATTTGGTTCACACATGCCCTCATGCTGTAAAAAATACTGGAATTTCCAGTGAAAAGGTTTTTCTCAGAGATAGGATATTTATTAAGGAAACCCTGCCTCAGCATTTCAACTTTGAAGTATACTGGCATGGTTAAAATTTGAAGCTTAAAAAAAAAAAAAAAAATGTTTTGATGGTATTACTAAAATTGAGTAAATGTAAAAGCAAAAAGTTGTCTTTTCTGTTTTCCGAGTCCAAAGGTGAACAGAAATGTCAAAGGGGCACATTGCCATTTTGTAGAACCAAATATTTGATTCCACAAAATTACTGACCAGGGGAGTTCTCAAGGTATTAAAGGGAAAACTACACAGTTTCTAGGGATATTTGTGTGAATCATATATTTTACCTACAAAACATCTTTCCAACCATGTTCATTTTTAAGCCCAAAGCTTCCAATCTGGAGGCACAGTGTCCCTTTAGCACCAGTCTGCACACTCTAAGTCGATACGATGTTGTGATGTACACAGAGGGACTTGTTTCACTGCATAGGTCTTGAGAAGAGATCAACATGAAGTTCCAATTTTAGTTGTAGACATTTAAATTGTCGCCTTTTCTGTTTCCACCAGAAACTGATCGCATCACATCCTCTGGGAGTGAAAGCCCTCTCTGGAGGTCGAGTGGTTATCGTCCGCACCAAGAAGTATCAAAATGCCCTGGGTGTCGTCCTAAGCTCTTCCACAGCCAGCAAAGAGCGGACTTTCAAAGTATTGGTCCTGTGCAATCGTGAAAACTCAGAAACCGCCAAGTCGGCAGAAACATCTCCGGATACCTCTAGGGCTCAGGTACAGCCTCTCAGGAAGGAGGTACTGTTCCAGCCAGAGGGTCCTTGTGGCCACTCGGTGGTGGATTTACTTGGGGAAGACATCGGCGTTATTACAACTGTCACTATTAAGATTGTGAGCGATCGCATTGTGGACGATTACAAGAAGAGGCAGATGCCAAGATTCAGGTATCTTTAGTTTTCTTCAATAGGAGCCTTTGAAACGCTAGTTGGCAGCAGACTTAACAATTTCAATAGACCTTATGCATTGACGTCACCAAGCCGCCATCTTAGAGGTAAACTGATGATGAAACAATGGAAACGCGCTGATTTGTACGCGCGGCGCACAGGACTGGCCAATGAACATCTTCCTTTTGACCTCTAGGCGAGGGCGCCCTACTCAAATGACGTCATGTGCATAAGGTCTATTGTGTACATAGTTCTGAGCATGTGCACAATTCTGAGAACAATAGATTTACCAGGTAAGTCTGCTGCCACCTAGCGTCCAAAAAGTCTCCCATTCAATACAAATCCCCCCTCCCCCCCCATGTAGACATTCTCCACCCCTGTCCACCTTCTTGTACATAGCTTTGCAGAGTTGACCTTCAGATCCTGGTCTCAAACTTTGGATTTTAATGTCTCTGGCAAAAAAACAAAAACAAGGGTCACCCTTAACTCTACCACGATGTACATTGTCGAGTAAAAACTGCTATGGGCCGGTAAACAACACTTCTCAACTTGCCCTTAAATTGCTCATATTTCTTCTTTTTCAGTACTGAATGTAATTATATTTGACCATCAAACTGGGCACAATTTCATGGCTCTGCTTACCGTAAGCAAAGATTCGGCGCTTACGGAAGTAGGGAATTTCGCACTTACGTCAAGCGTATTTCACGGGTTAGCAGGGAATTTTTGCTTGTGCGCTTGCGTAGTCCACGTTAATAGAAATTCTGCGCTTACACAGCTAGCGCAGAAATTTGGCGCTTGTATAGTAAGCGGAGAACGGTGATCGTAAGTGCCGAATTTGGTGTTAAGCAGAGCCATGAAATTGGGCCCTTGTTGTGAGCGCTACCATTGTAATACATGTTTACAATCTAGGCTACTAAAACTTCCTGGGGGCAAGTAAAACGCACAGTTCACTAGCCCGGTTGGCTACTCTACAAAAAGCTTAAGAAAGCCCATTTGGGTCTTGGATATTTATGACTTGGCAAAAGGAGCCTGTGGTGATCCAAGACCTGTAAAATATCCATCACTTGCTCTTAACTTTGAAGTCCCTTTTTTTCCTTACAGAGACAATCCGCCAAGCCAGTCCACCAGTGTAGCAACCCAGGAGCTGCTCAGGATAACCGAGACAAACCCGGAGGGTCTGGAAGCTCTAGATCCCATCAAGGATCTCCACCTGAGGGACCTGGACCTGGTGGAGAAATTCCGGGAGAGAGAGTCCTTGGAGAGCCTCCTGGACAAGTATAGCTGTCTGAACTGCCCGACCTTCCTAGAACATGTGAGTAGTAGATTCCATGTAATTTTCTTCTCACTGGACTTTCAGATACAGAACTTTCTCAAATTCAACAAGTTCGAAACACCATTGCTTGCCTCGTCGCTCAACATATAACACCCATGATCTTACACAGACTCCACAGATTAAATGCATATCGCGTAGAAGTTAAATCTCCTCACTTTCAAAGCTCTTCATGGACTATCTCCTTACTATACATCTGATCTTCTGCTTAAATATCATCCTGTTTGTCCTTTTCATTCTGCTGATTAATCCTTATTGATGCAAACCACTGTGTCTACAAAAATCTAGGGAATGTTTCTAAAAAATCACAAATCCAGGGAATTGATGTTTGAGTATAGATCCCCTTTGTCAATATTTCTCAAATTCTCAAGTTCTGTATCATTCGAAACCATAAAATTGAAGTTTTGTTTTTTACCCAAATATTGAAAGTCTGACCATACCAGCATGGAATTTTATTGATTTAGTGACCAAAAATTCAAACTCACAAAAAACAAATAAATTTAAAACTGCCTCATTTACCTAGTCTGCACAAATAAAATGTCTTCAGTTGTCCGTTCTGTATCATTTGAAACCATAAAATCACCAAAGAAATTTAGCCCAAAGTCTTAAAATTTGACCATTCCGGCTTGATGGATTTTGTTGATTTTTGACCAAAATTCAGACCTACAAAATCTCAATATATCTCAAACTGTGGCTAATTCACATAGTCCGCACAAATAATATGTCTTCAGTAGTTAGTTTTGTATCATTTGGAACTTGTTCTGATTGTTGATTTCAGTTCAGCTTGATGTGTCATCGAATGAAGCTGAAGGAAGACTTCAACCATCTCAGGTTCCTCTTGTCCGATCAGAGTCTTCATCTACTCCCTGAGTACTACCAAAGAATTCAGGTCAGTGTAGCTCCAAGAAATCGCTTCTTCTAACAACCATGTAAGGTTTCAGTTTACACAAACAAAGTTTTTTATCTTAATACTTAAATACTTTATTTCCACTCAGTTGGCAGACGTCTGTCGCGGATGACAATGTCATGTTTAGACGCATCCATAGGTGCCATAGGGTGTCATGGCCGAGCGGTTTAGAGCATCAAATTCAAGTTCTGGTGGTTAAGTCATTGTGGTGTGGGTTCGAATCCAGGTCATGAAACTTGTGTTCTTGAGCAAGATGCCTTTTTATTATAATTGCTTCTCTTCACTCAGGGGTATAAATGGGTACCTGCAAGGGTAGAGGTTGATATTGTGTTTGGAAAAGCTTTTGGAGCGCCACGGCAGCCCGGGGCTGTATACTCCCCAGGGAGCTGAGAAAGATTACAGGAATGTTATTGGCCTAATGACCAGGGCACTAATGTAAAGCGCATTGATATGTTATTGTAAAATGTGCTTGATAAGAATTAGTTATTGATATTAATATCCATCAGGGACATCTTTCTCTCCTCATCTTCTTGTCAGTTTGTTGGTGATCTGTTGGTGTCTCCTCCCATCATACAGCAGAGATCAGAATTTTTCCTGATTTTAGTCAGGATTTTCTCAAAAACTCTTTGAGCCTTCAAATTTTCTTGGAAGAAGTAAAGCAGTCACCAAATGGAGAAATAAATAGTCCATAGTGTATAAACCTGTACTTTTTAAAAATTTTGGTGAGTGATGCACAGAGTCTTTGAACCTTCCGAGTTGGTAACATCTTGGAGGTTCCGGGTCTAGAATAAGGTGGAACCGAGCCCGGAAAGCCATTTTTCAGGACTTTTAATTGTCATCAAATCTCATCCCCTCTATATGATTATTCCGCAGGTCTTGCAACAGCTGCGTTTCATCGATGCCTCCAACACCATCCAGCTGAAGGGTAGAGTAGCACGTGAGATCAGTAACCATGAACTAATCATCACGGAGCTGGTGTTTCAGAGCATCCTGACGGGGCTGCCTCCCGAGGAGATCGCCGCCTTGCTGTCCTGCATGGTGTTCCAGGAGAGACGCTGCAGCGAGCCTGAACTCACGCCGTCTCTGAAACAGGTTTGAAGTTCTAACTCTCGTTACTAAATGGATGATGTGTGCTCTTTTGATTAAAATTTTTGGCAACAATAAACTATGTCTGTGTAACTATGGGAATTCGCGCACAAAAGACCAACTGCTAAATGCCTACCTACAGGAAAAACTGTGTATGAACGGTAATCTTTATACTTTCATCTCATTCTTTATAGTGATGTTTTTGATGTTTTTGATTTAATAATAATAATAATATAATAATAGTGGCTTCTTATATAGCGCTCATATCCGTCACTCAGTGACGCTCAAGGCGCTTCAACAGTCAGTATTTTCCTGCAAGGTGTGGAGCTACTTTTTGAATTTTGAGACCTATTTCTTTACATAGCACCATGTAATGGTGTTTACAAGGTGCTGTGGCGCAATATGCAGCCAATCAAACCAGGAACACCGGGGCAAACCCCTTCTCTTTACGATAAGTGCACTGGGTTCTTTGACGTGCATTACACAACACACGGGACCAACGGCTTTACGTCCCATCCGAAGGACGAAGCAATAATGGTTAAGTGTCTTGCTTAATAAGGACACAAGTGTCACGACCGGGACTCGAACCCACACTCTGCTGAACACTGGAAACACCAGAGCTTGAGTCCGGTGCTCTTATCCGCTCGACCACGACACATCCGAAATGAAATGAATTTATTTGATTTAAAATGGATCAGCGGCCAACATGAGACAATTTTTTACACATAGACAGAAATATGAGACAGGAAATGCTTAGCTATGTTTTATGCTTAAGCAGCTCTATGAAATTGGGCCCCAGATGCATGTGGAATATTTGCAGAAGACTCATTTAATGGAACGTGAAGGTTTCTTTGGCTTTTGAAAGAAAATTATTTGTTTGAAGTTATTATTATTATTTTTTTCACCAGGGTGTGGACAAGATTAAAGCAGAAGCCAAGCGACTCGCGGAGATCCAGCATGAATGCGGCATGAATTTGTCAATAACAGATTTTGTGGATCAGTTCCGGTTTGGTCTCACACAAGTGGTGTACGAGTGGGCCAGAGGCATGGTAGGTTTCAAAAAAAGAACAATGTATGAAGTGGGTAATGTGTAGGCCAGAAGAGCAGTTGGTTTGCAATAAAAGTTTAGATCTCACTTCTCAAACTGCAGAGTTAAATCAAACAATTGTAAAATATTTTAACAATTACTGGCTCTAATATAGCGGAAGCCCAAAGAATAATAACAATAATAATACTTCACATTTAAAATGCGCTTAATACTACGTTTCTAAGCACTACAGTATTTATCCTGCAAGGTATGGGGAGCTACATTTTGAAGTATGAGACCTATTCATTTACACAGCACCATGTAATGGTTTACAAGGTGCTGTGGTGCAATATGCAGCCAATCAAACCAGCAGGAACACTGTGGCGAACCCCTTCTCGTTGCGACAAGTGTACAGGGTTCTTACAAAACACACGGGACCTATGACTTTATGTCCCATCCGAAGGACCAAGCAATAATGGTAAAAGTGTCTTGCTTAAGGACACAAGTGTCACGACCGGGACTTGAACCCACACTCTGCTGATCAGAAACACCAGAGCTTGAGTCTGGTGTTCTTATCCGCTCAGCCACGACACGCCATAGAAATGGTCATTGTACTTTGATTAATATCCCCTTGTCCCTTAGCCATTTATTTTA
This sequence comes from Leptasterias polaris, assembly GCA_037783415.1. Taxonomy (NCBI): domain Eukaryota; kingdom Metazoa; phylum Echinodermata; class Asteroidea; order Forcipulatida; family Asteriidae; genus Leptasterias; species Leptasterias polaris. The sequence continues at coordinate 1,513,813 of JAZGTN010000078.1, forward strand.
TTCCTTAAATCATATCAGCCCCCATGGGAATATACAGCCTGTGCTGCCAAGTAGGTAGCGCACCAAGCTTATTCAATCACAAGAACCATTTCAACATTTTGGTACAGTTGTATATATATTTTTTTCTTCCATTTTGTTGACAGCCCTTTTCTGAAATCACCAATCTGACAGACGTCTCTGAGGGAATCATTGTTAGGACCATCCAGCGATTAAATGAAGTGTGTCGAGACGTGCGCAGCGCGGCGCGCATCGTGGGCGATCCAAGTCTGTTCAAGAAGATGGGCGACACCTCGGATCTCATCAAGAGAGATATCGTCTTCGCTGCAAGCTTATACACGCAATAGGATATCATTTTGTTTTGTGACGCTTAGTGCCAGAACCAAGCACTTGCTGCCAAAATTCAAAACTTGGTTTATTTGCTGACTCATAAAAAGTTTAGATAAAGAGCTTTCAAATAACACCTAGTTGGGGCCTGTGAGGTAAGTTTTTCTTACCGATGCCACAAACTGACACACACCTAACCATACTAGTAAAAACTGGCAATAGAAGAAAACCAGCTTCTAAAATACCAATATCCTTCAAAACTTCCTGAAAGAGTGTTTTCAACTAGTTTTCTTTTAGTGGACACTAGATGCTTTGAACTTGATAATTATACCGTTTTTGATTGTTTTACACCCTAAATTAATGAGCAATAAGGTAAGAAAGGTTTGTGTTAGTTTGTGAAACTGAAATAAAAGCAAACCAGAAAATTTATGTTTTTACGAAGTGGCTTTCTCCAATGTATTACAACACTATGTGTGTAGCACTTCGTAAAAACACAGGTCTGCGTCAGTTTTAGCTTGGTGTGATCATGCATTACAATGGTAAATGCAACTTGTGTGTCAGCCCGTAAAAATTAAAATGTTCACTTTGGTGCAAAGGTTGCAATGCATTATTATCAAAATTAGAAAAGTAAAGCTCTTGAAACTTAGGCCTTGATGAATATTCTTGTAAAAATAAATGGAAAAAGGTGGCTTTGTGGTGTCAGTGCCAATATGTTATTTTTGTAAGAACAGATATTAAGGCATCACATCACATTGATACCATGCCTGGTGTTTCAGTTGTCCTCACTTTTAACGTCACATTACTATTTCCAAGGAGTGCGTGATTTTGGTGTCACATTTTCCAAAAAGAAAGAAAACAATTTAAAACCAAGGAAAAACAAAAACACTCTTGCAATTGAATTTATAATGATTTGACTGCAAAATGTTTCTAATATTTTAGGCAAATGAATTCTGTCGGGTTTTGGCAGCCACGGCTAGATTTCTGCATCAGACTGCGTTGAAGTCCTTAGCAACACCCATAGCAATGGTCATAGCTGTAGCCGTCAATTCTGATAAGTCCTCATTCAATGAGATAAAACTTACAAACTGTTGCAAATGGGAGACTTTTGGAATGCTAGGTGGCAGCCCACCTGCCAGGTAAATCCATTAATCTCAGTAATGCGCGCATGCTCAGAATTGCGTCTGCTGCCACCGAGGGTTCAGAGGTATCCCTTTGCAGAAGGAATATGTTAAAGGGACACGTTGCCTTGGATCGGACGAGTTGGTCTATAAAAAGCGTTTGTAACCGTTTGTTATAAAATGCATATGGTCAGAAGGATGTTGTAAAAGTAGAATACAATGATCTACACAAATATGCCTCGAAATTGCGTGGTTTTCCTTTTACATCGTCAACTAACACGGTCGGCCATTTATGGGAGTCAAATTTAAATTTATATCGAGGACAATTTGCAGTCATAGGTTATCAAATTTACTCTTTGTTGTAAATTGACCTGTTAATGCAGGGAATTTCGTCTACAGATTTTAGATATCATTTTAGGTTATTTATCAAATTCTAGAGACACTAACATTCAATGAATTTTGTCAAAGTTAATAATGAGAAATATCAATTATTGATAACAAGGTTTGTAATCCGATTTATTTTATATTTTTTATTGAGACTTCTTAAGGTAACAATTTAATTTTTGATTTTGGATTGTTGATTTTTGGTTCTTGGTTCAACTGATGGATTCAAATGTCCCAAGATTTGGGTTTGAGATGATGTTATTTTTAAGTTGAACTATTTTGAGCATGCTGTCATGAAATATTCTGTTATTGTTTATTTATGAGAGCAAGCTCATGTTTATTTTTATTTGTTTCATTTTTTACAATGCTTACAATGCTTTTTTAGTCAGCAAGTCCTATTTAATTAAATCAAGTCAAAAAACATTGACTTTAAACAAAATCTGGAGTTTGAACACAAACTGTGTTTGGATATTCTTCACTTTATTTACAACAAATTTACATTCACCCCGTCATATCTCACAATTTGTTAAAAAAAAAATTCTTATTTCAAATTTGCTTGAAAAATTTCATATGTACACATAGTTCATTTTCAACAATTGAATAATTGTGGTATTACCAAAACTACAATTTTCCCAAACATAGGTAGGTTACAAAATGATAATAGCTGGCATATTTAACCTAGACGGGAAGGTTTACAAAGGTCATGAGCTCATTTATAGCAAGTGTCAAGGACCCCTCGCTTCAACGGCTTGTGAAGCAGCCTTGAATCTAAAAGAACTTGAAATAAAAATTGGACCAGAATTTTCCTGAAGGCAGTGGAGGCAATTTGCCTCTGGTGCCTTTTGAAATATTCAAGTACAAGTTGTCATTCCCCTCCTCCCTGTAGCGACCCCCCTTGGGGTAAAATGCCTTGGCCTTACAATAACAAAATATTAGGCCAGGATTTTTTGATTTTTTTGCGAATAGTTTCCTTCAAAAGGCAGCCCGAGTTATTAAAGAGAAGGAAAAAATAAAATAATTACAAAGTGGTGTTGGCCATTGCATCATACTGTTGTTGTTGTTAATGTTGTTGTTGTTTACCTCCAGCCGGGATGTCTAGATGTCTGGTTTTGGTTGATACCCTACAACCTCGTCCCATCCTTTCCTACAAGTCTTGATGATCCATGCATGCTCATCATCATCTGATCAAAGAAAAAAAATTACAAATAAACATTGAAATATTGCTTTCAGCACTGGTTATTCCTATTATTTTTAACACTTGCAAAACTGAGTAACTTCCAGCAGATGGGGTGTTTGTTCTTTGAACAAGAAGTGCCAAGGTAAACAATTTTCTGTTCTGCGAGTGTTCTTAGTGGGTTTTTTCATTGGATCAATATCCCAGTAACAAAGAATAGACTGCTCTGTGAAACTCTACTCACAATATGGCCCTAGCTGGGAATCGAACCAGGGCCACAGTGATTAGAGGCGAGCACTTTCTGCACTAGCCACCCATGCCCACCCAATGAGCGAGTCTCGTTGCAAAACGTCATCAGCAGCTTGCCTTTGTAAAACTTGAAAGAAGTGACTCACCTGCATTCCTGAGAAATTTGTGGTTGTAGTCGACAATGACCCGTGAGTCTGGGTTATAAAAACCGTCCCCTGTATCGTAACATCCCTCTGGTATGTCCCTTGGTGGAATCCGGTTGGTCAGCTGGGAACGACCTTCAAAGTTCAATAGAAACAGGAAGGCTTAGAGTCAGGGGAAAAATTATGGTAAATTATCTGCATTAAAAGACGTCTGTCCTTTGCTAGATGCAGAGGAAGGCGACAGAGAAAATTACAGGATTTGTATTTATAGCCTTACACCAACATGTGATAAGCTCTGCTGACTCGGTGCTTTCTGAATTCTGATGGATTACACCCACAAGAAACTTGGGTGGGATTTGAACCCACGACCGCTGCATTTTATAGCAGTACCCGCTGCTAATTGCAGGAGTTGAACTGGCCTCTCCTCACCAGGCACACTCGGTGGGGAGGTCGTGGGTTAGAATCTCATCTGACTAGCCTTTGGATTTTTTTCCCACAGAAATTTTGAAAAAATTAGTATACAGTGCATATCACATATATGGAATGTCATATGCCGCACTCACTTATCATTGTAATTTTATTGGTGGAACACGCGTCATGTGTCATCTTTTATTTTGTCCAATAGGAGTCCTACATGTATGTGGATAAATTATAAGACACTTCGGACACTTGGCGGCATAATTTCCCAAATGACCGTTCCCAGCCAATTTGGACAAACAAGGTAAGGTCGTATCACAGCAGACAAGGTTAGTGTCACTTGTGAGTTGTCCATATTGTTTAGAAGGGTATTGTGGGGTGCATGAGATTCTGTGTCTACTTCATGTTTATTGTGACAAGGAACTCGGTGAGATCGAGTTACATAAAAAAACAGGCCGGTTGAATGCATTTTTGGCTTGTTAGGAGACTAGTCGGACATTAAATGGCAGGGTACCCTACACAATGTTCCTTCTGGCAAACAGTGTGTGAAAATGCGGCAGTCTACAAATTGCATCTTTTTTATTGAGTGAACTGAGCTTACCAGCTGGTTTTAGACCATCACAAATCTCAGTGAAGAATCTTCTGTCGTATCCGTCACAATACAGCCAGTCATCCTCTTCATATTCAAGACCATCGGCAAATGTGTATTTGCCCTGTGTGCCATCAAGAAAGATTAAAATAATAATAATGAGTATTTATATTGTGCCTTTACCAAGATATAAGCACTTCACAGCCGACCTAGAACATATAACAGAAGCTAGACAAAAATAGAAAAGAGGACAGTTTTGAGAAGTTTTTTGAATGTCTGAATTGCAGGAGGTTTCTGCTGTGAACAGGGAGTTTAAACACCCAGTCAGTGACAATGAGAGAATCAAACATTACTAATTTATGACATTCTTAACACTCGTTTCCCATCATGGATTCATGAACCCTTTTTGTCTTTAATGATTTAACGTTCAGATCGATGGTTACAATTAATTGCAGCAACAAGATTGGCTCTTTTATTAATCAATACTTACATCAACGGCAATCCCGTTCTCCCATGTTGCCACGTACTTGCTTCCGTTTGGGAAGAAGAGCGTACCCAGTCCATGAAACATGCCATCCTTCATCTCTCCCTCGTACTTTGTGTCCGTTGGGAAAGCATACTTCCCTTTTCCCTCCATTCTGTAAGAGATTTTTTTATTTTTGGGGCATATATTTTAATTTGTATAAAGCCCAAAGTAAACATACCACGGCACAGCCTTATACTATTACTAGGTACAAGTTTTCGGGGCCTAACAGTTTTAGTAACTAATGATGCTTTAGTACAATTAATATTACACCATACTTATATTTCTGGTACTAAACTCAGTAACTGTATTTTAAAAAATTCCATTTATTTACAAAAGATCTAATTTGCATTTTGTAAATTAATAAAAGGAGACTGCTTGTTTTACTTTTAGGCCCTATACTATAGTATTTATATTAGTATCCCTCGAAATTTCGACACCTGCGGTTAGATTTGACTTCGGACCGATTTGACTTCGGACCGAGTTGACCTCAGACCGAGTTGACCGGTACCCGTTACAACTAGTTACAGACACTCATCATCATGTTGCCATTAACCAAACATGATGGAGATTCGTCTGAATCTGGATCTTGATTCAATACTGCAATCAATCTCCCATTAAAGGGATGTATAGGTTGCAGGTGTGTGCATCTCTAATTCTACCTCCATGGTCTGGTGTGTGCGGCTGGTTTGGGAATCTACGTTGTTGCGTAGCATGTGTAGTGGGCTCTGCTTATGTTCAACAGGTTTTTTACCGGTAATCATAATTTAATGTTCAACATGTTTAACGTCACCGTGTTTGTCCAACAGACCAAGCCATTTACATACTCAAAATACTGTCAACTTGAATAGATGATATCAGAGCATTTACACCAAATCAAATTATATAAGCTATATTTACAGAAATGTAAAATTACCGTCCATTTTTGTGATCCCCGTCATAACTGCTGCCGGTGTACTCCATGTTGTTTGGCTGTGTTGTCACGCGACGTCACATTTCTTTGACCAATAATTTGTTTTCCTACCCTTCCTTATCATGCACGGGAGGTGCCGTGCTGGCCCGTTATGTCGGTAGAAAACGAATAGTAATATCCGTCGGCAATAGAGGGCGCTACAGCACCAATCCGGTGATTAAAACTTGGCGACGATTGTGCAAGTACAAGTGAAAATGTGAGTTGCAATAAAAAATAACTTGCATACCAGCATTAAAACCAATTTGATTGTGTATTTATATAAAGGTAACTTTTATTCAATTTTGTACATCTTCACACAGCTTGCAATAGGACACATTGGCTAAGGGCGCAGCGGCCCATTTTAGCCAAACAAGTATCATTGATCAACTGAAAAATCCTTTAAATATAATATTAATGTAGGTCCCTAAATATTATTTTTAAGTGGCTGAATGCAAGTAGAAAATAAACAACCAGTCCATTATAATTATAATAAAACCCAGTGAAAGACACATTACACAATTTCGTAATAAAGCACCCTTAGGTTAGGCCTCGGTGAAACCACCAATGAATGTTTCCATTGATTATGATTGAATTTTAAAATCACATTGTGTTAGTGTAAATCCATTGTACCTACACTACGGGGGGGGGGGGGGGGGTTACAATGGACAGTCACCCTCTGCAGATGCTTTTTGTTACTTAGCTTCCAGAAGGGGTAGGCCTACGGCCTTCAAATCTCTCAATGTTTCCGTTTTGGAATTAGTCAGTAGTGATTAGAAATTGGCCTTTGGGCCTCTAGGAGCGAAACCGCCTTTTTGTGGTAGGAGTAAAAGATTTTGTTGAATCGCCGAACCGTCTTGTCATGAAATTGCATTTATGTGAATCAATATTTTACTTTAAAACAAAATATATTTTAAACCAAGTCAAAACGATTTTTTGTAGCCAAAAGCGCACACAATCCGAATGGCGCTATAAAAAGGAGTGAAACACAACAAAGTTATCACAACGCAGACAAAAATTGATGTGGTACCTCCTGCAAAAAAAATAACATCGAATTTGAACTGCCTGTAACCTATAGCTTCCGGGCAAGTGCCTTGGTTTTGAATCCTGCCCCGTGACTGATGTGCGTTTTGATTTTTTTCCAGGACTCGGGAAAGTATAGTCTATTATATACCTCATATATAGAATCCTCTAATCTGATTGGTTAAAAGTGGAGTCATTGAAATAGCTGGGCCGCCTTTTTCTATCAAGATGACGTCATAATTAACTGTGCCCGGGGCACAGCAATCGACTGTGCCCGCCAGTCGCAACACACTGCTGTATTTCATAGGTCGCTTGTGTACTTCTGTACGCGTTGTATACGTTCGTGTCACGGCGCGAACTGTGATGTCCTTTCTTCGGTATATAAAAGAAATATTGACTGCTTAATATTCGGGGCACAGTTAAAATTGTAGGCCCTCGGTGATGTCAAAACCATGACTATGCCCTCAGCTTCGCTTCGGACATAGTCATGGTTTTGACATCACCTTGGGCCTATAATTTTAACTGTGCCCCTCATAGCAGTCAATATTTCTATAATGGGTTACATAATATTAACTGTGTCAACTATACGTCACAATATAAAATTAGCCATGTTTATCTATAATAACATGCAGGGGCTGAAGGCTACTGCACGATAATTATAATGTTCAAAACAGTTATTATAATAACGTTTTCAGAATTATAGTTAATATTCGTGGTAATTTTATTATTCATAAGCTGCTGGCACCATCTTTATTATACCACTATATTAAACAGTTTGGTAAGATCGTGTTTACAGTTTCAATTTTATCGCGTTCACTGTCGTGGTATCTCCATTCCATTTAAAACATTCCCTTCACGATATAATTTTTTTTTTGGTATTTCGTGGGATGTATTTTTAGAGAAGGAACTTACGCCTATAGGCCTACCCATACTCTTTACTTATAATTAATATATTACGTGAATAGTAATCGGTATTATTGTTTAAACCTGGTCTTTCGGCAACACTTCTACAGGTTCTTGACCACAGAGGAGGCGCGATACTTCCTCCTGAAATCGGAAGTTTCGTCGAGGGCAAATATCGGGCCCAGCTCCCCATGGACGTACAGCGTCTCGTCGTGCCGGTCCTGCTCAACAAGCTTCATAAGGGAGTCGGCAACCACAGATGCACTGCGAATACATGAATACAAAATCGGTCATTAGTATATTTGGTGTTTCTTTTAGCTTCCAACTCTATAATGTTAAGGATCCGGAACGCTTATGCTGTGCGTTTTTAGTTACCCTTTATCATAACGTGCCGATGGAATTTTGGTTGTGATCCTATATTAATGTGCAAGCCCAATGATAGGCCCTGTCCGACGTCCTCAGCAAGCGCCACTGTAGCAAAGCCATAATAGCCGTAGGTAGTTGCTAATTAAGACTTTACAGTCATGTTTTCCATAAGTGCCAATTTTTCCCCGTGCCTGCTTCATGCCCATTTGCAGCACGCCGGTAGTGTTTGATTTTTGTCATGACTCTGGGGCGAAAGTTCGTCTGAGCAAAAGCGAAGCGAGTTTTCTTGTGTCATAACAATTTGAAAAACGGTGCAAGTATCGATTATTGCGTCACAAACTTGATTCACATTATTTTTTCGCTTTCGCGTGACGTATTAACCAGGCTTTAGTCCGGTCTTTTCCTGAGGAGCCATCTTATTTATATGATTTAACTGTTGTTATCGTTTCCAGACAATGATGTGATCATCAACTTACGGTTTGGTCTTTAGTTTGGTCAGTGTAATTTCAGCGTGCTTCTGCACCCGTTCCTCGGCTAGCACGGCCGTCGACATATCGTCGTCTTTCATCGGGCACGGACAGAAGACGTTCACTCGAATCTTGCGAGTTTTCACTTCCGGGTCGAATTTCTAGATGGGAGTGTTAAATGGAAATATTTTTATCACATAATGAAGTTCTCTGTCCACTCAACAATAATTGCTGAAATTGCTGAAATTGATATTGATTACCGAGTCGACCTAGTATTAGTAACCAGTTTTAGGCACTGAGCTTATAGAAGATGAAGTTTCAAATATAGGCATACTTTTTGTCAATGCATTATCAGCAAAAATGTGAAGCAAAGAACAATATTTCTTTCAAGCATTATGTATTTTATTTTCCCATAACAAAAGGCGTCTTAATATTTTGCCCTTTCTCTTTTTATTCAATTTTCATGCGAGGGTGGACACCATGCATGGATCCAATCTGCCGCCCTCCTTTGAAATCCAGAATGTATAGTGGAGTTATTATGCCCTCAATCAACTTTTTCCATTGACCGAAATAATTATGCAAATTTCCCGTTATAACCGGGATTCACTGTTATTATTGATTCAATGTCTCTTAGGAGCTGCAAATATCGAATCCGTTCTTACCGCAACGGTCTTGGTGTACGCAAGCACGGCGGCCTTGCAGGCACTGACAATTGGCATGTACGGGGCCAGGGTCATCGCTAAAACAAATTATAAATTCAAAGCGTTCATCATTTAATGGAATACGTTCAGTGATTGTTTTCAGTATAAACATTGGCTGTAGTTATTAGTATTTTTTTAAGAGAACGAATTTGAGTGTATTTCTTTATGAATGTTATTATAATATGTGACTGTATTATTTTTATTAAGAACACAGACATGGAATACGAAAACATGAACACTAAAACCCAGTTTTCCCTATGACCGTCTAGCTGAATTCCAGGACTCAAACTGTTTTTCCATTCATATATTAATTTATTTATACGGCTGTTAAGATTGAATCACAAGCAGTTGAACCATAACGAGAAGTAGGGCCGACTGTAGGCCTATAATAAAGAAATTATCGATGTACACTGAGTTGTTGATTAAAACAATATAAATCGATGCGTGTGTAATTATAACAATACATTCAAGCACTTCATTATAAAACAACACGCTTGTCAAGTCTCTATTATGAAAATGGTTACCTGCAACTGATGTAATATTGACAAGCAACCCTTTGGAGTTGAGGTATTCAAGGGCCAGCCGGGTACCATGGATAATGCCGTGCTGACGTGTTGAGAGACAAACGAAACAGGAATTTATAAATTAAAATGAAACTTAACATAACAAAATAGAAGGGATGCTCGGTGCGGGGAATCAGTTTCTTAATTATTGAACATCTTTCCTATCCCCAGTGGAAACAGAATGCACACAATCTGAACGCAACACAACGCAAATAGTTTACATTACAACCATGTGTGGCCATTCAATGTCACTGTATCTGTAGTTTTGATTCGAATTCGACAGTATAGTTCAGTGCACGGTTATGACACCCTACAAATCCTTGCATTTTTATGGATACTCTCTTGGAAATCCTACCTTGAGTATAGGAGGATTCATGGAAAATCACCAGTTCTTTTAGTATCTTACTGTATTGAAAATATTTGTGTCATAATCATTGCTTTATATAGCCTATCACCGGAGTGTTTTTAATTAGATTTGGTATCTCGGCAAAATAATTCAATCAATAATTACAAAAACCAGGAGCGCATCCTGTGTTTACGTAACAGAGATTGACCCGTGGTTTTGTGCACCAAGGACGCGAATGACCAGCGTTTGGGTATAATGATGCAACTGTTTAATGATATTCTATCTTTCTGAGTAAAATTTCAAAAATAACTTCAAGAAGCACACTAAAAAGGTAAAACATTGGTATCTCCAAAAAACTAAATTGATATGAAACTGGTTGTGATGTGCCTCTCTGTTCTGCGTATATTTAACAGAGGGGAAATTTAATTTGTGAAACTTTAAAAACAGCCGAATATTAACAGCCAGAATAATTATCGTCTGTACTGTTTGTGGCTGGTTTTCCACTTAATTGTCATCAGCAGATATTCGTCAAGTTTTATTCGGCTCTGCAGGTTGATTTAGAAAGGTTATATATTATACGTTGGTCTTATTAGATTGACAAAAAATTACCAGTGATATTTGTATGGTCTTCTCCCATTCGATTTCGTCCCACGATGAACCAAGGTTACACACGATGTCAAGCCTTTCAAATTTCACTTTTGCCACCTCAAAGCCCGCCTTCAGGCTGGCCTTGTCCGTGATGTCACAGTCGTATATAAGCACCCTCTCCTCGCCGTATCTTTCCACCAGGTCCTTATGTGGTTTGTTGGCCGCTTCAGACCCAAGGAAAACTACTCCCTGGTGGTGAGGAATGGTCAAGATCATAACCCATCAGTCATCCTGATTTAACCTGAGCTCACCAATTCCGTTTTCAAAAAAGGATCGCCGTTGCTAAATGGGGATAAACCAGCATCATATACAGACTTGCGGAAAAGATGTTAGATTAAAGTTGCAAGAAAGACCATGGGAAAAGGAGATCAAAAAGCCACTGGTATACAGTAGATATTATACACTTTTAAAAGTTATCTCTGATTTGCTTGCAGGCTGAGCTTGACTGTTTCTACATCTGAGCAGAATAGCAATTTTGTGGTTTATAAACATAACCCCCATGAACGATGTTTTGGTCTTTTTTGTGTGGCAATAATTATGGCAAGTGTCTGCTATGGGATACAAACCTTTGCCCCCTTTTCGAGCAACGAGCCAGCAAAAGTGGTCCCCAGCAGCCCATCGCTGCCCGTCAGAAGAGCAACCGCACCATTGACGTTTATTGCCATTCTGGTTTCCACCTCGATGATTGGTAAAAAAAAAACCTGAACACAGATTTTATCCCAGGATCTGGAGTATGCTTCGCAAAGTTTTTAGCAATTAATGATTTCGGACAGTTAATTTTAGACAGCTAATACTATAGCTAGCTTCACAGAGTTAATCGCATTGTAGCAAATTTTGCACCCTGAACCCGCCCTGTTAGTTTTGTTGTTGTTGGCTATACAAAATATACACAATTAAAATTGCTCAGATAAAAACTCATGGTGCAAAGTCTTGTAGTTGAGCTCGTTTATCGATAAAAGAAATACAACTGGGGTTCGACCCGACACTATAGTTCATAAAGGTTATTTTGTGCCACAGTTTATAGATATACTTATTTTGTGGGATCATGTACTTTGGATAACCCACTACTTTATGCGAAAGTCTACTAGCTTGAAGTCAAAGTACCTTTGACTTTTGGAACCGTACGATTGTTTTAATCCTATACAAATTTAGACATTATCCAACAAAACTAATCTGTGAAAATTTCATTTCAGCAGGTGGTAGCATTTTTGAGATATCGCTGAAAATCCGGAGTGGTTATGTACGCAGGAAGAAAACATCAGTACTTGGAATACACAATCTGAGAAAAGTATCTGACAGTAACGTTTCTCAGATTCAAATTTTGGGGGATAAAAACTGATATATTTTTCCATATGCCACATTACTTCGAACGGAAATGATTCTCAAAATGCTTTATATAATCGAAAGCATACTGTACTTCTAGCCAAGTAAGTTTTTATTGTCAGTAATTTGAAAGGGACACGTTGCCTTGGATTGGGCGAGTTGGGCTATGAAAAGCGTTTGTAACCGTTTGTTATGAAATGTTATGAAATACATATGGTTAGAATGATGTTTTAAAAGTAGAATACAATGATCCACACAAATATGCCTCTAAATTGCGTGGTTTTCCTTTTACATCGTGAACTAACACGGCCCGCCATTTTGTAGAGCCCAACTCGCCCACTAGCAAACAGATCTTCCTGGTTGGCTTTCTGTTCACTAAGTGGTGTTTGAAGCTTTGCATGGTGTGAAAATAAGAAGTAACTATAAATACATAAATGAATAGTAAACCTGCGGGTACAACCGTGTATTAAATCTCTTTGTAGGAGTGTTGGCTCTGAAAAGAGCCGGTGTCGCGCACTGAGCATTCCGGCGTCCTAACCGTTCCAGATGACCAAAATAATAACATCGCATCTCCACTTGCATTATGAATGCAAGTGGAGATGCGATGCTCGTCGTGTTCAAAGTGTATTTGTGTGTGGCAGTATAGTGAAACAAAAGAGGAAGACGTCCCGTAAAAATGATGGCAATGAGAAAATGGGGCGTGCCACATCCATGAATAAAAATACCAACGTTTTTAATTAACAAACGGGGAAAATAAACAAACCCCAGTGTTTAGAGAGAGGGAGATGTGATTAGGCTAATTGCCTAGGCTAAATTTGCTGACTGTTTTGTCAAATGCTATTATCAGATCAAGCGGATGGAGCGCGGACAGACCGGATTAGGTCATCGTTGTTCGGGACCCCTTACAAAAAAGGCCAGCGGTCATAGATAAGTCTGTTCTTTGTTATTATTAGTATACGGGGAAAAAAATCACATGACCTAATTAATTCTTGCAGTTAGGTTATAAGCCTATGGGCCTACTCTATGCTAAAGGCCTACTGTTGTAATTCAATCTTCTGTTGGTAATAAATACTAATGTTACATAGAGCATGGAGGACTAAGAACGCTTTGATGGTCAAACCTCCCTTTTGCGGTTTCTAAACTGTTGCTTTAAAGATCTACTTCAACGGCACTAAGATAATTTAAACTTTGCCGAAATCCAATCAATTTGTGTTTCATGATTACGTATATTTCAAAGAAAATCCTTAGCGGTGGTTGCGTAATTTAAAAAAAGGGTCATTTTGACCAGCGTTCACCCCCTCCTCATAGCGAGTTTTTGGAAACAGCGTGTCACGTGATGAAAATATACCATAGACTTTGATGACGTACATGAGTGGAAACGGCTTGTTTACCCCCCGCGCAGCGGAGTGTGTTTATTGTACGCGTCTATAGCTATTTTCACGGTTACGAAAACAAAATGTCAGACACTAGCGGATCGTGGGAGGAACATAGTGTAGACGAAGAAGAATTAGTAAATACATATGATAGTATTGATAGTGAGGATAGCTCTGACGGTTGAGGGAGCTCCTCCGAAGACGAAGAGGGCGTTGATGAAGCTGGGGGAGTTGCCGAACCATATACAATCCATGTAGGTTTGAGCCACTGGCCGCAGAGGATCGCGAACTTATATATTTCCATTAACGTCAACGTAACAGGGTGTTTAGATAATCTTCCAAGTTAGCTGGTGGACAGTACAAACGAACTATTCAAACCTAATCACCCCACTCCAAGCTGTGTACAATTGGGCTTTGTACCATTAGCATTTGAAATGGCGCTGTAGGAAACAGCATTTATCTAGAAAATTCAAACTGCCAATTAAGCAGTCACTGTTTTTTATTTAAATGATCTAGTTGTAATACATCTAGGATTCCTCAAAAGGTTAAGAGTACAAACGAGATCTTAACAAAGCCCAATTGTACACAGCTTGGAGTGGGGAGATTAGGTTTGAATAGTTCGTTTGTACTGTCCACCAGCTAACTTGGAAGATTATCTAAACACCCTGTGTTTATGAGCAGATTATCGAAGCCATCAAAGTGCTACCACAAAACACCAGTGCTGATGGTGTGAATACCACTTGTTTAATTTTGCATTTTTCACAAACTTGATGTGATATTGTGATGACCAGTTTGAATGAAACCTGTGGCTATTTATTATCAACAAACATTTAAAACTATTGTATATAGTATTATGCTACTACAGAAGTATATGTTTTGATGCTTCTGTGCCTGTCCAGTCTGACTCTCCGTTGTGAAGCATGTGATGGCACTGTAGTTGGCGCTTTCATGGTTGGAATTGACCCTGGCGTAAGCCTGTTGTTTTAGTTGCGATGTTGAATCCCGACAGTCGTCTGTAAAATGGGCACTACAAATCATTGTCCATTTTGTCAACGTGAAGTTTTTCCGTGTGTTGGTCACGAAACCCACCCCCTTCTCTGGACAGGATCTCTTGGAAATCGGTAAAAAACTCACATCTGGATTCTTATTTGTGTTCCGAGTACATCCACCGACAGCACATGAGTTCAGGACGGTAAATTATCTCGTCTTAACTTGGTGAATGTCTTCGAATAATGAGATCATCATACATAGTTACCGTGTAAACACACGACACCTCGCTACTTCCTGGTTTCCCGTCCCAACAAGTACGTCATCATTCGCTGGTTCACGCACGTATCCTATAGTGGGTTTGTGGTGCGCGTAAATGCAAGTGCTATAGTATTGGACAAGCACAGTGCCTATGGAGGGAGCCATGGAAGCGCGCGAGTTTTTAAAAACCCCAAGAAAGGTTTAATTTTTTCAGTTAAAATTACGAAAAAAATATTGGTGTAAAAAATATTGGTGTAAAACAATCCAATCTACAAATTCAGAATACTTAATAACATTACGTATGAGATTAAGAAATCTGTTTTATTTCTCAATTATCGTTGAAGTAGATCTTTAAAGATTTCGGGGAAACCCCATCCATCCGTCCGTCACTTCAACTTTTCCTTGTTCGGCCCCGCCTCTTCTCTGCCCAGCCCCGCCCCTGTCGTTCCGCCCCCTCACTCACACGTGCTTTCATTACAATGTTTCCCTGTCTCCATTTTCTACACCTAGCCTATACGACTTTGGCTTTAAATGTTTCTTGGTATTATCTTTTGTTCGAATCGAAAAACTGCCGTGACAGATTCTGTTTGTGGGTAGACCATAGACCAACGATATTGGGCAATAAAAAAACCGGAAGTTGGAAGTGACATCACCACGATGGCATTTTAATATTGGGCATTCCGTAAGCTAGTCTTGTTTCAAGATAAATGCAACACCATTAAACAACTGCACCGATCCGTAGCACAACAACAGTTTGACATTTCTACATAATGATTCAAATAATATTTAGTGAAACAATGACATTATGTGTAAGTTTTGCCTTTAAAAAAAACCCAACGTATTTTATATTAGAAAGCTGCTGGTCTTGAAAATTTACCATAACCGTTTTGATTAAAGACTACACTACTACTAATGGACAATCACTTGTTGACGTTGGTGACCCAGTGGTGTGCACATTGCATCCTGCTGCGTTGGTAAATTCGTCGTGTCACACGACGTTTACATTGTACATTATTCCGTAGTAGTTTTGACAGAATTTTTGTGCTCCTCCGACTGTTCCAAGCCAGAAGGAAGATTTTGACAGCTTCAGTTTCATTAATTTTCTCTCACTTTTATAAATAAATGCTGGCATTCACTCTTTGACTGTGTTTGGCACCGTGTGGCTCAACCGTGTATGTACAGCAATTCTACCCACGTTTCAACCCCGAGTTGTTCAAAGGCCGGCGGGTTGCTGTGTGCGAGTACGAGAAGTGGTAGATCATCAAGCGGGCAGGCACTTTCAACTAGACCGTGGAGAGACGCGCAGAGACGGCGGATTGTTCCTGTGGGAGCACGGTCCGGAGAATATGCACACGTCACTTGGGGTGTTAATTGCTGGGACTGTAATTGGGATTTACATGCAGTGGACGTGTGTTAACTCATATTCATTGAGTAGTACGGTGAGCAATTTGCTCGTAAATGACACAGAAGGTACATACTATTGATGTGTTTATTTATTTAAAAAAATTATTTTTAATTTTTTTTTATTTTTAAATTAAAATTTATTAATTATTATAATTGTATGCATACTTATTTTAGCCTTTCACAGTTGAACACCACTTTACTCATTTTGCCCAAAATATTAAATCTAATTTTGGTAAAATCATGGTAAAAAAAATTATGATAAAATAATAAAATAATTAACACAATTTTTTACAAATTGAGTGAAAAAGTGAGTAAGATTCAAAATTTTCCCCTGTGATCGCATAAAATTATGGTTGCGATAATCATAACCCTCCATGAACCCTCCAGCAAAAAATATCCACCGGTGTCCGGCCTTGGATTGGACATTCCTCTATTCATTTACCAGTGACAGGTCACATTGATGAAGAAAATTACGCAGATTTTTCTGACAAGGCCCTCATTTCGCACATAACTTGATGTAAAGCAGAATATTTTATTGAGTGGTGAACATACACAAATTATAATCAATGTGATCAAGGAAGTATTTAAAAAAAATAATAAAATAGAAAATGATCTAGCTTATTGACTTACGCATACCAAAACCCATGCTTGACTGTTAAATTTTCCACCAAAGGGAAGAAAATTAAATAATTTGTAAGTTTTTTTTCTCCTTCAAATTTTGTAATGTACTCTGTAAATGTACTTGTGTTTATGGCCAACCATATGAACAGGAATAGGAGCCCTCCTTCAAAAACCCGTCAAAATAAAGTACATGCAGTTCATTTGTCCAATGCACCACATGTATGTATCAAGCTATGTTTTTCCATGGTTTCATCATAACTTTACCTTGTCATGGCAGTGGGATAACAAGGTCTCTTAGTTACTTAGTATAATATTGCTCTTCATGAAAAAAATGTAATGACCCCAGTTTTCTTTCTTCAGATTGTTTGTGCAACTCCACTGGCTCCCTAAGCCCGCATTGCGACAACGAAACATCTTTGTGCGTCTGCAAGCCTGGGTACCAGGGATCGAACTGCACAGACTGTCAAAATGGCTACTATCACCACAGCAACAGAAGTACTGGGTGCATTGCATGCCGTTGCGACCAGGCGGGTTCCTTGGACAGCCAGTGTGACAGGTAATGAATTAATTTAACAAGGTTACCATGTCAACGGGAGGAATTTCAAATCAATCCAGAAATTTCTCTCAGTTGTGGGGAAAACAAATTCTTCCTGAACTTTTAGCCCAAATTTAAAAACTGAACCTTAGACAGGCCCAACTGAACCTGGGACAGTCCCAAATGAAAATGGGAGAGTCCCATGTTGATGTTGAGACAAGCCTATCATTAGTGTCCTTAAAACTGATGTGACACTGACAGAAGCCATTTTGAGAAATGGTGGACACAATACTACGACACTGTTAGGTTTGGGTAAATTTGTTGTATATACCCAGATACCCAAACCAAACAGTGCACTCCTGTAGTGCCCACCATATCTCAAAAAGGCTAATTGACACAGTTACTCCAGTTGTGGTGTAACTTTCACACACCCTCGTTTTGTGGTCAGCCACTTCCTAGGAAATACACAGTCACCACAAGTCTTATGTGTCAGATACTTTGTGTACTTTACACACATTCACTGTACATTATTGTTTACAAGGTTGTATCAAAAGGAAACTGAAAATAATTATGGTTTTTGGTGATTCTCTTTTTCTGGGTTGTTTGTGGAATTTTTGCGATGCAAAAGGTTGTTACAGGTCAGCTTTCCAGACAGTAATTTGATAGGTTTTTGGTTGGAGGGATTTGGTTTGTTCTGTGAAATCAATAGGCCTAAGTCTGAGAGTCAATAGAGAGGTTTCGCAAGGCTACGGATACAGATACGTCGACACACGTGACGCATAACCGTGGCCTCTGTGTTTCGTTGACAACGGATACGGGAGCTCATACACGTACTTTAAAAACGGATACCGTTTTGCTGATTTTAGTTGTATTTTTGTCCTAGATTAAAAACATTTTCCCCGTTATTGCTTTTAAAGGTGTCATTCATGACATAGATAGAAATGTGTTCATCATTTGTTTGCAAAATATGGGGAAAATGCAGTAAACAGTCGTCTCTATTTTGACATGCTTGCCGGAAACTTTCTTTACACACGTTTAACATGGGGGTCCGAAAACGATCAGTTAAACAAAAATACTATTCAATCAAATTCTCCAATGTAACAAGAGCATTCAAAAAAATTTTTTGGATTTGTTTTGACCGCAAAACCTATGCCAATGTGTGTCTATACTTTGGCATAGGCCTGACACATAACTCTATGATTGCGAAACAAAATCTGACGCGCATCTAACGTGAACGGATACGGATATCGTATCTGTATCTGTATCCGTATCCGTACGTTTGCGAAACCTCTCTAATAATATAGTCGACCTAAGTACCTGTGTGAACTCATTCCTATTATTTCACCAGGAATTCACTGCCCTGGTGTTTGTTCGGTTGCCCTCTGTATACACATGTGCCCTGTACTACAATGTACATGTATGTAGTTTACATTATTTGAATTAGACATTGCAACCCTTGGTACCATTTTCCAGCTAGTTTGAAAAATTATTTGAGACCATCTAACTGCATGGGTTGTATATGTCATGAATGGTGGCACTAATGCGCACAGAATTACATAATATGTAGTGTTTACATGTAGATGGATTTGCAGGCTGGCATGATGTACATATTATGGCAGATAGGGGGGAAATATTTTGGGGAATTATGCCTGTTGATGATACAAGCATGGGACATACATGTAGTCAGAGCATGGTCGGAGTATAATGAGAATAATATTTGGCTGTGCTTGTTATTCTACCGGTAATTTTTTACAAAGGACAAATCCTTGACTTGCCCTATTACTTATTAGCCCTATACATGTCTTTCTCATGACATACTCTGATGCTCTGACTGTTTGCCATGTTCCATGCTTGTATCACATCAAAGGCACAATCTCATCCTTTCTGTACTATCATTCAAAAACATGAATGACAGAAATGGTCATCAGTTTGAGTCGGGTTTTAAATTGGAGTTTGCCCTCCAGTTTACGTACATGCAATGTATGTACCCTTGTCTAATTTGTATTTCAGTTTACAAATAAAATTTAATGGTACACATGTATGTATACCTGTGTAGTACCAGTAACACTGTAACAACAAAGTAGTTTTTATTGCCCCCAATATATAATGCAAACACGCACATCTCAGACAAATAATTGTGACAGTATAGAAAGAGCAAAGCATGTTTGCACTTGAACTGTAGGCCTTTTGGGTAGAATTGTATAACCTTTAAAGCTTACTAGACAATACACCCAGGTGAATTACCAATTATGAGCCTACAGGTGTACACTACCTGCAGAATTTAAAGTAATTTTATCATGACCGGGGGCCAATTTCTCACGCTGCTTAACGGTAAGCAAATTTTTCTGCTATGTCAAGGAAATTTTCTTGCTAACTAAATAGCAGAACAATTTGCTGCGCAAGAAAATAAGGCGGCCAGCTTGTGCTGTCTCGATGGATTTGCATTGTTACGTCACTCATTTTCATACAGTATACAAGCACCAGAAGGTTAGCATAAAAATATGCCTTATTTTGTGTTTATGGTTAGCATTGCTATCAAATTGAAACTCGTGCAGTAAACACAACATTTGCCCTTAAGCAGTAGCCTATGGGCCCAGAAGCAAGGCTTTGTTTATTGGCAATTTGGCATTTCCTCCTTTATAGAAGCCAAGTTTTCATAAACTTATTTCCTCATATATTTGTACGGTATGTACATGAAATACACAAACAATCTTGATCCAATTTCATGGGGCGGCTTACCCTGGAATTCTGCGTTTATGGTGCCCAGTGAAGCACATAATTTTATTGGTCGTAAGCACAGATTTCCGCCATCAGCAATGGAATTTGGCTCAGCTCACATTAAAACCCTAACCTCCCCCAACCCATCAAATCCACTGCATGTTTTGTTTGATTCTGGTGGATTTGTGGACTTTTCCCAATATTTATCAGGAGTCACATTTTGAAAAAAATTACAGTCTTTATTGGGGTCAGCTTTTACCATGATATCTATATCGTTGACCTTGCGTCAAACGATTCACCAAATAAAGTTGAAATCGTTTAGTGATTTTTGGGGGGTTGTCTTTTTCAACAAAATGGCCTCTTGTTAGTGGATTTTTTCCCCTGAAAGTGGGAATGATGTGTCACATAAAATATTAGTCCCCTGAATTTCCCTCCAAAAACCTGGTCCTGATAGAGTTAAAGCTTTTAGTATGACTGGTGGCCTTTCACTTTTACGCATTGTTGTCATTTCCTACATGAAGTATGTGGGACTCGGTTTTCCCTGGCTTGGACCCAACACTTTATACTAAGACAACATTATGACATTATATATTCACTCAAAGTTTTGATATTAAACAGTCAAGTGTGTGTTTGATCTGCAAAAGGTCCCTCGGACATGAAGCTGATGCCTCTAGTCCCCTCCCCTCCCCTCATTCACAGAGTCATTTCCTCCTGGAAGCGCAACTCACCTCGCTTGTTTTTTCCCCCCCGAATTACACAACAATTGCAACTTTAATGAGATCAGTTAAAAGTTAAAACATGTGTTCTGCTATGACTGTACAAGGGACAGCCCCTAATGTACGTGTTACATGCATCAATCTATCACTCTGGTTCTGATGCTTTTTCACATGAGTTGCTTTTTCACATGAGTTGCTTTTTCACATGAGTTGCTTTTTCACATGAGTTGCTTTTTCACATGAGTTGCTTTTAAAACAGGGTTTGCCCCAGCCCTCAACTTTTTTAGCGACTAGCCAGCAGGACCAATTAGCTCGTCATTTCAGCTTGTTCACAGCAGTGGCAAGCAATCATACTAGCCAGCTGGACTATAGTTAGACAGAATTCTGATTGGTCTTTGGGTGTTTTTAACTGGCATTTTGGCCAGCGCGGACCACTGTTAAGGGAGAAACACTGCTTAAAACTGTTTTTTGTTTTTCACCCTTCAGTGGTGGGAAACACATTTGTTTCACACAAGTTGTGTTGCAGTAGGACACACCGGGTTGTCCATTGATTTTACACCCAACCTTTCAGTGGTACCCCCACTTCCACTCTACACAAGGACTGCCAAACATAATTTTTATGGAGAGAAAAAAAAGTAGCATTTACTGCATTTAGGTAGGATGATGGCACCCGCCAAAAGCCTGTTCCACATTATTTATTTTTAGGTAAACACAGACAAATTGATTCAAGAATGATGTGAACATGTCTGCGACCTCCGGTGTAGGTGCCAGTGCTCTACAACTAATATTGTCACCTTCCCTAGAACCTTGATTTCACTCACAACACATTCCCAATGGCATGGATTGCACACAAATTGCCTCAAATGAGTCGTGTTGTAAACAGCAGTATAGATTGATAATGATCTGCAAGTGCAAGCATTTTCCAGGACAGTTATGAGTTACGTGACAAGGCCCCCTCCATTCCATGTATTAATTGCATTTCCTCTGGGCAACTCAATTCTCCTCATTTCCGTGTGGCATCCACCCCTCCTTAGCTTTCATAGAAATATTGTCTAAATGGCTAATATGTGCTAATCCAAAGGGTAGACGAGCAACAAAACAACAACTCTGAAAAGAGGGAGATGACAGTAGAATGAACTATAAGCGGGCACTTTTGTAATTGTGAATGTTCATACTTTTTACAGACACAAAATTGATGCACGCGTCCATGCAATATTGTGTCTTACAGTTTAGGTGACTGCTCTACATGTACATAATGTATGTTCTGACGACACCCCTACATGTTCAGATAACCCCTCATGAACTAAACGCTAGGGTTAGACTTAGAGTTAGGATAAGGATTAGGAAAATTTGTTAGGTTTGTCAGAATATACACACATGTATGGGAGTTGGAACATGAGAGGGATGGCGTAACATAGTCACCACAGTTTGTATAGGTCGATGTGCACACAAAATAGCCGATTGAAAAAAATACTATTAAGGCCTTATTGTTACACTGGGCAATTTTTACTGGCAACTTGGAGGCAATCAACTGTACAGCATGTATCAAGGAATTTGTCAGAGACATTTATCTTAGGATGTCTTAGGCCCAATGTGAAAATATTTTATTTTTAAAAAGTCTTTTGCCTTCTTGGAGATCGCCTGGATCTTGTTGCCTGTAAATTGCCTCACATGGTCCTTGTGTTGTAAACTTTGTTTCAGAACACAATCATAACCGGTGGCTACCACTACTATTTTGTCTAGGAAGTGAATTTTTTTCAACAAATCAGATTATGACTGGACAGAAGAGACATCCCCCTTTGGAAAAAGAAAGTGACCTCCAAGATTCAGCCATCTTGTTTTGACCTTATTCAATTCATTGTTAACCAAGCTGAGGATTGAAGTGCAAATATAGTCTGATCCCTGTTTGTGTAATGATAATTCAGTATCCACTATTGCATTTGCTCGTATTGGGAACATGACATAGATTCTGGCAGCATGATCAAGTTTCCATTCAACTGTACAATACAGAATGTTTCTGCCAAGGGAGACGCTATACCCAGGAAACAGATCGTATGATGCTGTGTGATAAGTGCACAGAGAGGAAACATGGTCCAGATTGATAACAGCCGATAGCGTCTTTGTAGTTGCATGTCCAGAGATTCGAGGGGATGACAAGTATTAAGGTGGTGTGCCGAGTTACTGGAGGACATTGATTCATCAATTACAGACTGCTGCAGACAAAACCCTCTGATGTACACAAAGTACTGTCCCAATTTGGTGTTAAACTACCCCTAATTAAAACCCCAACCCATCAGAATCCATGCATGTTTTGTTTGATATTGTTAAAGTGGGGAGTGAGGACTGCACTATAAATAAACTGATTTGCCTTATGGGATCAGGCCACTCCTAGAACTATGAGGTTTGTTCTGCGAGACAATAGCGGAACAAACATGGTAGTTCTAGGAGTAGGATCAGGAATACCACAACAAAAACCAGTTTATGCCATTGGTGGCGTTGAATTTTGTTACAGAGAGGAACGATGATCCAATCAAATTCCTTTTGATTAGGATCCTTCCACACTCTGAGAAGCAATGCTAAAAAAAAATGTTGCTTCTAAAAAACATTTTTTCTCAGCAAAAATTATCTGGCCCCCAGTCGCAGTAATGTTAACTTGACATTTTGGCTGGTAACCTGTTTCTGCTAAGCAAGACTGTGTAATGCTTAGCAAACATTTCTGATAAAGGCTTTATGATATTGGGCTCAGTTTTAACATATAGTATTGCAGTATACATCTTAATCAAATGTTTAGTCTTGATTCAAGAGGTTACTTATTATAAAAACTATAATTTATTCAACTATTTCTGGAAAAAATAAATTGCTAAAGGGCTATTTAGAATAACCAAAGTTTAAAACTTTCAGTTTTTCCCCTTTTTTTCTATCAAAATTGTGGTTAGTTGAATCCAAAGAAATACCTGAAATCAGAATTCAGTTTTTAATAGAAATAGTTTTTTTGAGAATAGTAGAATTTAGAAAGAACAAAAATTAAGGGAAAAGAAATCCCCAGCGGTCTCTTCCATATCGTCTGTCATGCCTGCACTGTCATTTATTATATCAGTCAACCTTGTTCTAATAACCAACCTCCGTGTCCGATCAGGGAGAATGGCCTGAATTTCCTCTTTTTTTGAAATACAAAGTTGCTTACTGGAAGCCAGGAAAAGCCACTGAAAACTCCTGAGCTGAGAGAACATTGATCTAAAATATCTGCTTCATTTGAGGCATCACTTTGCTCTTCAGTGAATAGTGTACATGTAGCGTGTCAATATTTAAAAATCAAAATTCGGGATGGTTGGGGTGGTTCACAATCAATTTTGAAAAAAGATTTACATTTTTAAACATTGATTATTCCGAATGGCCCCCAGCCCAACAGAGGACACACTATTGCACTTTAATGTACTTCCGAAGAAAAAACCTAGTTCTAGACCTTTTTGTCAGAAATGGCTCTCACCTCTGCTTTTAAAGGAGTTACACATTATGCAAAATGTTACTGTAATGGAAGTACCAGTAGTAATAATATCCAAGGGGGTTGTCCACTAAACAGCATTGAAAGAAAGTTCAGCTCGCTAAGAAATTCCACTCATTGGCACACTGTGTGTAAAACAACTTAAAAAGTCCTGCTTCAAGAATGCCTGGAATTCACTGGGGCAATTTAAACGAGATTCCCAAAGATGTTGTTTTGATTTGAAGGCAAAGTCATTAGCAATCCACTGTGAAATGAAACAGAGCAGGCTAAACTGGTCAAGAGACGTTCATCTTGGTGGTAGTAACTGGTGGTATTAAAACAGATTCTCCTTTTGGAGGGTTTAGTTTTCTTTTCTTCCCTGGTTGGAATTTAAAGCTTCTAATTTTAGTTTTCTTGTGTATTCTATGACATCCTTTTTATCATGTTTAAAATGAGCAGGTTCTGGAAGAGCAGGTTCTGGAAGGGCACAGTCCTTGGGTACTTTAACTGGTATTTGGCCAGCAGACCATTGTTGAGGGAGAATACTGGCGTACATGTGTACAGTACAAGACCAATCCATTTCAGTTCAATTTCACATGTCGTGCGCCAGTGTTTTCTGCCATTATTGGCATGCATTTACGCTCGCATGCGCAATAGGCAAAGGCTTTAACTCGCATTATGCTGGTGTCTTGTACAGTTGCGAAGACGCCATTGGTTGGAGATATTGCACCCATCTTGCAAAAACAGTAACGCTAGGCATATTTGTGCCCAGTAATGGCGAAAAATGCTGGTGCGGGACATCCCAAGTGGATTGGTTGAGTACGTAATACATCAATGACATCTGCATTTGTCAGTTAAATATCCGTTTCTTGAATATTTCACGCAAGTGTGAAATAAACTTTAAATGTTGTTTTCCCTTCTTGGAACACCAGGCGGAACTGGAGATTGTTTTCTCTGAGATCAGTCTCTGTAAGGTAATTTCTTAAACCTTCTGGATTACCATAATAAACCACTCCCACCATGTGCAGAGAAGTGACTCAGATTCTTTTTTTGGTTTTGTCTTATTTCAGTAACGGCACCTGCCAGTGCAAACCAGGCGTTGGAGGGACAGTGTGTGACATGTGCTTGACTGGGTATTATGGTATGTCGGTGACTGGATGTCAACCGTGTCAGTATCAGGAGACAGTTACTAAGTGCCTACAGACCTCAAAAAGTAAGAATCCCCCCCCCCCCAATTAAAAAATATATATATATATTTAAATACAAAAATATATATATAAATACTTACTACAAAAATGTATGTAATGATTAAAAAGACTTCTTGTGGAAGTAATTGATGGGTTTTTGATTTTAGAATATTGATTATTACTAAATACCTACATGTACATTGAATGCAACGATCGTCTCGCGCATGGACCACCTTGCACCAGCTATGTGATTTGTTAGCGCACCTGTAGTGTAAGGGTCCTCTGATTCTCAAGTGCCCATGTTATATCTGTTATAACTCGCATAGATTAGATTAGATACATGTAAGAGCTGATAAGATAGTTATAGTGATCCACTAATGGGAATTGGGATTCGGGCACTGTCCTAGTCGATTCATCGTCTACAGTTCTTGCTCAATTAAAGTGTTCAGTTCTTGGCATACGTCTGCCTCCAAGACTGACGTTTATTTAGAGTCAAACCAACAACCAATTAAATCAAATGTCGTCGTGAGGAAAAGAAACAGTAAAATATGAAGAAAAAAAACAGACCAGTTAAGTATCTGTACTGTAAACAGTACATTAATGTGCTCAGTAGATCTTTGTAGTTATGCTAACAATTTAAGTAATTCCCTTTAGAGTTTGGAAAACTGACTGTATTGCTCTTAAAGACTACCATATTTGGCCAGGGCCCAGTTTCACAAAGAGCTAGGATTGATCTAAAGCAGTGTTTCAATCTTAATTGTTAAGCAAAGTATGATGACACAATAATACAAAATCACCTGATGGTGATATTGACAACTCATCTTTTAAGATGAATCTTAGTCCTTGTGAAGTCAACCCCAGGTTTCAGCAACTGGGTGGGTGCGTGTGAGTAGGTAACCACATTCAAACCGGGGACCTATAACAAAAGAGGACAATAGGAAAGCATTGTGGTCCACGGTTGCTATAACAAAGAGTTGAACAAAGGAGGGTCCACGATTGCAGGCTGTTACACACTTGTGTGTGTTTGTGGTTGATTTTCATTTTTTGTGCTTTTAATATTGTGGAAAATCAATAAATTTGATTTTGTTTAAGTGTGATCACAAGTTCACACGCAGAAAAAAAACCCACCCAAGTACGAGTCTTACTACTCCAGTTTTACAAACAGGGTTTTCAGAAACGAGTTTGTTGATTCTTAAGAAATTGTAACATTTTTCCCACAGAAGTAGATTTGAAAGATGCTTCCATGTGCCGTAGATGCCTTTACAACGCTTCCTGGGTCAAGCAAAGCAGCGACGCCACATCGTGTCACGCTAATGAGTTCTTAGCAGCCAACGGGAGCTGCGTGCCGTGTCGATGTAGCCGCGGCAGCTCGCTCCATAACACTAATGGGTCTCGCGTCTGTGATCTGATGACAGGGAAGTGTACAGAGTGTGAAGGAAATTCTTGCTCAGAAGGAGGTAAGGATTGATTGATTGCCCCTTGCACAAACCATAGGCGACTTCATTCAACTGCACTCATACCCCCTCTTCCTTATCATAAGCGACTTTAGTTGACTGCACTCATACCCCCTCTTCCTTATCATAGGCGACTTTAGTTGACTGCACTCATACCCCCTCTTCCTTATCATAAGCGACTTTAGTTGACTGCACTCATACCCCCTCTTCCTTATCATAGGCGACTTTAGTTGACTGCACTCATACCCCCTCTTCCTTATCATAGGCGACTTTAGTTGACTGCACTCATACCCCCTCTTCCTTATCATAGGCGACTTCAGTTGACTGCACTCGTACCCCATCTTCCTTATCGTAGCTGACTTTAGTTGACTGCACTCATACTGTACCCCTTCTTCTGCACCATAGGCGACTTCAGTTGACTGCACTCGTACCCCATCTTCCTTACCAAAAGACTTCAGTCGACTGCACTATTCCTAACCATTTGCAACTTTAAAGTTGACACATAAAAAGCACTCAAGCCTGAGCACAAAGGCCATTTGTAATAATGCGATACCCAAGCTTACCGTTATTCAAAAGAGAAAGATCAGATCTGTCTGATGACGATAACATAAAAGAAGGTTGCTATTCTGCAATCTCTTCAATTTGGAATGGAAAGATCCAAAATGCCAAACAGCTATCACTTAGAGCCATCAAGCTATGAAAACAAAAAAGTGTTTCTGAGGATACAAAGACCAAGAACTTGGACATTTATCGGCCAATCCTCAATGGTTTTTAGATTATATGAAAGGAAATTCAATGAGTAGTTCTCATTTTGTATTACTTATTTTGCTGTAAAAAATATTTTCAAGGAGATTTGTAAAAAATGGCCAATGAAAGCTTTCTGTTGTGTAAAAATGTGTGCTGCATGCTCGAGTGGTCAAACAATTCGGTCACAAGCGGTTGATTAATTCAAAACAATTTGTTATCAAGAGGATTTAAGATACAATGTACGATACTTGTACATCAAAACATTTTGATTTTAAACTCCTTTCAAAACTCTTGCTTGCTTACGTACTCAAGTCGAGTTGTGTCCTTGTCCTCTATGCCTATTTGTCCCCATTGCGGATTTGAAATCTGCTGATTCCAGTCCCAATTCTATCTAATAAGTATGTCAGTGTAGGTAAGTGCAGGTCTTCAACATTTCCTCCTCAGAATGCAAAGGAGTCCAGAGAAATTCACATCAACATGTTTGGACCTGGATAAGTTTTGTATGCCTGACCAAGTGATATATGCAATTGTTATTTTGGCCTACAATCCTCCAAGTTCATGAAGAGGATTTAGGAAGGTTAGGGGTAGTCACTTACATCTTAATATACATGTATTTATTTTTCCCTTGTTAGGAGAGTCTTTCAACTATGAGCCTTACATCATAGCAGGTGGCGTAGTCGCCGGCATCACGTTTGTCATCTTATCCTTCGTCCTCGCCGTTTACTGCCGTAGACGCTGCCGGCATAAATCTCGCAGGACACCGCTCCCTCTCTGGACGATCGAGCTACGACGCGATGAAGACGCGGAAAACCACACCGACGATGCTGGCCTCACCCCCCCGGACCCAACCTTCAGCGACATCGACGTGATGTATCTGGACGACTCGTACCTGATGGAATCCTCGGACTACTTCACCGAATCAACAGACAGTCTCAACAGAACAGGGTACCACACGCTCAGCTAATGGTGTCCGTTAGTCAGTGACCTCCACTGAGGTTAATTTATAGAATTCCGCTGGTCGGATACAAATGTTTACAGGTTCTGAATGAGGTTTGTTGGATAGAACTGGATAGGAGAGGTTATTGGGACTTTCCTGAACAGATTGTTCACAATTTGATTTTGGGGATACAAACTGAGACTTTTGAGAGGGGTCTCAACATGGTCCTCTACCCATACCCACAATCCCCCCCTCCCCCCCCCCCCATTGCCATTAAATGTGCATTGTCTGTGGCTGTTACCCTTCTAATATTTTGCTTAGCCAAAAAAAAAATTTCAAACCATCTGCTTAGCAGGTCTTTGAAATAAAGGCCAGAAGCAATACATTTTAGCCAATGGAGATTTGGGGACACAAGGTGGACGCAAACAGACATTGTAAATTTTCCATGGTTTGCAAAACTTAGGATATGATGAGCACAGCCACACTACTGTGGGGCAGCCTGCTGTATTGATATCTCTTGTCACAAACTCCTGGTAGGGATGTACTGTATAACAGCGCTGATTGGCTACCAAAAGTGACTTCTCTGCGTTTGCCAATTGTTAAAACTTGTTGAGCGCTTGTAGGGCGGTTGTATGGTACCTACATGTCAACATGCAAGTATTTTGATGCAACCAACTTCAAATATATCATGTTTTTACACAGTCCCCCTAAACTGCATACAGTCTGACATTTCACAAAACCAAAGAAGAAAGAGGGGGGACCAGTTGCTCTATGACTTGATGCCTCTTTTGCAGGCTACCATGCTTGCGTGCGCGCTTATAGTTGATCAATCACAGGCCTTATTGATTTATGCCATATATTCGCACATCCAAATTTCAGGGGTCATGAGTGAGCAAGGCATACTGGGGGAAAAGATCGATCACCCATGGGAACAAGGTTGTCGATCTGCTGCTTCATACCATCCTCAAAGCGCTCTCAACTATAAATTTGTAAATAACTATAGATATATGAATATATTTGTATGTAATTCATCAGAGGCTGTGCGTGGGGCATTTAAAGAATTGCTTCCCACAATCCCAAACGGACCAATTTGTTAAATAGATCTGATGAATTGCCAAGAAGATTGTTTCTCTTTTCAAAAAGTGTTTGTGTTGAATACACTGCATCGTACATGTGTGTGGAAACAGTGAGGCTTATGGAAGCACTTTAACACCTGAACTTGAGTCACTGTCTGAACTATGGCAGTTGGTGGTCAGGTTGCTAGACTGCAGGGCTTGCAATCACAAGGTTGTGAGTTCGAATCCGGTCAAGCTAACCGCTGATTTCCCAATGACTAGAATACTGTCGTCTAGTAGCGCGGTGCAAAGAAAAGTAAATAAATAGATAAATGAAAGCAAAACTCCAACGCCTTGGTCAAGGCTAGAGTATCTGTGATATCAATAATACCTCTGTGTACAGTATTTTTTGGTTTTTTTATATATAAAAAAAAGCAGGGCCAAATTTTTTGTTGAAAGGTAAGAGTATGTCGAAAGCAATTATGCAAATAATTTGTGCATTTTATATAAAGAGGATTTTTTTCTGAAGTTAAACAAAAATGTATTGTGTAAGTACATAGCTTGATTGTATACGTACAGCTCTTGAAAAAAATTGACACTCTATTTAATTTTTACTTATTTTATTTGATATGATTTAGAATTATTTAAATAGTTTGTAACTACAACACATGTAACTGCTTCAGGCCTAGTTCAGGATGCTGCTAGTGTTTTTTTAAAGCTGATCTAATGACAGACAGTATTATAAGTGGCAGAAGTGGCTCAGTGGCTCATGAATTTTCATGACTGTTAAATTAAATTTCCATGTGTTTCACTAATTTTT
Source organism: Leptasterias polaris (assembly GCA_037783415.1). Lineage (NCBI taxonomy): Eukaryota > Metazoa > Echinodermata > Asteroidea > Forcipulatida > Asteriidae > Leptasterias > Leptasterias polaris. The sequence goes on from JAZGTN010000078.1 coordinate 1,544,319, forward strand.
ATGAACTTTCATGAAAGTGTGTGTGAATTTCCATGAATTTTAATGAGTTTCCATGAATTTCCATAAATTTCAGATGTGATGTAAATCCAGCTTCACCACCTTGTATGACAGGCTCTGGCAAAACCCTAAACATTGAACAAATTTGTTAAAGTAAGATTTTGATATTGATCATGATTATTATAGCAATGAGAATTTCCAGACTTTTAAATCTGAATTCAGACTTTTTAAAGTCTGCTTGGCAAACAAGAAATGCTGTATTTTTTTCTTCTCCAAATGAAGTCATGCCCTTTGATCTGCTTCTCTAGCACTGAGGATAATGCTCCCAGAAACTCCTTTGAATCTATAACTCCAGGGGTTATCAAAAGGTGGGAAATACCATCATTTCAATCTCAGACTCTTTTTTAGTCTGCAGTGACTCTCACTTCTGATATTAATAATGATCCCAGCAGCGTTTCAGAATTTGTCTTTCTCCAGCAGTATCTAAAAAGGATGCTCTACAAGGAAATGTGATAATCTCAAATACATGTACATGTAGATCCCTTGCATATGGCGTAACACGCTCAAACAGCGCCCTCACTGAGGTCAAAGGAAGATCTATCATTGGTTGAGAGTTTTGTGTGGCACGTATGCGCTTGCACTTTTCCATTGTTTGACCTCAGCCAATTTCTGGTCCAAGGGGTCATTTTTTTTAGACCTTTCCATTGTTTTTTCTGCATTATGGTAAATGCCGAGAAGTTTGGGGTTCTGTCAGATTAGATCTCCTTCACTGCAGCTTGTAGGTTCTTGTGTTCTATTTATTGACATTTTTGCACAAATTATTATATTTTATCACACTATACACTGAATAACCCACTTTGTACAAAGCAATATCACTCTATATATAATTTTGTGCAATCACTGATATTTATATTCATCTTAATCTCACCGGTTTTATTTTATTTTTGTGTTAAAATATTTGAATAATATAATACTGCATGGACACAAAAAGTTTTGTTGATGTTTTTATTTTGATGTTCATCTCCAAGGGATATTCATGGATTGTCATGGATAAATGCCCCCGAGTTTTGGTCTTATCACTGTTGTAATGAAAGATTAAAGAAATACAACTCGGAGAATGCCACGCTTGTTCGCACTCCCGTGTCTTGCTGTCATGCCTGATACTTCGTTCTTGTAAAGGGCAAGACAGTTTTTCCCTACGGATGAGGACATTTTGAATTTGTGTTGGAACTTTTCAAAGGGCACTGATGCAACGACCAGAGACATAGCGATTGCCACTGTTGCCTTTGTGAAGTGTCAGACCCATGTTGTGGACGCAGCCCATCTATCACATGACATGCGTGTATTCAAAATGGTAACAACTGACAGGTTTATGGCACTCATTCAGTATTTTCTAGTGCTCAATCTAATTGACATAGTATCTGTACATGGCACATTCCTGGCCTGGATTTCAATCTTCAGAGAGCAAGGCCATTTTCATTTTGCAAATGGCACTTTCATTGGAAACTTTTCAAGGGGTACAAATGCCAGGACCAAGGAGACAGAGGCCATGGCATCCGTGGCCTCTGTGTTATTCCAGGCCGTATACACATGTTCAAAGATGTACTTTTGCCATTCACACATCAAATTATAAAATGGCCGTTCTTCCATAAAATGGTCTCACGGGCGAGTCACATGGATAATGACTCTACTAGGCATTCTCCTGGCTTTATTTCTATTGCAAAGATATATCATTTATATGTATGTTGTCAATTATTTTTGAACTTTTCAAGTTGTTGTCTGAGTAGGAGAATATAAACCAAGTCATCATTTGAAGCGTGAAACAGAATGGGTATAAACTTCAACAGGCATTCAACTGCAATCCTTGAAAAAAATACAAGAACACTTTAGGATTACAAAGTACGCATGTCTAAGTGTGTCTCACTGTTCCTTCATGGAGATTGCCAGCAACCGGTTGACTCCAAGTTGTATTGCATTACAAGGCCCTTGTTCAACAATAAAATGGAAAACTTGGGTTAAATTTTTTCCTGCAGATGCTGTTTAACGAGATGACTAGAAAAGAACTGTGCTTCCCTAAACCAATAAACACCATTCCACCAAACATCATACGGACCTCTTTTCCATAAAATATGTTAAAAGTAAAATTGTTTTAACTAAATATACGTATTTGCACAAATTAAATTGAGCAAATATTTTTAAGGAAAGGGACACTTAACTGTAAGTTTTTGTTCCTGTGACAGAAATATCATATCTAAAGCAGGCATGATATTCTTCCTTCTTAAGTCTAATTTCCAATCTTACCCTCAGAAAAAATTTGCAAAATCCTTCATTTAAAACAGCTAGAAGATTCTATAAAGGCCTCTACCATGTGTACATGTACCTTGTAGGTAATCCCTTGTAAACGTTTCCTACCAAATACCATGCCTGTCTAAGGTAACGAAGATGCAAGTTATAAAAGACAACTGGAAGACAAAACATTCTGTATCAAGAAAACTTTTTAGTTGCAAATTAGTTGCATTTTATTTCGAAGAATGTACTATCAAGAAATAGAAAAATCACTCACTTTAAGTTAATTGAACAGTTCTATACATTTCAGATCATATAAAAGTTTCAGACCACAAATCAAGGAATTATTTGGTTTGTCTAGATATAAAAAAGTTTTCTTTTGAGAGTCAGGACGAGTCCGAATTGGCGGCTACAGCCACGGCGGCAATGGTTATATTTCCGCGTCACGATGCGTTGAAGCATAGGCCAAGTTCGCACTAGTTTGACTAAAAGGTTAACCCAAACTCTGTCTAGTTGACGATAGTAGGACTACGTTAGTCGACTATATTGAACCAGCCTCTGGGGCATGGTCGCATCACTGATTATCAGTAGTGGTTTTCATAGCACAGTGCAACATGACTAGAGTCGTTCGTGCTACAACTTCTGTGCGCATGCTCTACGTAGGTCACTAAACAACCATTAGTCCTTGCGCGAACTTGGCCTATGTTCTTCGCAACACCCTTAGTGATAGATGTAGCTGCCAAATCAGATACGGCCTTAAAGGGTCTGTATACGTTTGGTAATGACTCTGAAAATTAATGGCAATAAAAACTTACTTGGTAAGAAGTACAGCAGCTTTGGACAGTATAATGCATTTCGAGAAACTTTTCACTTCGAAGTACTACGGTTATGGAAAAATATATCACTTTTTATTCCCCAACAATTTGAATCTGAGAAGCGTTAGACTGTGTATTCCTATAGGGAATATTCTTCCTGCGTGGAAATATTCGCTCTGGTTTTTCGGTGATATCTCAAAAACGCAACCACCTTTTGAAGTGAAATTTTCACAGGTTAGTTTTATTGAATATATACCTACATTTATATAGGATTAACACAATCAGTAGGCTTCAATTACCAAACGTATACAGCACCTTTAATCGGGTTTAACAATGATCCAATTCAATTCAATTCAATTTGTACATTTATTTCAATGCTGTCCTTAGACAAATAATATACAATGATTGTAAGAGGTTAAATTACACCATTACATGTATACATTAAGTTTAGTTGATTTTAATTATTTAATGTGAGATTTAATGGTAGGGTCATAGACTGGTAAATACTCCAAAAATGAATGACCATAAAAACTTACTTGGTAAGAAGCGCTGCAGCTGTTGATAGTATACACCTTTTTGAAAAAGGATTCCCTTTGAAGTAACATGGTTTGGATAATTTTTCAAACAACAAAATGTGAATCTGATAATTTATTCATGCATGAATGGTCTCTCAGATTTCTGAGGGTTGGTGTCTTTACAGGAATACTACAGCCAGAGTATGTGATTGTATATCCCCCTGTCACCTCGCTAAACGTGGATATATTTGAAGTTCTTGTGAAAGTACCGCAACAATTTTGTTGCTGTTTTTCTCAAAAAGTACGCACTGTATTCAGCTGAAACTATCATATGTGACTTTTACTGTATCTTTCTTAATAATTTGGCCTGTAAATCAGCATTACATTGACAAAAAACAATCTAAGACCCTACCTTTAAATGCTTTCCAGTCTCACTGAAATTGCATGTGTTAACAAATAGAATAATTTGGATGATTTTGGACGATTCAAGAGTGCTTTTCATTACCACAAATTAATAACTTCAGTTTTGAACAACGTGGCTACATCGCTTGTCCCTCGCTCGATGGCAAGTTCATATCTTTAACAACTTTTGATGGCAGTGAGAGATCTGTGAAAATTTGAATTTCTGAAATCAGGGAAGATGTTGACAAATCACAGACTTGTGCCCAATATCACAAAGCTGCTCACACAAACAAGGAGCTAAGCACAAACAAATATGCTTACAAGAATAAGGTTACCAGCCAAAATACTTTGTTCATATATACCAGCTCTAACTGGATTTTTTTGGAAAGATGCAAAAAATTAGTTAGTGGCCTGGCGTTTCGACCCTAGCAGAGTCTTTCCCGAAGGCTAAATGACAACACAACACACATACAGCACCATACACTGCCCTCTTTAGTTGAAATCCATGCAAAAAGCAACCCATGACAAAATGAATGCGAGGGTCTTGGAGCTTTTAAGACTCTTCAAACTGAGGCCAGAAGGGAAAGTAGTCTGTCCCTGTGTTGTTCATTTACAAATTGGTGTTTATGACTGCTACTGTTCACAGGGTACAAGACAAAGGTCATGACACAGGTATATTCTACGAAGCATTTTATGCCTCATTAAATCCCTGGATTTTTTGGGCATAGATGAAAACCGTTTTAAACCAAATAGAGCAATGTTTTCCGTTTTGAAAGCAGCTCTATGAAATTGGGCCCTGGATTTAATCCCACTGCCTCAAAATTCACCTAGGCTGATCCAGGAAATGTGGAGGATGTGGCCGCTAAGCTCCCCTGGCAATATGCTCTCCCCCAAGTCAAATGACACTCTGGATCAGCCACAGGAACAATATTTTTCCTGATACATACATTCTATCAATTGACCATGTATTTTGACAGCATTAAGGCACTTTTAACGGCAAATTTCCTTGCATCATAATTATATCTTATTTTGATTGCCTTTATTTTTTCTCATGTAACAATGGCCAAATAAATAATAATTATAATAACAATCAAAACAAAAAGTTAATTTTGGTTGACACACGCCCTTACGCAGTCAAAAATACTGCCAATACTTATGTAATTTGTTTAACAAACTCACTACAATCTGCACTACATTTAACAGTTGTCTCTAATATTTAAATGGTGATTAAACCAACTAATGTCATTAAACGTTTGTCTCGTTTTGTGTATTTGTCATTCGGGAAGACAATTTTTTTTGTACAGGAATATCATATGTTGAACACATAAACCTAACAGTGTATTGTTCAAAATTCCTCCTACAGCACCATACACTGCCCTCTTTAGTTGAAATGTGTCCATGCAAAAAGCACCCCATGACAAAATGAATATGAGGGTCTTTGAGCTTTTAAGACTCTTCAAACTGAGGCCAGAAGGGAAACTAGTCTGTCCCTGTGTTGTTCATTTACAAATTGGTGTAAATGACTGCTACTGTTCACAGGGTACAAGACAAAGGTCATGACACGGGTACAACCTTTGAAGCATTTTATGCCTTATTTACAATTCAGACAATCTTAAGAAACCCCTCTTTACAACCAAGTCAAAACATGTCAATATTATGTGATGTCTGATGCCAACACTAGGCACTTCCTTCAGATTTTTTTATATATTTTTTTAATAAGTTTATTTGCTCATCACATTAAACTAAAGATAAATATGAAAATTAAAACTTTCAAATGGCACCTAATTAGGGCATTATGAAATAAGTATTTTTCAGCTGCTTCAGCTGTCTTTATGTTTAATGCCCTTTCACTATTTTTGAAAACTGCCTGATATTGGCGTAGGGCATCACATGTAAAAGTATGAATATTAATGTTTCAAATAATAAACCACAAGGTAGCTTTGACCGTCCCCCACGGGCCTTTCATATCAATCTTTAAAAAATTAATGTTACAAAAGTTGGCGATTGAAAATTAACCAATAAAATGACAACATCTCTTTATAGTCTGGATGCAAGACTTGGCTAATTCCAGCCTCAAGTTCAGTTAGGGCATACTCGCTAACTTGAGTCAACTCAAGCTGGGCCAGTCCCAACTTGAGTTGACTGCAATTGGGCCTGGTCCAAACGATAGTTTGAAGTGTCTTAAATCTAGTCTGGTTTGCCCAATCCATAACTGGGCACTCATCAAGTGGGCATAGCGGTGTAAGCCAGCCAGCCAGTACAGTAACCACTAAACCAACTGGATAGTAAATAAATTATTTACAACAAAAATTTAAATTATACTAAAAACAAAAACAGTGGTTTCAATAAACCCAATACCATACAATGGTTCCTTTTAACTTCACTTTAAGTTAAGGAACAACAGTGACGGTAACAATTTAACAGTAATTAAAGATTAAAATATGTGATGGCCCTTATAAGGGTGCAGCAATATTGGATTTGATTGTTGTTTTTGTTTACACAGGCAGTTAAGTGCAATTGTTTACCCTTAACAATTTCTTTCTCACCCCAGCTCGCCCCGACTTTCACCTCTGTGAACCCTGGTTTGAACCCCACCCAGACCTGAGCCATAAATGTAAATGTGGACTGGGTTCCAGTCCCTGCCTGGTTACATGGGTATTCTTCTATTTGAGGTTTTCCTCAAACATTTACTCATCAGGCCTACTGGTTACTTTGCACGGCACTTTTTGATCCCTTAACCCATCCTAACATTTTGGTGAATCTTCTCTTCTGACAAAAACCACATTGTTGGTGATCCTACTCAGAAAGGCCTCCACCTTCTCCAAGGGCAAAGACGGACATTTGTCGACCCACAATTTCTTCAGGTGATCCATAACCAGGGGCTCCCAATCTTTTGGTGAATTGGGCCATGGGGAATGCTCATCTAGGGTGACTGTAAAAATCATGGCAACATCTTTGAAGATTGCATTATCGGTGTCGCAGTAACCATGAAAGAGAAGAACAGAGCAGGGTGGGAGGTGGTCCAGATTAAAAACGGTGGCAACCTTTTTCCCGGGCTTTCCTTGGAAAGCCTTTCGCAGACCTCGATCCATATCCATCTTAGCTTGGTCTGCGTTCTGGTTTTGAAAAACATCCCCGTCGATCTCATACAGAGAATCAGCAGGGCTTTCTTTGCCAAGGACTTCGGAGAGGGTCCTCCCCAGCTTCTTCACGAGGCACCTGGATGTCTTTGAAGCATCAGGATGGCTACTAAACAGAAGAATTATTGGCCATTCTGGGTCAGGCTCAGAGCTGATGTGGTAATCCACTGTAGCTTTGACTGTCACCCACAGGCCTTCTTCCTGTTCTGGGAAGTTTTTTTTGATGCAGCTTATGTTTTCCTCAACAATAGCCATGTTTGAATCGGACATGTAAGATTTTACACACACCCCCATGACTACTACCCCAACTACTAAAACAAATATGCCCTTTCTAACCGTGCAATAGTTACTCTGTCCAGAGATTGCCTTTTTCTCCTTGGATTGGGCTTTTGTCTCCTTGGATTGGGCTTTTGTCTCTGGTGTGCAACATTCGCCTCCAGAATGTCCAGTGGTAATAATTCCAGCTTTTTGTTTTTGTTTATTTGCTGCAACATTCCTTAAACGTACTGGAGATGAATCGCCCGATGCGGCATCTGTCGCCGACAACCCAGACATGTTCTCATCTTTTGAAGGTGCTTTAGATCTAGTGGTGACAGGCATTGAGATGGTTGGTTCACAAGTGATGACCTTAAGAGTTTTATACTGCAATTAAAACATAAATAATTTTTTCATCAATTCGTGACTTGCACTTGCCTAGGCCTATCATTTCCATGCACTTAAACTTAGTGTTGGCCCCCTTACCCTTGTTTTTCTCTTCTTAACCCACACCATTTTTAGGGGTGGGGGAGGCATACATATTATGTGGGTACAGGTATATTACATCCTATCTACAACCCCTTCCCCTTAACCAAAATGAAAGCAGTGCACATTATCCAATGACCAAAATGGCAACAATAATTTCAATGTAAACAAATCACATGCATTTTTTTTTTTTTTACGTGGAGGCAACCTATACACACTGTGTACTTAGAAACTATAAGGCTCCCCCGTGGGAACCTTTCTAGAAGTACACACTGTGTACATGACTGCCGAATATTCGTATGACCGCACTTATTGCCACTAGTACTGGCATGACTGGGTCTAATCTAGTTGCGATAATCATAACCCTCCATCATCCTCCTGATGACGGTTACTCCTTGAACTACGAGGTTCGTTCTGTTGTTTGTGGAGAGGATAGTGGAACGAACCTCATGGTTCTTGGAGTACCCAATGCAAAGGTCAGGAGGATGGAGGGTTACGACTACCACGTACATAGGTTTACAAACTAGCCCCACTTCTCACTGTGTGGCCAAATCATGAAGTAAGGATTCACACTTTTGGCCAGTGGGGCTACACGGACTCATTACTAATACTAAGTATACTAATTAGCTAGAACAAGGCGACACAACATGAACCTTGAGATAAAATCCTTCAGGCTAACGTTTTAAACCCAAGAAAAATATTCTTCTCACTACCTTTGACAACACAAACAAAGGGTCATCATGTCATACGCTTTTTAAAAACAATACAACTACAAACAATACAACTTAAAGTGTCTTTCCCGAAAACAATGAAACTGAAAGTTTAATAATTTGTATTTCTTTAATCTTTGTTCAACCCAAAATCAATTTAATTTCATTTACAAGAAATTTCATTTCATTTCATTTAAAATGTCAATCAATGTTGCTCAAAACGGAAACACTACGCATTGAACCTACATGATTTACCGTGCTTAATTCTGCAAAATTCAAGCTAATCTGGGGAATTCCCAATCGTTATTACCACTGTCCACTACTGACATTCGCCGGTCCTGAGATTACTTTGTTGTTGTGTGTCAGGCAGGATGATCAGAGGTGGTTTTGTTTAAAAAGTAAGTACACAGCGCCCTCTAGAGAGCGGCTCAATTTCACACAAACCAATTTTGCCTAGTGTAGTAGTAGCATGTACCTTTGGGACTGATTCTTGCTAATAATTCTTGCTCACTAGATATTTTGTTAAGTATCATGTTTTACTTAGGCAGCAGCTCTACGACTCGGTTACAACATAGAGCAAGGAACAGATGGTTCCAAGTCTGTGATCGTCTGTTTTTTTTGTAAGTTCTAGAAACCATGTGGGTGCACCACACTAAATAAGCCAGAATTAATGCGCCAAGCTACTTATCATAATTTGTAAACCCACAACTTATTTTTAATTATAACGTTTTGGGGGTCATGCAATTAATAGATTGTGTAAATATAAAAATCTATCACAACCTGGGGGTTCTGTGCTTCAACTTTTGAGGAGACTTGATAAATTTAGGCGTTAAAGTTGGCCCTATTTGACCGGGGAAGTGGAGAAGTGCTTCACGAAAACTGGCAGCAAGTCGGTTTTGGAAAAAAAAAAAAAATCGTGTTTTTTTCTTCTGGGGTAGTTAGCAAAAATTCCAAACGGCTGACCTGCCAAAAATTGAAAAGAATTCTGAAGTTTAGTTGTCCGGAAATATGTCTGATTGGTTTTCAAGAGGCTGAGAGACTTACACGATTTTTTGAGTATTTTTGAATAATTATCATTTAGCATTGGTTCCTATGGGAGATCATTTAGAGGGGTGCGCCCTATATATACAACATGGTGGCGCCCTTGCAGCCATTTTTGTTGGGATTTAAACATGTCTGCCGTTTGTTTACAATTGCAGGCGTGACAGAAATGAGTTGTTTGAGACTTCTTTCGTCAGTTATCGCCGTTTTTTTTTATTGTTCGTGAAAACATCACTCCTCTGGCCGCAAACAGTAATTATAATAAAATATAGATAGCAATAACATTGTCACTTGTTAACAGAATAATTCAACGTTTTCAAAGAGTGGCTTGCTTTTTTTTTAGGCATCCTATTCCTACACACTTAACAGTCAGTATACAGTGTGTAAGACGGGACAAACTACGATCGACGGTACGACTATCGTGTATGACTATTTGATGAGACTGTGATGGTAAGTCACTTTCAAGAAAATCATGGGTCAACAGCGGCTGGTTGCTTCCTCAATTAGGAAGAAATAAACATGTTGTAAACATCATCATCATACATTACATGGCATGGTTGGTATTAACTAATAACTGAACAAGAAGAGTGGGGGAGGTGTAAACATTGCATTATTATGAATGTCAAGTTTCCGGAAAAGTCAAGTGATTCAATTAGAGTTACACTCTATCGGTTTTTCCATTTTGAGAACATTCTGCTGTAATTGTGCTCCTTGTGAATCTTTGGCCCCTCATAGTTATACGATGAGTTAGTGTCCTGTGACTTTGGATTTAGTTGGCCAGGTTGATACAAATTTTTTTTAGCATAGTAAGTGTGATATCGTTCAGCTCGACACTGTGCTCGTCGCTTTTTGTAGATCTTTCCCATAACACGTTTTTTGTGATATTGTTGTTTTTTGTCCATTGCATCGAGGGCTTTTGCAGCGGGTGATCCAGCAGTATATGGGGCAATGAGTTGCCTCACACTTTTTGATAATAGAGTTTGCATGTTGGTTGTTCACCAGATGGATGGCGCTGTGATCTCTTGAAGCTCCGTTCCTTGAAAAGGTTAGTGTTCCTTTTGGATTTGTCATGGCGTAGGCATGATTCATGGATTCAGACTTCTGGGAACTTGTTCTGTACTTGGTTCTCTCTATCGCTTCGTCTCCTATGCGTTTTTCCAAAATTGTTTTAAAGATTTCCTCATCTTTAGATGTTAAAATAAATCTGCCGCGGACATAGCGAGAGAGGTATGGGTACTTGTATTTACCGTTGCAAACATGAGAATTTTGTTTGCATTTCTCATGGTCTCCCATGTAGCAGTTCGGAATTGCATCAATCGCCTTTGCAGCCAGTCTTTTCATGCTTGCTGTGTCATTTCCGCATTTAATGGAAATATGGTGTGCCTCAGCCTGTGCTCTGTGACTCACGTCATCAGCAAATCGGTCCTGTACTCTGTTTCGGTCTCTTGCACTGTTCCCAGGGAACATGTCACTGCTAAAGTTTGCTCGGCTGACTGCCGCACAAAGCGAGCGGTTCAAGTGGGATGGGTCCAGCAGACTTTCCATTTCCTTTCCCGTTCTTCTTCTCATGACAGAATTCATTCCTTTTGCTAGACAGCCGTCAGCGTCTGTTGTTATTCTATCCACAAGAACTGGTTCCGTGCACTCCAAAAGTTTAGTCGCACATCGAACACCCCCTTCTCTCTCATCTCCCATATTGAAATGCGCTGGACGAGTAGCTGTGCACTTGTCGCCGTGCTTAGCGGATGTGCATTGTTGACCGAATGATGATGGTGACATTTCACCACTTTTACAAAGCTTGTTTTCTTGATGGTACATTATAACAAACTTTGAAGTAGTTGCGTTCTCGCACACGGTGTCTCTTGTCTGTGTTGCAGGAACAAATGGTTTTTTTTTCCTACAGTTGCGCAGGGGATTATTATACTGCCTGTCCATTTCAACTGCAATTGGACTTTCTCGTTCAAAGCCTTGGAGCTCACGGATGTCTTTCACTAGTTTCCTCTTGTCTGCCATGTCTCTGATATTTTCATTTTTGATAATTTCACCACATTTGTTCGAAATTTTTTGCAGCCCACTAGTGGATGGTACAGCTGTGTCCATTGATGTCAAGAGCCTCCTCGCACCTGCGGTTGCAATGCCAGTGTTCTGCAGGCCAACTTGGAAAGACATGTTTGGGGTTGCAGTGCGTCGTCCCCGCTTCCTACCCTCGTTAGCTATCTCACTGTAAAGTTTTGTCTTTTGTGTTTTAAAACCACACTTTTTGCAGGACATTACCTCTGAGACGGCTAAACCTCTACGCTCTTCTGCCTCAGCCAATAGTTTAGGTTGACCATCACACTTAGGATGTGTTTGTTGATGATCAAGTACAGCTTGTGCACCCAGCTTTAGAGCTGAGTTGATGTCTACAAAACGATAACCTCCTCCTTGGTGATCAGTTCCTCTCTTGGGCAGTGGCTGGCCACATTTGTTGGCTATTGGGATCACTCCCTTGAGCTGGATCTTGTCAACTGGAGCCATTTCTACAACTTTTGGGCGAAGGAGCATCACATTTCTGCGGTTGTCTTGTTCCATCTGTGCTGCAATGTGGCAGAAATCTCCTCGCTCTGTATTTGGGGCGGCTAAACTCAACTGCTGATGGGTTGGCCTGACATACCGTGGTGTAGGTATACTTTGAGTTTCACTGCCTTTGTCTTGTAGTGAATTAAATTTATTTTTCGGCTTGAACCAAGTTTTTTGCATCTTGAAAATGCCGCGTCTAGCTCTACCCATTTTTATGGCAATGGATTTGTTACAAACATTGAATGGCATCCATCATAAGTGATCTCACATTAGTTGTGGTCTAAAGCAAAAATACTTTTAGAGTTCTCCCGATGCACAAGCTAGCGTATCAGGGCCGACACTACGCTGAACGCACAAATTTCGGCCGATATGCCAAAATATATATATATATATTTTTATTTTTATTTTTTTTTTCAATTTCAGATAAATTTCACAAAAATTCATCAAGATAAAACCATTGCCAATGCTCCATATTGGACAGTAGGACCTGTGAAAAGGCCCCCATCCCAGGGGAATTGTCTAAGATAATAGCCATCTGTTTCTGGATAGAGTTATAACTTGTCCCCATCAACCAGAAACAATCATAATGGTTTGGCCTTTTTCAACATGCCCCGCCCACGCCCCGCCCACCCTTTCCCCTTTTACCCTGTTCCAGAGGTAGAATAAAATTTGAAAGGGCAGTTAAATGTACAAAAAGTGACCTATGTGTTTTCTAAATTTTATAAAGCTCCCCATTTTAGACTAATATGAATGCATGGTTAGAAAAATTTAAGGGAAAGCAAAATGTGCCCCCCCCCCCCCCCCCCGGCCAGCCCCCTTCCATTTTTACAGCTTGTTCATGCCAATTAACCCCTTCTTAATGATTAATTAAATAACTTGTAAGGTTTTTATGATCCTGTGATAAAAAAGAGACATGTTAATAACTTTTTGAGTGAGGACTTGGATATAACTTCTGACTTGTCCTTAGAATGTACACAGTGTGTCGTGCAGGTTTTTCTTCTCGCATTGCTTAGAGTACATGTAAATGCTCCAACATGTTTGACCTTGTTGTAGACGAACGCAATAACATTTCACTTTTTTTTTTCCAGATATCAAGTCAGTGACTTATTCTCAACAATTTAAGCATAATTTTTTAACCATAAAGAATAATTAAGTGCCCTTATAGGGTGCACCACACTAAATAAGCCAGAATTAATGCGCCAAGCTACTTATCATAATTTGTAAACCCACAACTTATTTTTAATTATAACGTTTTGGGGGTCATGCAATTAATAGATTGTGTAAATATAAAAATCTATCACAACCTGGGGGTTCTGTGCTTCAACTTTTGAGGAGACTTGATAAATTTAGGCGTTAAAGTTGGCCCTATTTGACCGGGGAAGTGGAGAAGTGCTTCACGAAAACTGGCAGCAAGTCGGTTTTGGAAAAAAAAAAAAAATCGTGTTTTTTTCTTCTGGGGTAGTTAGCAAAAATTCCAAACGGCTGACCTGCCAAAAATTGAAAAGAATTCTGAAGTTTAGTTGTCCGGAAATATGTCTGATTGGTTTTCAAGAGGCTGAGAGACTTACACGATTTTTTGAGTATTTTTGAATAATTATCATTTAGCATTGGTTCCTATGGGAGATCATTTAGAGGGGTGCGCCCTATATATACAACATGGTGGCGCCCTTGCAGCCATTTTTGTTGGGATTTAAACATGTCTGCCGTTTGTTTACAATTGCAGGCGTGACAGAAATGAGTTGTTTGAGACTTCTTTCGTCAGTTATCGCCGTTTTTTTTTATTGTTCGTGAAAACATCACTCCTCTGGCCGCAAACAGTAATTATAATAAAATATAGATAGCAATAACATTGTCACTTGTTAACAGAATAATTCAACGTTTTCAAAGAGTGGCTTGCTTTTTTTTTAGGCATCCTATTCCTACACACTTAACAGTCAGTATACAGTGTGTAAGACGGGACAAACTACGATCGACGGTACGACTATCGTGTATGACTATTTGATGAGACTGTGATGGTAAGTCACTTTCAAGAAAATCATGGGTCAACAGCGGCTGGTTGCTTCCTCAATTAGGAAGAAATAAACATGTTGTAAACATCATCATCATACATTACATGGCATGGTTGGTATTAACTAATAACTGAACAAGAAGAGTGGGGGAGGTGTAAACATTGCATTATTATGAATGTCAAGTTTCCGGAAAAGTCAAGTGATTCAATTAGAGTTACACTCTATCGGTTTTTCCATTTTGAGAACATTCTGCTGTAATTGTGCTCCTTGTGAATCTTTGGCCCCTCATAGTTATACGATGAGTTAGTGTCCTGTGACTTTGGATTTAGTTGGCCAGGTTGATACAAATTTTTTTTAGCATAGTAAGTGTGATATCGTTCAGCTCGACACTGTGCTCGTCGCTTTTTGTAGATCTTTCCCATAACACGTTTTTTGTGATATTGTTGTTTTTTGTCCATTGCATCGAGGGCTTTTGCAGCGGGTGATCCAGCAGTATATGGGGCAATGAGTTGCCTCACACTTTTTGATAATAGAGTTTGCATGTTGGTTGTTCACCAGATGGATGGCGCTGTGATCTCTTGAAGCTCCGTTCCTTGAAAAGGTTAGTGTTCCTTTTGGATTTGTCATGGCGTAGGCATGATTCATGGATTCAGACTTCTGGGAACTTGTTCTGTACTTGGTTCTCTCTATCGCTTCGTCTCCTATGCGTTTTTCCAAAATTGTTTTAAAGATTTCCTCATCTTTAGATGTTAAAATAAATCTGCCGCGGACATAGCGAGAGAGGTATGGGTACTTGTATTTACCGTTGCAAACATGAGAATTTTGTTTGCATTTCTCATGGTCTCCCATGTAGCAGTTCGGAATTGCATCAATCGCCTTTGCAGCCAGTCTTTTCATGCTTGCTGTGTCATTTCCGCATTTAATGGAAATATGGTGTGCCTCAGCCTGTGCTCTGTGACTCACGTCATCAGCAAATCGGTCCTGTACTCTGTTTCGGTCTCTTGCACTGTTCCCAGGGAACATGTCACTGCTAAAGTTTGCTCGGCTGACTGCCGCACAAAGCGAGCGGTTCAAGTGGGATGGGTCCAGCAGACTTTCCATTTCCTTTCCCGTTCTTCTTCTCATGACAGAATTCATTCCTTTTGCTAGACAGCCGTCAGCGTCTGTTGTTATTCTATCCACAAGAACTGGTTCCGTGCACTCCAAAAGTTTAGTCGCACATCGAACACCCCCTTCTCTCTCATCTCCCATATTGAAATGCGCTGGACGAGTAGCTGTGCACTTGTCGCCGTGCTTAGCGGATGTGCATTGTTGACCGAATGATGATGGTGACATTTCACCACTTTTACAAAGCTTGTTTTCTTGATGGTACATTATAACAAACTTTGAAGTAGTTGCGTTCTCGCACACGGTGTCTCTTGTCTGTGTTGCAGGAACAAATGGTTTTTTTTTCCTACAGTTGCGCAGGGGATTATTATACTGCCTGTCCATTTCAACTGCAATTGGACTTTCTCGTTCAAAGCCTTGGAGCTCACGGATGTCTTTCACTAGTTTCCTCTTGTCTGCCATGTCTCTGATATTTTCATTTTTGATAATTTCACCACATTTGTTCGAAATTTTTTGCAGCCCACTAGTGGATGGTACAGCTGTGTCCATTGATGTCAAGAGCCTCCTCGCACCTGCGGTTGCAATGCCAGTGTTCTGCAGGCCAACTTGGAAAGACATGTTTGGGGTTGCAGTGCGTCGTCCCCGCTTCCTACCCTCGTTAGCTATCTCACTGTAAAGTTTTGTCTTTTGTGTTTTAAAACCACACTTTTTGCAGGACATTACCTCTGAGACGGCTAAACCTCTACGCTCTTCTGCCTCAGCCAATAGTTTAGGTTGACCATCACACTTAGGATGTGTTTGTTGATGATCAAGTACAGCTTGTGCACCCAGCTTTAGAGCTGAGTTGATGTCTACAAAACGATAACCTCCTCCTTGGTGATCAGTTCCTCTCTTGGGCAGTGGCTGGCCACATTTGTTGGCTATTGGGATCACTCCCTTGAGCTGGATCTTGTCAACTGGAGCCATTTCTACAACTTTTGGGCGAAGGAGCATCACATTTCTGCGGTTGTCTTGTTCCATCTGTGCTGCAATGTGGCAGAAATCTCCTCGCTCTGTATTTGGGGCGGCTAAACTCAACTGCTGATGGGTTGGCCTGACATACCGTGGTGTAGGTATACTTTGAGTTTCACTGCCTTTGTCTTGTAGTGAATTAAATTTATTTTTCGGCTTGAACCAAGTTTTTTGCATCTTGAAAATGCCGCGTCTAGCTCTACCCATTTTTATGGCAATGGATTTGTTACAAACATTGAATGGCATCCATCATAAGTGATCTCACATTAGTTGTGGTCTAAAGCAAAAATACTTTTAGAGTTCTCCCGATGCACAAGCTAGCGTATCAGGGCCGACACTACGCTGAACGCACAAATTTCGGCCGATATGCCAAAATATATATATATATATTTTTATTTTTATTTTTTTTTTCAATTTCAGATAAATTTCACAAAAATTCATCAAGATAAAACCATTGCCAATGCTCCATATTGGACAGTAGGACCTGTGAAAAGGCCCCCATCCCAGGGGAATTGTCTAAGATAATAGCCATCTGTTTCTGGATAGAGTTATAACTTGTCCCCATCAACCAGAAACAATCATAATGGTTTGGCCTTTTTCAACATGCCCCGCCCACGCCCCGCCCACCCTTTCCCCTTTTACCCTGTTCCAGAGGTAGAATAAAATTTGAAAGGGCAGTTAAATGTACAAAAAGTGACCTATGTGTTTTCTAAATTTTATAAAGCTCCCCATTTTAGACTAATATGAATGCATGGTTAGAAAAATTTAAGGGAAAGCAAAATGTGCCCCCCCCCCCCCCCCCCCGGCCAGCCCCCTTCCATTTTTACAGCTTGTTCATGCCAATTAACCCCTTCTTAATGATTAATTAAATAACTTGTAAGGTTTTTATGATCCTGTGATAAAAAAGAGACATGTTAATAACTTTTTGAGTGAGGACTTGGATATAACTTCTGACTTGTCCTTAGAATGTACACAGTGTGTCGTGCAGGTTTTTCTTCTCGCATTGCTTAGAGTACATGTAAATGCTCCAACATGTTTGACCTTGTTGTAGACGAACGCAATAACATTTCACTTTTTTTTTTCCAGATATCAAGTCAGTGACTTATTCTCAACAATTTAAGCATAATTTTTTAACCATAAAGAATAATTAAGTGCCCTTATAGGGTGCACCACACTAAATAAGCCAGAATTAATGCGCCAAGCTACTTATCATAATTTGTAAACCCACAACTTATTTTTAATTATAACGTTTTGGGGGTCATGCAATTAATAGATTGTGTAAATATAAAAATCTATCACAACCTGGGGGTTCTGTGCTTCAACTTTTGAGGAGACTTGATAAATTTAGGCGTTAAAGTTGGCCCTATTTGACCGGGGAAGTGGAGAAGTGCTTCACGAAAACTGGCAGCAAGTCGGTTTTGGAAAAAAAAAAAAAATCGTGTTTTTTTCTTCTGGGGTAGTTAGCAAAAATTCCAAACGGCTGACCTGCCAAAAATTGAAAAGAATTCTGAAGTTTAGTTGTCCGGAAATATGTCTGATTGGTTTTCAAGAGGCTGAGAGACTTACACGATTTTTTGAGTATTTTTGAATAATTATCATTTAGCATTGGTTCCTATGGGAGATCATTTAGAGGGGTGCGCCCTATATATACAACATGGTGGCGCCCTTGCAGCCATTTTTGTTGGGATTTAAACATGTCTGCCGTTTGTTTACAATTGCAGGCGTGACAGAAATGAGTTGTTTGAGACTTCTTTCGTCAGTTATCGCCGTTTTTTTTTATTGTTCGTGAAAACATCACTCCTCTGGCCGCAAACAGTAATTATAATAAAATATAGATAGCAATAACATTGTCACTTGTTAACAGAATAATTCAACGTTTTCAAAGAGTGGCTTGCTTTTTTTTTAGGCATCCTATTCCTACACACTTAACAGTCAGTATACAGTGTGTAAGACGGGACAAACTACGATCGACGGTACGACTATCGTGTATGACTATTTGATGAGACTGTGATGGTAAGTCACTTTCAAGAAAATCATGGGTCAACAGCGGCTGGTTGCTTCCTCAATTAGGAAGAAATAAACATGTTGTAAACATCATCATCATACATTACATGGCATGGTTGGTATTAACTAATAACTGAACAAGAAGAGTGGGGGAGGTGTAAACATTGCATTATTATGAATGTCAAGTTTCCGGAAAAGTCAAGTGATTCAATTAGAGTTACACTCTATCGGTTTTTCCATTTTGAGAACATTCTGCTGTAATTGTGCTCCTTGTGAATCTTTGGCCCCTCATAGTTATACGATGAGTTAGTGTCCTGTGACTTTGGATTTAGTTGGCCAGGTTGATACAAATTTTTTTTAGCATAGTAAGTGTGATATCGTTCAGCTCGACACTGTGCTCGTCGCTTTTTGTAGATCTTTCCCATAACACGTTTTTTGTGATATTGTTGTTTTTTGTCCATTGCATCGAGGGCTTTTGCAGCGGGTGATCCAGCAGTATATGGGGCAATGAGTTGCCTCACACTTTTTGATAATAGAGTTTGCATGTTGGTTGTTCACCAGATGGATGGCGCTGTGATCTCTTGAAGCTCCGTTCCTTGAAAAGGTTAGTGTTCCTTTTGGATTTGTCATGGCGTAGGCATGATTCATGGATTCAGACTTCTGGGAACTTGTTCTGTACTTGGTTCTCTCTATCGCTTCGTCTCCTATGCGTTTTTCCAAAATTGTTTTAAAGATTTCCTCATCTTTAGATGTTAAAATAAATCTGCCGCGGACATAGCGAGAGAGGTATGGGTACTTGTATTTACCGTTGCAAACATGAGAATTTTGTTTGCATTTCTCATGGTCTCCCATGTAGCAGTTCGGAATTGCATCAATCGCCTTTGCAGCCAGTCTTTTCATGCTTGCTGTGTCATTTCCGCATTTAATGGAAATATGGTGTGCCTCAGCCTGTGCTCTGTGACTCACGTCATCAGCAAATCGGTCCTGTACTCTGTTTCGGTCTCTTGCACTGTTCCCAGGGAACATGTCACTGCTAAAGTTTGCTCGGCTGACTGCCGCACAAAGCGAGCGGTTCAAGTGGGATGGGTCCAGCAGACTTTCCATTTCCTTTCCCGTTCTTCTTCTCATGACAGAATTCATTCCTTTTGCTAGACAGCCGTCAGCGTCTGTTGTTATTCTATCCACAAGAACTGGTTCCGTGCACTCCAAAAGTTTAGTCGCACATCGAACACCCCCTTCTCTCTCATCTCCCATATTGAAATGCGCTGGACGAGTAGCTGTGCACTTGTCGCCGTGCTTAGCGGATGTGCATTGTTGACCGAATGATGATGGTGACATTTCACCACTTTTACAAAGCTTGTTTTCTTGATGGTACATTATAACAAACTTTGAAGTAGTTGCGTTCTCGCACACGGTGTCTCTTGTCTGTGTTGCAGGAACAAATGGGTTTTTTTTCCTACAGTTGCGCAGGGGATTATTATACTGCCTGTCCATTTCAACTGCAATTGGACTTTCTCGTTCAAAGCCTTGGAGCTCACGGATGTCTTTCACTAGTTTCCTCTTGTCTGCCATGTCTCTGATATTTTCATTTTTGATAATTTCACCACATTTGTTCGAAATTTTTTGCAGCCCACTAGTGGATGGTACAGCTGTGTCCATTGATGTCAAGAGCCTCCTCGCACCTGCGGTTGCAATGCCAGTGTTCTGCAGGCCAACTTGGAAAGACATGTTTGGGGTTGCAGTGCGTCGTCCCCGCTTCCTACCCTCGTTAGCTATCTCACTGTAAAGTTTTGTCTTTTGTGTTTTAAAACCACACTTTTTGCAGGACATTACCTCTGAGACGGCTAAACCTCTACGCTCTTCTGCCTCAGCCAATAGTTTAGGTTGACCATCACACTTAGGATGTGTTTGTTGATGATCAAGTACAGCTTGTGCACCCAGCTTTAGAGCTGAGTTGATGTCTACAAAACGATAACCTCCTCCTTGGTGATCAGTTCCTCTCTTGGGCAGTGGCTGGCCACATTTGTTGGCTATTGGGATCACTCCCTTGAGCTGGATCTTGTCAACTGGAGCCATTTCTACAACTTTTGGGCGAAGGAGCATCACATTTCTGCGGTTGTCTTGTTCCATCTGTGCTGCAATGTGGCAGAAATCTCCTCGCTCTGTATTTGGGGCGGCTAAACTCAACTGCTGATGGGTTGGCCTGACATACCGTGGTGTAGGTATACTTTGAGTTTCACTGCCTTTGTCTTGTAGTGAATTAAATTTATTTTTCGGCTTGAACCAAGTTTTTTGCATCTTGAAAATGCCGCGTCTAGCTCTACCCATTTTTATGGCAATGGATTTGTTACAAACATTGAATGGCATCCATCATAAGTGATCTCACATTAGTTGTGGTCTAAAGCAAAAATACTTTTAGAGTTCTCCCGATGCACAAGCTAGCGTATCAGGGCCGACACTACGCTGAACGCACAAATTTCGGCCGATATGCCAAAATATATATATATATATTTTTATTTTTATTTTTTTTTTCAATTTCAGATAAATTTCACAAAAATTCATCAAGATAAAACCATTGCCAATGCTCCATATTGGACAGTAGGACCTGTGAAAAGGCCCCCATCCCAGGGGAATTGTCTAAGATAATAGCCATCTGTTTCTGGATAGAGTTATAACTTGTCCCCATCAACCAGAAACAATCATAATGGTTTGGCCTTTTTCAACATGCCCCGCCCACGCCCCGCCCACCCTTTCCCCTTTTACCCTGTTCCAGAGGTAGAATAAAATTTGAAAGGGCAGTTAAATGTACAAAAAGTGACCTATGTGTTTTCTAAATTTTATAAAGCTCCCCATTTTAGACTAATATGAATGCATGGTTAGAAAAATTTAAGGGAAAGCAAAATGTGCCCCCCCCCCCCCCCCCGGCCAGCCCCCTTCCATTTTTACAGCTTGTTCATGCCAATTAACCCCTTCTTAATGATTAATTAAATAACTTGTAAGGTTTTTATGATCCTGTGATAAAAAAGAGACATGTTAATAACTTTTTGAGTGAGGACTTGGATATAACTTCTGACTTGTCCTTAGAATGTACACAGTGTGTCGTGCAGGTTTTTCTTCTCGCATTGCTTAGAGTACATGTAAATGCTCCAACATGTTTGACCTTGTTGTAGACGAACGCAATAACATTTCACTTTTTTTTTTCCAGATATCAAGTCAGTGACTTATTCTCAACAATTTAAGCATAATTTTTTAACCATAAAGAATAATTAAGTGCCCTTATAGGGTGCACCACACTAAATAAGCCAGAATTAATGCGCCAAGCTACTTATCATAATTTGTAAACCCACAACTTATTTTTAATTATAACGTTTTGGGGGTCATGCAATTAATAGATTGTGTAAATATAAAAATCTATCACAACCTGGGGGTTCTGTGCTTCAACTTTTGAGGAGACTTGATAAATTTAGGCGTTAAAGTTGGCCCTATTTGACCGGGGAAGTGGAGAAGTGCTTCACGAAAACTGGCAGCAAGTCGGTTTTGGAAAAAAAAAAAATATCGTGTTTTTTTCTTCTGGGGTAGTTAGCAAAAATTCCAAACGGCTGACCTGCCAAAAATTGAAAAGAATTCTGAAGTTTAGTTGTCCGGAAATATGTCTGATTGGTTTTCAAGAGGCTGAGAGACTTACACGATTTTTTGAGTATTTTTGAATAATTATCATTTAGCATTGGTTCCTATGGGAGATCATTTAGAGGGGTGCGCCCTATATATACAACATGGTGGCGCCCTTGCAGCCATTTTTGTTGGGATTTAAACATGTCTGCCGTTTGTTTACAATTGCAGGCGTGACAGAAATGAGTTGTTTGAGACTTCTTTCGTCAGTTATCGCCGTTTTTTTTTATTGTTCGTGAAAACATCACTCCTCTGGCCGCAAACAGTAATTATAATAAAATATAGATAGCAATAACATTGTCACTTGTTAACAGAATAATTCAACGTTTTCAAAGAGTGGCTTGCTTTTTTTTTAGGCATCCTATTCCTACACACTTAACAGTCAGTATACAGTGTGTAAGACGGGACAAACTACGATCGACGGTACGACTATCGTGTATGACTATTTGATGAGACTGTGATGGTAAGTCACTTTCAAGAAAATCATGGGTCAACAGCGGCTGGTTGCTTCCTCAATTAGGAAGAAATAAACATGTTGTAAACATCATCATCATACATTACATGGCATGGTTGGTATTAACTAATAACTGAACAAGAAGAGTGGGGGAGGTGTAAACATTGCATTATTATGAATGTCAAGTTTCCGGAAAAGTCAAGTGATTCAATTAGAGTTACACTCTATCGGTTTTTCCATTTTGAGAACATTCTGCTGTAATTGTGCTCCTTGTGAATCTTTGGCCCCTCATAGTTATACGATGAGTTAGTGTCCTGTGACTTTGGATTTAGTTGGCCAGGTTGATACAAATTTTTTTTAGCATAGTAAGTGTGATATCGTTCAGCTCGACACTGTGCTCGTCGCTTTTTGTAGATCTTTCCCATAACACGTTTTTTGTGATATTGTTGTTTTTTGTCCATTGCATCGAGGGCTTTTGCAGCGGGTGATCCAGCAGTATATGGGGCAATGAGTTGCCTCACACTTTTTGATAATAGAGTTTGCATGTTGGTTGTTCACCAGATGGATGGCGCTGTGATCTCTTGAAGCTCCGTTCCTTGAAAAGGTTAGTGTTCCTTTTGGATTTGTCATGGCGTAGGCATGATTCATGGATTCAGACTTCTGGGAACTTGTTCTGTACTTGGTTCTCTCT
Organism: Leptasterias polaris; assembly: GCA_037783415.1. Taxonomy (NCBI): domain Eukaryota; kingdom Metazoa; phylum Echinodermata; class Asteroidea; order Forcipulatida; family Asteriidae; genus Leptasterias; species Leptasterias polaris. The sequence continues at coordinate 1,567,470 of JAZGTN010000078.1, forward strand.
ATCGCTTCGTCTCCTATGCGTTTTTCCAAAATTGTTTTAAAGATTTCCTCATCTTTAGATGTTAAAATAAATCTGCCGCGGACATAGCGAGAGAGGTATGGGTACTTGTATTTACCGTTGCAAACATGAGAATTTTGTTTGCATTTCTCATGGTCTCCCATGTAGCAGTTCGGAATTGCATCAATCGCCTTTGCAGCCAGTCTTTTCATGCTTGCTGTGTCATTTCCGCATTTAATGGAAATATGGTGTGCCTCAGCCTGTGCTCTGTGACTCACGTCATCAGCAAATCGGTCCTGTACTCTGTTTCGGTCTCTTGCACTGTTCCCAGGGAACATGTCACTGCTAAAGTTTGCTCGGCTGACTGCCGCACAAAGCGAGCGGTTCAAGTGGGATGGGTCCAGCAGACTTTCCATTTCCTTTCCCGTTCTTCTTCTCATGACAGAATTCATTCCTTTTGCTAGACAGCCGTCAGCGTCTGTTGTTATTCTATCCACAAGAACTGGTTCCGTGCACTCCAAAAGTTTAGTCGCACATCGAACACCCCCTTCTCTCTCATCTCCCATATTGAAATGCGCTGGACGAGTAGCTGTGCACTTGTCGCCGTGCTTAGCGGATGTGCATTGTTGACCGAATGATGATGGTGACATTTCACCACTTTTACAAAGCTTGTTTTCTTGATGGTACATTATAACAAACTTTGAAGTAGTTGCGTTCTCGCACACGGTGTCTCTTGTCTGTGTTGCAGGAACAAATGGGTTTTTTTTCCTACAGTTGCGCAGGGGATTATTATACTGCCTGTCCATTTCAACTGCAATTGGACTTTCTCGTTCAAAGCCTTGGAGCTCACGGATGTCTTTCACTAGTTTCCTCTTGTCTGCCATGTCTCTGATATTTTCATTTTTGATAATTTCACCACATTTGTTCGAAATTTTTTGCAGCCCACTAGTGGATGGTACAGCTGTGTCCATTGATGTCAAGAGCCTCCTCGCACCTGCGGTTGCAATGCCAGTGTTCTGCAGGCCAACTTGGAAAGACATGTTTGGGGTTGCAGTGCGTCGTCCCCGCTTCCTACCCTCGTTAGCTATCTCACTGTAAAGTTTTGTCTTTTGTGTTTTAAAACCACACTTTTTGCAGGACATTACCTCTGAGACGGCTAAACCTCTACGCTCTTCTGCCTCAGCCAATAGTTTAGGTTGACCATCACACTTAGGATGTGTTTGTTGATGATCAAGTACAGCTTGTGCACCCAGCTTTAGAGCTGAGTTGATGTCTACAAAACGATAACCTCCTCCTTGGTGATCAGTTCCTCTCTTGGGCAGTGGCTGGCCACATTTGTTGGCTATTGGGATCACTCCCTTGAGCTGGATCTTGTCAACTGGAGCCATTTCTACAACTTTTGGGCGAAGGAGCATCACATTTCTGCGGTTGTCTTGTTCCATCTGTGCTGCAATGTGGCAGAAATCTCCTCGCTCTGTATTTGGGGCGGCTAAACTCAACTGCTGATGGGTTGGCCTGACATACCGTGGTGTAGGTATACTTTGAGTTTCACTGCCTTTGTCTTGTAGTGAATTAAATTTATTTTTCGGCTTGAACCAAGTTTTTTGCATCTTGAAAATGCCGCGTCTAGCTCTACCCATTTTTATGGCAATGGATTTGTTACAAACATTGAATGGCATCCATCATAAGTGATCTCACATTAGTTGTGGTCTAAAGCAAAAATACTTTTAGAGTTCTCCCGATGCACAAGCTAGCGTATCAGGGCCGACACTACGCTGAACGCACAAATTTCGGCCGATATGCCAAAATATATATATATATATTTTTATTTTTATTTTTTTTTTCAATTTCAGATAAATTTCACAAAAATTCATCAAGATAAAACCATTGCCAATGCTCCATATTGGACAGTAGGACCTGTGAAAAGGCCCCCATCCCAGGGGAATTGTCTAAGATAATAGCCATCTGTTTCTGGATAGAGTTATAACTTGTCCCCATCAACCAGAAACAATCATAATGGTTTGGCCTTTTTCAACATGCCCCGCCCACGCCCCGCCCACCCTTTCCCCTTTTACCCTGTTCCAGAGGTAGAATAAAATTTGAAAGGGCAGTTAAATGTACAAAAAGTGACCTATGTGTTTTCTAAATTTTATAAAGCTCCCCATTTTAGACTAATATGAATGCATGGTTAGAAAAATTTAAGGGAAAGCAAAATGTGCCCCCCCCCCCCCCCCCCCGGCCAGCCCCCTTCCATTTTTACAGCTTGTTCATGCCAATTAACCCCTTCTTAATGATTAATTAAATAACTTGTAAGGTTTTTATGATCCTGTGATAAAAAAGAGACATGTTAATAACTTTTTGAGTGAGGACTTGGATATAACTTCTGACTTGTCCTTAGAATGTACACAGTGTGTCGTGCAGGTTTTTCTTCTCGCATTGCTTAGAGTACATGTAAATGCTCCAACATGTTTGACCTTGTTGTAGACGAACGCAATAACATTTCACTTTTTTTTTTCCAGATATCAAGTCAGTGACTTATTCTCAACAATTTAAGCATAATTTTTTAACCATAAAGAATAATTAAGTGCCCTTATAGGGTGCACCACACTAAATAAGCCAGAATTAATGCGCCAAGCTACTTATCATAATTTGTAAACCCACAACTTATTTTTAATTATAACGTTTTGGGGGTCATGCAATTAATAGATTGTGTAAATATAAAAATCTATCACAACCTGGGGGTTCTGTGCTTCAACTTTTGAGGAGACTTGATAAATTTAGGCGTTAAAGTTGGCCCTATTTGACCGGGGAAGTGGAGAAGTGCTTCACGAAAACTGGCAGCAAGTCGGTTTTGGAAAAAAAAAAAATATCGTGTTTTTTTCTTCTGGGGTAGTTAGCAAAAATTCCAAACGGCTGACCTGCCAAAAATTGAAAAGAATTCTGAAGTTTAGTTGTCCGGAAATATGTCTGATTGGTTTTCAAGAGGCTGAGAGACTTACACGATTTTTTGAGTATTTTTGAATAATTATCATTTAGCATTGGTTCCTATGGGAGATCATTTAGAGGGGTGCGCCCTATATATACAACATGGTGGCGCCCTTGCAGCCATTTTTGTTGGGATTTAAACATGTCTGCCGTTTGTTTACAATTGCAGGCGTGACAGAAATGAGTTGTTTGAGACTTCTTTCGTCAGTTATCGCCGTTTTTTTTTATTGTTCGTGAAAACATCACTCCTCTGGCCGCAAACAGTAATTATAATAAAATATAGATAGCAATAACATTGTCACTTGTTAACAGAATAATTCAACGTTTTCAAAGAGTGGCTTGCTTTTTTTTTAGGCATCCTATTCCTACACACTTAACAGTCAGTATACAGTGTGTAAGACGGGACAAACTACGATCGACGGTACGACTATCGTGTATGACTATTTGATGAGACTGTGATGGTAAGTCACTTTCAAGAAAATCATGGGTCAACAGCGGCTGGTTGCTTCCTCAATTAGGAAGAAATAAACATGTTGTAAACATCATCATCATACATTACATGGCATGGTTGGTATTAACTAATAACTGAACAAGAAGAGTGGGGGAGGTGTAAACATTGCATTATTATGAATGTCAAGTTTCCGGAAAAGTCAAGTGATTCAATTAGAGTTACACTCTATCGGTTTTTCCATTTTGAGAACATTCTGCTGTAATTGTGCTCCTTGTGAATCTTTGGCCCCTCATAGTTATACGATGAGTTAGTGTCCTGTGACTTTGGATTTAGTTGGCCAGGTTGATACAAATTTTTTTTAGCATAGTAAGTGTGATATCGTTCAGCTCGACACTGTGCTCGTCGCTTTTTGTAGATCTTTCCCATAACACGTTTTTTGTGATATTGTTGTTTTTTGTCCATTGCATCGAGGGCTTTTGCAGCGGGTGATCCAGCAGTATATGGGGCAATGAGTTGCCTCACACTTTTTGATAATAGAGTTTGCATGTTGGTTGTTCACCAGATGGATGGCGCTGTGATCTCTTGAAGCTCCGTTCCTTGAAAAGGTTAGTGTTCCTTTTGGATTTGTCATGGCGTAGGCATGATTCATGGATTCAGACTTCTGGGAACTTGTTCTGTACTTGGTTCTCTCTATCGCTTCGTCTCCTATGCGTTTTTCCAAAATTGTTTTAAAGATTTCCTCATCTTTAGATGTTAAAATAAATCTGCCGCGGACATAGCGAGAGAGGTATGGGTACTTGTATTTACCGTTGCAAACATGAGAATTTTGTTTGCATTTCTCATGGTCTCCCATGTAGCAGTTCGGAATTGCATCAATCGCCTTTGCAGCCAGTCTTTTCATGCTTGCTGTGTCATTTCCGCATTTAATGGAAATATGGTGTGCCTCAGCCTGTGCTCTGTGACTCACGTCATCAGCAAATCGGTCCTGTACTCTGTTTCGGTCTCTTGCACTGTTCCCAGGGAACATGTCACTGCTAAAGTTTGCTCGGCTGACTGCCGCACAAAGCGAGCGGTTCAAGTGGGATGGGTCCAGCAGACTTTCCATTTCCTTTCCCGTTCTTCTTCTCATGACAGAATTCATTCCTTTTGCTAGACAGCCGTCAGCGTCTGTTGTTATTCTATCCACAAGAACTGGTTCCGTGCACTCCAAAAGTTTAGTCGCACATCGAACACCCCCTTCTCTCTCATCTCCCATATTGAAATGCGCTGGACGAGTAGCTGTGCACTTGTCGCCGTGCTTAGCGGATGTGCATTGTTGACCGAATGATGATGGTGACATTTCACCACTTTTACAAAGCTTGTTTTCTTGATGGTACATTATAACAAACTTTGAAGTAGTTGCGTTCTCGCACACGGTGTCTCTTGTCTGTGTTGCAGGAACAAATGGGTTTTTTTTCCTACAGTTGCGCAGGGGATTATTATACTGCCTGTCCATTTCAACTGCAATTGGACTTTCTCGTTCAAAGCCTTGGAGCTCACGGATGTCTTTCACTAGTTTCCTCTTGTCTGCCATGTCTCTGATATTTTCATTTTTGATAATTTCACCACATTTGTTCGAAATTTTTTGCAGCCCACTAGTGGATGGTACAGCTGTGTCCATTGATGTCAAGAGCCTCCTCGCACCTGCGGTTGCAATGCCAGTGTTCTGCAGGCCAACTTGGAAAGACATGTTTGGGGTTGCAGTGCGTCGTCCCCGCTTCCTACCCTCGTTAGCTATCTCACTGTAAAGTTTTGTCTTTTGTGTTTTAAAACCACACTTTTTGCAGGACATTACCTCTGAGACGGCTAAACCTCTACGCTCTTCTGCCTCAGCCAATAGTTTAGGTTGACCATCACACTTAGGATGTGTTTGTTGATGATCAAGTACAGCTTGTGCACCCAGCTTTAGAGCTGAGTTGATGTCTACAAAACGATAACCTCCTCCTTGGTGATCAGTTCCTCTCTTGGGCAGTGGCTGGCCACATTTGTTGGCTATTGGGATCACTCCCTTGAGCTGGATCTTGTCAACTGGAGCCATTTCTACAACTTTTGGGCGAAGGAGCATCACATTTCTGCGGTTGTCTTGTTCCATCTGTGCTGCAATGTGGCAGAAATCTCCTCGCTCTGTATTTGGGGCGGCTAAACTCAACTGCTGATGGGTTGGCCTGACATACCGTGGTGTAGGTATACTTTGAGTTTCACTGCCTTTGTCTTGTAGTGAATTAAATTTATTTTTCGGCTTGAACCAAGTTTTTTGCATCTTGAAAATGCCGCGTCTAGCTCTACCCATTTTTATGGCAATGGATTTGTTACAAACATTGAATGGCATCCATCATAAGTGATCTCACATTAGTTGTGGTCTAAAGCAAAAATACTTTTAGAGTTCTCCCGATGCACAAGCTAGCGTATCAGGGCCGACACTACGCTGAACGCACAAATTTCGGCCGATATGCCAAAATATATATATATATATTTTTATTTTTATTTTTTTTTTCAATTTCAGATAAATTTCACAAAAATTCATCAAGATAAAACCATTGCCAATGCTCCATATTGGACAGTAGGACCTGTGAAAAGGCCCCCATCCCAGGGGAATTGTCTAAGATAATAGCCATCTGTTTCTGGATAGAGTTATAACTTGTCCCCATCAACCAGAAACAATCATAATGGTTTGGCCTTTTTCAACATGCCCCGCCCACGCCCCGCCCACCCTTTCCCCTTTTACCCTGTTCCAGAGGTAGAATAAAATTTGAAAGGGCAGTTAAATGTACAAAAAGTGACCTATGTGTTTTCTAAATTTTATAAAGCTCCCCATTTTAGACTAATATGAATGCATGGTTAGAAAAATTTAAGGGAAAGCAAAATGTGCCCCCCCCCCCCCCCCCCCGGCCAGCCCCCTTCCATTTTTACAGCTTGTTCATGCCAATTAACCCCTTCTTAATGATTAATTAAATAACTTGTAAGGTTTTTATGATCCTGTGATAAAAAAGAGACATGTTAATAACTTTTTGAGTGAGGACTTGGATATAACTTCTGACTTGTCCTTAGAATGTACACAGTGTGTCGTGCAGGTTTTTCTTCTCGCATTGCTTAGAGTACATGTAAATGCTCCAACATGTTTGACCTTGTTGTAGACGAACGCAATAACATTTCACTTTTTTTTTTCCAGATATCAAGTCAGTGACTTATTCTCAACAATTTAAGCATAATTTTTTAACCATAAAGAATAATTAAGTGCCCTTATAGGGTGCACCACACTAAATAAGCCAGAATTAATGCGCCAAGCTACTTATCATAATTTGTAAACCCACAACTTATTTTTAATTATAACGTTTTGGGGGTCATGCAATTAATAGATTGTGTAAATATAAAAATCTATCACAACCTGGGGGTTCTGTGCTTCAACTTTTGAGGAGACTTGATAAATTTAGGCGTTAAAGTTGGCCCTATTTGACCGGGGAAGTGGAGAAGTGCTTCACGAAAACTGGCAGCAAGTCGGTTTTGGAAAAAAAAAAAAAATCGTGTTTTTTTCTTCTGGGGTAGTTAGCAAAAATTCCAAACGGCTGACCTGCCAAAAATTGAAAAGAATTCTGAAGTTTAGTTGTCCGGAAATATGTCTGATTGGTTTTCAAGAGGCTGAGAGACTTACACGATTTTTTGAGTATTTTTGAATAATTATCATTTAGCATTGGTTCCTATGGGAGATCATTTAGAGGGGTGCGCCCTATATATACAACATGGTGGCGCCCTTGCAGCCATTTTTGTTGGGATTTAAACATGTCTGCCGTTTGTTTACAATTGCAGGCGTGACAGAAATGAGTTGTTTGAGACTTCTTTCGTCAGTTATCGCCGTTTTTTTTTATTGTTCGTGAAAACATCACTCCTCTGGCCGCAAACAGTAATTATAATAAAATATAGATAGCAATAACATTGTCACTTGTTAACAGAATAATTCAACGTTTTCAAAGAGTGGCTTGCTTTTTTTTTAGGCATCCTATTCCTACACACTTAACAGTCAGTATACAGTGTGTAAGACGGGACAAACTACGATCGACGGTACGACTATCGTGTATGACTATTTGATGAGACTGTGATGGTAAGTCACTTTCAAGAAAATCATGGGTCAACAGCGGCTGGTTGCTTCCTCAATTAGGAAGAAATAAACATGTTGTAAACATCATCATCATACATTACATGGCATGGTTGGTATTAACTAATAACTGAACAAGAAGAGTGGGGGAGGTGTAAACATTGCATTATTATGAATGTCAAGTTTCCGGAAAAGTCAAGTGATTCAATTAGAGTTACACTCTATCGGTTTTTCCATTTTGAGAACATTCTGCTGTAATTGTGCTCCTTGTGAATCTTTGGCCCCTCATAGTTATACGATGAGTTAGTGTCCTGTGACTTTGGATTTAGTTGGCCAGGTTGATACAAATTTTTTTTAGCATAGTAAGTGTGATATCGTTCAGCTCGACACTGTGCTCGTCGCTTTTTGTAGATCTTTCCCATAACACGTTTTTTGTGATATTGTTGTTTTTTGTCCATTGCATCGAGGGCTTTTGCAGCGGGTGATCCAGCAGTATATGGGGCAATGAGTTGCCTCACACTTTTTGATAATAGAGTTTGCATGTTGGTTGTTCACCAGATGGATGGCGCTGTGATCTCTTGAAGCTCCGTTCCTTGAAAAGGTTAGTGTTCCTTTTGGATTTGTCATGGCGTAGGCATGATTCATGGATTCAGACTTCTGGGAACTTGTTCTGTACTTGGTTCTCTCTATCGCTTCGTCTCCTATGCGTTTTTCCAAAATTGTTTTAAAGATTTCCTCATCTTTAGATGTTAAAATAAATCTGCCGCGGACATAGCGAGAGAGGTATGGGTACTTGTATTTACCGTTGCAAACATGAGAATTTTGTTTGCATTTCTCATGGTCTCCCATGTAGCAGTTCGGAATTGCATCAATCGCCTTTGCAGCCAGTCTTTTCATGCTTGCTGTGTCATTTCCGCATTTAATGGAAATATGGTGTGCCTCAGCCTGTGCTCTGTGACTCACGTCATCAGCAAATCGGTCCTGTACTCTGTTTCGGTCTCTTGCACTGTTCCCAGGGAACATGTCACTGCTAAAGTTTGCTCGGCTGACTGCCGCACAAAGCGAGCGGTTCAAGTGGGATGGGTCCAGCAGACTTTCCATTTCCTTTCCCGTTCTTCTTCTCATGACAGAATTCATTCCTTTTGCTAGACAGCCGTCAGCGTCTGTTGTTATTCTATCCACAAGAACTGGTTCCGTGCACTCCAAAAGTTTAGTCGCACATCGAACACCCCCTTCTCTCTCATCTCCCATATTGAAATGCGCTGGACGAGTAGCTGTGCACTTGTCGCCGTGCTTAGCGGATGTGCATTGTTGACCGAATGATGATGGTGACATTTCACCACTTTTACAAAGCTTGTTTTCTTGATGGTACATTATAACAAACTTTGAAGTAGTTGCGTTCTCGCACACGGTGTCTCTTGTCTGTGTTGCAGGAACAAATGGGTTTTTTTTCCTACAGTTGCGCAGGGGATTATTATACTGCCTGTCCATTTCAACTGCAATTGGACTTTCTCGTTCAAAGCCTTGGAGCTCACGGATGTCTTTCACTAGTTTCCTCTTGTCTGCCATGTCTCTGATATTTTCATTTTTGATAATTTCACCACATTTGTTCGAAATTTTTTGCAGCCCACTAGTGGATGGTACAGCTGTGTCCATTGATGTCAAGAGCCTCCTCGCACCTGCGGTTGCAATGCCAGTGTTCTGCAGGCCAACTTGGAAAGACATGTTTGGGGTTGCAGTGCGTCGTCCCCGCTTCCTACCCTCGTTAGCTATCTCACTGTAAAGTTTTGTCTTTTGTGTTTTAAAACCACACTTTTTGCAGGACATTACCTCTGAGACGGCTAAACCTCTACGCTCTTCTGCCTCAGCCAATAGTTTAGGTTGACCATCACACTTAGGATGTGTTTGTTGATGATCAAGTACAGCTTGTGCACCCAGCTTTAGAGCTGAGTTGATGTCTACAAAACGATAACCTCCTCCTTGGTGATCAGTTCCTCTCTTGGGCAGTGGCTGGCCACATTTGTTGGCTATTGGGATCACTCCCTTGAGCTGGATCTTGTCAACTGGAGCCATTTCTACAACTTTTGGGCGAAGGAGCATCACATTTCTGCGGTTGTCTTGTTCCATCTGTGCTGCAATGTGGCAGAAATCTCCTCGCTCTGTATTTGGGGCGGCTAAACTCAACTGCTGATGGGTTGGCCTGACATACCGTGGTGTAGGTATACTTTGAGTTTCACTGCCTTTGTCTTGTAGTGAATTAAATTTATTTTTCGGCTTGAACCAAGTTTTTTGCATCTTGAAAATGCCGCGTCTAGCTCTACCCATTTTTATGGCAATGGATTTGTTACAAACATTGAATGGCATCCATCATAAGTGATCTCACATTAGTTGTGGTCTAAAGCAAAAATACTTTTAGAGTTCTCCCGATGCACAAGCTAGCGTATCAGGGCCGACACTACGCTGAACGCACAAATTTCGGCCGATATGCCAAAATATATATATATATATTTTTATTTTTATTTTTTTTTTCAATTTCAGATAAATTTCACAAAAATTCATCAAGATAAAACCATTGCCAATGCTCCATATTGGACAGTAGGACCTGTGAAAAGGCCCCCATCCCAGGGGAATTGTCTAAGATAATAGCCATCTGTTTCTGGATAGAGTTATAACTTGTCCCCATCAACCAGAAACAATCATAATGGTTTGGCCTTTTTCAACATGCCCCGCCCACGCCCCGCCCACCCTTTCCCCTTTTACCCTGTTCCAGAGGTAGAATAAAATTTGAAAGGGCAGTTAAATGTACAAAAAGTGACCTATGTGTTTTCTAAATTTTATAAAGCTCCCCATTTTAGACTAATATGAATGCATGGTTAGAAAAATTTAAGGGAAAGCAAAATGTGCCCCCCCCCCCCCCCCCCCGGCCAGCCCCCTTCCATTTTTACAGCTTGTTCATGCCAATTAACCCCTTCTTAATGATTAATTAAATAACTTGTAAGGTTTTTATGATCCTGTGATAAAAAAGAGACATGTTAATAACTTTTTGAGTGAGGACTTGGATATAACTTCTGACTTGTCCTTAGAATGTACACAGTGTGTCGTGCAGGTTTTTCTTCTCGCATTGCTTAGAGTACATGTAAATGCTCCAACATGTTTGACCTTGTTGTAGACGAACGCAATAACATTTCACTTTTTTTTTTCCAGATATCAAGTCAGTGACTTATTCTCAACAATTTAAGCATAATTTTTTAACCATAAAGAATAATTAAGTGCCCTTATAGGGTGCACCACACTAAATAAGCCAGAATTAATGCGCCAAGCTACTTATCATAATTTGTAAACCCACAACTTATTTTTAATTATAACGTTTTGGGGGTCATGCAATTAATAGATTGTGTAAATATAAAAATCTATCACAACCTGGGGGTTCTGTGCTTCAACTTTTGAGGAGACTTGATAAATTTAGGCGTTAAAGTTGGCCCTATTTGACCGGGGAAGTGGAGAAGTGCTTCACGAAAACTGGCAGCAAGTCGGTTTTGGAAAAAAAAAAAAAATCGTGTTTTTTTCTTCTGGGGTAGTTAGCAAAAATTCCAAACGGCTGACCTGCCAAAAATTGAAAAGAATTCTGAAGTTTAGTTGTCCGGAAATATGTCTGATTGGTTTTCAAGAGGCTGAGAGACTTACACGATTTTTTGAGTATTTTTGAATAATTATCATTTAGCATTGGTTCCTATGGGAGATCATTTAGAGGGGTGCGCCCTATATATACAACATGGTGGCGCCCTTGCAGCCATTTTTGTTGGGATTTAAACATGTCTGCCGTTTGTTTACAATTGCAGGCGTGACAGAAATGAGTTGTTTGAGACTTCTTTCGTCAGTTATCGCCGTTTTTTTTTATTGTTCGTGAAAACATCACTCCTCTGGCCGCAAACAGTAATTATAATAAAATATAGATAGCAATAACATTGTCACTTGTTAACAGAATAATTCAACGTTTTCAAAGAGTGGCTTGCTTTTTTTTTAGGCATCCTATTCCTACACACTTAACAGTCAGTATACAGTGTGTAAGACGGGACAAACTACGATCGACGGTACGACTATCGTGTATGACTATTTGATGAGACTGTGATGGTAAGTCACTTTCAAGAAAATCATGGGTCAACAGCGGCTGGTTGCTTCCTCAATTAGGAAGAAATAAACATGTTGTAAACATCATCATCATACATTACATGGCATGGTTGGTATTAACTAATAACTGAACAAGAAGAGTGGGGGAGGTGTAAACATTGCATTATTATGAATGTCAAGTTTCCGGAAAAGTCAAGTGATTCAATTAGAGTTACACTCTATCGGTTTTTCCATTTTGAGAACATTCTGCTGTAATTGTGCTCCTTGTGAATCTTTGGCCCCTCATAGTTATACGATGAGTTAGTGTCCTGTGACTTTGGATTTAGTTGGCCAGGTTGATACAAATTTTTTTTAGCATAGTAAGTGTGATATCGTTCAGCTCGACACTGTGCTCGTCGCTTTTTGTAGATCTTTCCCATAACACGTTTTTTGTGATATTGTTGTTTTTTGTCCATTGCATCGAGGGCTTTTGCAGCGGGTGATCCAGCAGTATATGGGGCAATGAGTTGCCTCACACTTTTTGATAATAGAGTTTGCATGTTGGTTGTTCACCAGATGGATGGCGCTGTGATCTCTTGAAGCTCCGTTCCTTGAAAAGGTTAGTGTTCCTTTTGGATTTGTCATGGCGTAGGCATGATTCATGGATTCAGACTTCTGGGAACTTGTTCTGTACTTGGTTCTCTCTATCGCTTCGTCTCCTATGCGTTTTTCCAAAATTGTTTTAAAGATTTCCTCATCTTTAGATGTTAAAATAAATCTGCCGCGGACATAGCGAGAGAGGTATGGGTACTTGTATTTACCGTTGCAAACATGAGAATTTTGTTTGCATTTCTCATGGTCTCCCATGTAGCAGTTCGGAATTGCATCAATCGCCTTTGCAGCCAGTCTTTTCATGCTTGCTGTGTCATTTCCGCATTTAATGGAAATATGGTGTGCCTCAGCCTGTGCTCTGTGACTCACGTCATCAGCAAATCGGTCCTGTACTCTGTTTCGGTCTCTTGCACTGTTCCCAGGGAACATGTCACTGCTAAAGTTTGCTCGGCTGACTGCCGCACAAAGCGAGCGGTTCAAGTGGGATGGGTCCAGCAGACTTTCCATTTCCTTTCCCGTTCTTCTTCTCATGACAGAATTCATTCCTTTTGCTAGACAGCCGTCAGCGTCTGTTGTTATTCTATCCACAAGAACTGGTTCCGTGCACTCCAAAAGTTTAGTCGCACATCGAACACCCCCTTCTCTCTCATCTCCCATATTGAAATGCGCTGGACGAGTAGCTGTGCACTTGTCGCCGTGCTTAGCGGATGTGCATTGTTGACCGAATGATGATGGTGACATTTCACCACTTTTACAAAGCTTGTTTTCTTGATGGTACATTATAACAAACTTTGAAGTAGTTGCGTTCTCGCACACGGTGTCTCTTGTCTGTGTTGCAGGAACAAATGGTTTTTTTTTCCTACAGTTGCGCAGGGGATTATTATACTGCCTGTCCATTTCAACTGCAATTGGACTTTCTCGTTCAAAGCCTTGGAGCTCACGGATGTCTTTCACTAGTTTCCTCTTGTCTGCCATGTCTCTGATATTTTCATTTTTGATAATTTCACCACATTTGTTCGAAATTTTTTGCAGCCCACTAGTGGATGGTACAGCTGTGTCCATTGATGTCAAGAGCCTCCTCGCACCTGCGGTTGCAATGCCAGTGTTCTGCAGGCCAACTTGGAAAGACATGTTTGGGGTTGCAGTGCGTCGTCCCCGCTTCCTACCCTCGTTAGCTATCTCACTGTAAAGTTTTGTCTTTTGTGTTTTAAAACCACACTTTTTGCAGGACATTACCTCTGAGACGGCTAAACCTCTACGCTCTTCTGCCTCAGCCAATAGTTTAGGTTGACCATCACACTTAGGATGTGTTTGTTGATGATCAAGTACAGCTTGTGCACCCAGCTTTAGAGCTGAGTTGATGTCTACAAAACGATAACCTCCTCCTTGGTGATCAGTTCCTCTCTTGGGCAGTGGCTGGCCACATTTGTTGGCTATTGGGATCACTCCCTTGAGCTGGATCTTGTCAACTGGAGCCATTTCTACAACTTTTGGGCGAAGGAGCATCACATTTCTGCGGTTGTCTTGTTCCATCTGTGCTGCAATGTGGCAGAAATCTCCTCGCTCTGTATTTGGGGCGGCTAAACTCAACTGCTGATGGGTTGGCCTGACATACCGTGGTGTAGGTATACTTTGAGTTTCACTGCCTTTGTCTTGTAGTGAATTAAATTTATTTTTCGGCTTGAACCAAGTTTTTTGCATCTTGAAAATGCCGCGTCTAGCTCTACCCATTTTTATGGCAATGGATTTGTTACAAACATTGAATGGCATCCATCATAAGTGATCTCACATTAGTTGTGGTCTAAAGCAAAAATACTTTTAGAGTTCTCCCGATGCACAAGCTAGCGTATCAGGGCCGACACTACGCTGAACGCACAAATTTCGGCCGATATGCCAAAATATATATATATATATTTTTATTTTTATTTTTTTTTTCAATTTCAGATAAATTTCACAAAAATTCATCAAGATAAAACCATTGCCAATGCTCCATATTGGACAGTAGGACCTGTGAAAAGGCCCCCATCCCAGGGGAATTGTCTAAGATAATAGCCATCTGTTTCTGGATAGAGTTATAACTTGTCCCCATCAACCAGAAACAATCATAATGGTTTGGCCTTTTTCAACATGCCCCGCCCACGCCCCGCCCACCCTTTCCCCTTTTACCCTGTTCCAGAGGTAGAATAAAATTTGAAAGGGCAGTTAAATGTACAAAAAGTGACCTATGTGTTTTCTAAATTTTATAAAGCTCCCCATTTTAGACTAATATGAATGCATGGTTAGAAAAATTTAAGGGAAAGCAAAATGTGCCCCCCCCCCCCCCCCCCCGGCCAGCCCCCTTCCATTTTTACAGCTTGTTCATGCCAATTAACCCCTTCTTAATGATTAATTAAATAACTTGTAAGGTTTTTATGATCCTGTGATAAAAAAGAGACATGTTAATAACTTTTTGAGTGAGGACTTGGATATAACTTCTGACTTGTCCTTAGAATGTACACAGTGTGTCGTGCAGGTTTTTCTTCTCGCATTGCTTAGAGTACATGTAAATGCTCCAACATGTTTGACCTTGTTGTAGACGAACGCAATAACATTTCACTTTTTTTTTTCCAGATATCAAGTCAGTGACTTATTCTCAACAATTTAAGCATAATTTTTTAACCATAAAGAATAATTAAGTGCCCTTATAGGGTGCACCACACTAAATAAGCCAGAATTAATGCGCCAAGCTACTTATCATAATTTGTAAACCCACAACTTATTTTTAATTATAACGTTTTGGGGGTCATGCAATTAATAGATTGTGTAAATATAAAAATCTATCACAACCTGGGGGTTCTGTGCTTCAACTTTTGAGGAGACTTGATAAATTTAGGCGTTAAAGTTGGCCCTATTTGACCGGGGAAGTGGAGAAGTGCTTCACGAAAACTGGCAGCAAGTCGGTTTTGGAAAAAAAAAAAAAATCGTGTTTTTTTCTTCTGGGGTAGTTAGCAAAAATTCCAAACGGCTGACCTGCCAAAAATTGAAAAGAATTCTGAAGTTTAGTTGTCCGGAAATATGTCTGATTGGTTTTCAAGAGGCTGAGAGACTTACACGATTTTTTGAGTATTTTTGAATAATTATCATTTAGCATTGGTTCCTATGGGAGATCATTTAGAGGGGTGCGCCCTATATATACAACATGGTGGCGCCCTTGCAGCCATTTTTGTTGGGATTTAAACATGTCTGCCGTTTGTTTACAATTGCAGGCGTGACAGAAATGAGTTGTTTGAGACTTCTTTCGTCAGTTATCGCCGTTTTTTTTTATTGTTCGTGAAAACATCACTCCTCTGGCCGCAAACAGTAATTATAATAAAATATAGATAGCAATAACATTGTCACTTGTTAACAGAATAATTCAACGTTTTCAAAGAGTGGCTTGCTTTTTTTTTAGGCATCCTATTCCTACACACTTAACAGTCAGTATACAGTGTGTAAGACGGGACAAACTACGATCGACGGTACGACTATCGTGTATGACTATTTGATGAGACTGTGATGGTAAGTCACTTTCAAGAAAATCATGGGTCAACAGCGGCTGGTTGCTTCCTCAATTAGGAAGAAATAAACATGTTGTAAACATCATCATCATACATTACATGGCATGGTTGGTATTAACTAATAACTGAACAAGAAGAGTGGGGGAGGTGTAAACATTGCATTATTATGAATGTCAAGTTTCCGGAAAAGTCAAGTGATTCAATTAGAGTTACACTCTATCGGTTTTTCCATTTTGAGAACATTCTGCTGTAATTGTGCTCCTTGTGAATCTTTGGCCCCTCATAGTTATACGA